>CM032661.1:31404313-31601813 GCA_019095985.1 Streblospio benedicti
GCATTGCCTATATACACAGAATCCTGTCATGCTGTCATCCCTTCTTGAAACGTCAAAAGAATACACCATAGACAGAATCACAGTAATGCATTTGTACACGAATCCTTTAAATTTGCAGCCTTAAATATTAGCAGTCAGTAACTTAAGTAAATTTTCCACACTCAAATTGCGACAAATTGTGGTATTAAAAGCAAAATGCGGAACCTAATTTTGAAATGTATATTAAACTAGAATTCTCATAAATACCAAAGAAGCATCAGTTAGTTTCTCAATCAGGACTATCTTTGAGAACTAAAATTCATCAGATGATGCTTAAATATAAATGCAGGTTCAACCAATTATTCTTGTTCGCCAGCTCGACTACACTTTAGTTAACTACCGCGATTATATTAACCAAATAACACCCATGCACACCATTAAAAAAAAAGACCCATACACTCCCCGAACGATATTGATCTTTGGCCTGGCACCAATAGATTTAGTGTCACGTCAATCAAAGTTTGAGCGCGCGGGTAGTTATCTAAATGACTAAAAATAATGATTAATGTTGATGTCAATGCTGTATTATATTGTGGAGGAGTCCGATAATGTGGGTAGTTCTGTAAACTGACTGCGGTTGGCCTTTTAATATTACACTCAGAGTTACAGGGCGGTATATACAATTTAGTGAGAGTTGAGATTTGGGGTTTCAATTCATTGAGAATTGAGATTTGACCTTTCAATTCATTAAGATCAATTGATTGAGATTTGAGAAAAGGGCTTTTGCACTGAGATTTGTAACATTAAGTTATTGAGATTTTGAGATCAAGCGGTGGCATATTCACTCAGAGCCCCCATGTTCTAACATAGCACAGTGTACAGGGACTGACAGAGACGGTTTATACGCCGATTGTAAAGTGACCATGACTGGGGGGAGGCAGCAATATAGCGGACATACTCACTGGAGAGATTGGCCGCCGGGGGCGCTGGGGTGATGAAACCTCCTGAAACTAGACAGGGACATACACAGTAGTGAGAGGAAGCAGAAGGGGGTAGGTCTGAAGCCACGAACCCCGTAGCTGCAACGGGGACTCTCTAGGGAAGGCAATATCAGTACACGGCAAAATCAAGATTCTACACTATGAGAGCGTGTAAACTATTTACAGATATACATACTATAAAGAATAGATACATTGATATAATCACACTTACATTAGGTATAGCGATATGTTCACTTATAGTTTTGTTTAGGCAGATATGTTTTTTTTAACTATTAGGTATGACATTTGAGTAGTTGAAAAACAAAGTAAAATTACGATGAAATAATAAAAATAATTAGAAGGAAAGTACAGAATTATACAAGTGGCTTGTGCAAACTGTGTCACAACATTTAAACTGATATCACAATAGTAGATTTGTTAAAAATAAAACAGTGCAAAATGTAATACTAATATGTACATACTAAGAATTCAACATATAATTTCCAATTAGGCCAAGGCACTTGAACATTCGGGAAATTTCTGGTTTTGCTGATGAGTTCTAAAGTCATTGAAAATGGTAACATACTTATAAACAAATGCATGATACAACTTATGAGCAATAATACGGTGGTTTGTAAAAAGAGAGAAATAGAGAGAGAAATGAATGATCAGACCAAAATGAATATTAACCCTACTACATAATTTTAAACCTTGTGTGTTGAACTAAAATATATGATAAATGGAACTTCAAAACTCATTCATTATTTAATCTATCAAGGAGGCAGCCAAGATAAGTATTGTAGTACACGTCGCAGCTTGCAACATGTTAAAAATAACTTATCTTTTTATTTACTACATGTATATTGAATAAATACATGTCATTCATGATTTCTATCATAGTCATATTTCATCTCAGGTAAAAGCAACAATACTCATATCCTAACAGGTACACGCGCGCCTAGACCCGCGTGCACTATCTCAAGTGTATCTGCACTGTCTCTGCCTGCTGCCAGCAGTTTTGAGGCCTAAAAAGTGACCTGCACCGCTCAACTGGCTCAATATACGACACGGCCAATAAAGTGGCGGCGGCGGCGGCGAGCATCCAATCTCACAGACAACATGGCGGGGGACACATTATGGAGATACGGACATGACGCCGGGTCCCCCAAGTCCCACGGCCGCCGACTCACGGTCCAGAATGCTGACATGAGGCGTGGGGCCTAATCGTTAGGTACAGACTCAGTTGAAATACAGTAGACACTCAAGAGTGGGTCAAATAGCAAAAATGTGATTGGTGATTTGCCCTAAATCTTAAGCGTGAATTGTGAATTGCCTGTATTTAAGTGCGTGAAATGTGATGGAACCTTTCATTGGTGACTGGTGATCTGCTCATTACAAAGGGGATAGGTGATTTGCCCTAAATCTTGGGCGTGAATTGTGAATTGCCTGTATTAAGTGTGTGAAATGTGATGGAACCTATTTAATAACAATTCCTGTGATTGGTGACAGACAATGAAATGTATTGGTGACTGGTGATTTTGGTAAAAAAATGTCCCTTACTCAACGTTTAGGGAATACTTTCCTACTAAACTACCCCTCAGGCAACTCTAAAGATTGGGCTTAACTGGTTTAAATGGAGAGGTAGGCTCCTTATGATGTTTCACTGAGGTCTCTTTGTAAAGGCCAGGCTTGGGACCGCACAGCATTGTCTTAATATTGAGGTGGTCTTTTTAAATAGGTGGTCTTGATTGGTGGTTCTACTGTATGGTATCTTGATGAGAGGTGATAATACTTATTTTTACGATGCATTGGAACTGTTTGAATACTAGTAGTCTTGACATGTATCACTAACGGTGATTAAGGCGAAAGGTCAGACTGTATGCACAAGATCTACCCGAGAAAGCCATTGGTGGTGGCCATCTTAAATCTTAAAAAACAATGACAGGTGAACTCAAATCAATAAATAGAAAAAACCCACACATAATACTATATTCAATCATAGAAACATGAGAAAAACTGGCCTAACATAATACTATATTCAATCATAGAAACGTGAGAAAAAAGAACTGAACTTCAAACAAATGAATAATGATGGGTTTTAACTGACACACATGGGGTCTCCAATAATTTGACAACTAGTGGACAGAGGTTTGGACCTGAAGCGACAACACTGAGTTACTCTAGTGAGAACAAGGCTTACGTGCACTCTCCTCCGGCCGGAAGAAGTCAAACACAGCACGGAATCCCTTGTACTCGATGGAGTCATCTGATTTGAAGCGGATCCACAGAAACCTGAAGAGCGAAACACTTTTAAAATAGTATTTAATGATTCTTTAAATCTTCATTTCTTCTGTCATTTATATATTTTTATAATATCATGTTTATTTTTCAACATTGGTTCAAGAAGCCTCTAGCGAGCCATAACTACAAAACATAGTTAGCAGGAAAAGTTGCAGCCTTGTTAACAAACTGTAACTCAGAACAGACTATAGACTATGTGTATAAACAATTCAACTATTTAGTGAACAATCCTTCCCTATTCCCAAGGCTTGGTAACTGGTTTTCTCTGGTGTGTACACCTGTGCATGTAACCCTGTGGGTTCATGTCACCGTTCATGATCATTGCTTTTAAGTTCTACTAGTAAGTAAGTAAGTAAGTAAGTAAGTAAGTAAGTAATCCTTTATTATACTGACATGTGATATACAGAATATACATTCAAAGTACTAATATATTAATATTATCACCCAGCCAATACTGGCTTATAAGTCAGTTGAAAACAAAAATATATATATATAATAATATATTTATAATTGTTTACCATTTTTACTTGGCACATTGGTAGCCTCTCTCTACTAATGAGTACACCTCTGTTTTCAATAGTGCAGTTTGCTTATACTCATACCTTTTTTTGCAATAGTTCAACATAGGATTAATAATACTGCTTTTGAATGACTATAATGTGTGAATGTGTTTGAATCAGATGTTTCTTTTACAAAGAAGAAAGATATATGATGCTATTATGAGTGTTCTAACACACGTTACATGAGGTTCGTAAGCCTCGTTAAAAGGCGTGCCCCATGTAGGGGAGAGCCATCCATCTGCACGCAAAAGAACTCATCTAGTTGGAAAACAATAGCTAGTGTGATTCCCCCACCACCGAGGCTCAGATGGCTACCTAGCCTGCCTCTGTAGGTCCATGTACCAACACCACATGGTCTCCCTCTGCTATAATCACCAGCAAGTTGATGGCTGCAGATAGCCTATCATAAGGCAGGTGTTTAAATGATCTGACATGAAGGCCTACTCTAAAAGCTTCTGTATGATGCAAATTTTGCTAAAAGTTTTGCAAACGTGACGTCATTAACTAAAAGCACATGGCTTCAATTTTAGAACAGGAATATATATTCAGAGCAGCTGTAGTTGGGTATTTTCCAGTTTAAGCATGTGATACGGTTCATTTGTAATGGAGAAGCTTTGATCAATATCACATATTTAATGTCTTGGCTAATCCTTACCTGGAAAAATCACCCATGCATGCTGCTGCTTCTACAGCTGCTGCTACTGAATACTCTGGTTGTAAAGGCTATAACAGGCCAGGATGTTTGAGGCTGTATCAAAATTGCACTTGCTCTTCTTTGCACTTGATACATGGTTTACACGAGCGTTTTGTGTGATAAGGAAACAAATATTAGATATAAGGTCTTTTGAAAGACTAGCCTGGAGAGTATAAGCAAACATACAAACAAACAGACAAACCTGGAGGAGGACTCTGTGATGGGCGGGTGCGTCTCCCCGCAGTAGCGGCCCAGCAGCTGGCTGTAGCCGAACGGGCCGTCGCGCAGCTCCAGGAAGTCGTACTTGCAGCCGTCCGAGCGCTCTATGTGGAACTCGTCGCGGAAGTCCAGCCGAATCCTGTGGCCTTTCGGTGCTGGCAAAACAAAATTTTAATTCTATTAAGTCATTTGATGATGTAATGAATTGTTTTGTGTTTATGTGTGCATAATAGATAACAGATAGGACCATGGTGGATGAAAATGAAAACTTATCGCGGAAGTCTAATTGAAATCTGTGTCATTTTGGTAGCTTTTGGTGCTGGCAAATGAAATTTGTCATTCTATGAAGTCATTTGATCATGTAATAAATTGAATAAATTGTGTATTTTATGGTAAATGATACAACGATAATTACTATAAAGGGGAAGCTGACGATGAAGTCCAATAGTATCCGATGGTCATTCTCGCATGGTGGATGGAAATGAAATATGAACACTGTTACTTTCTAAACATCCTTTTTAATTTGAAAGTTTTATATTTCAAAATTCTATTGTAATTGATGCAGATGAGAATTTTTCAAATGAAGTATGGCGGGAGTAGGTAAATTAGTAATTCGAAAATGGCTGAATCGTACTATAATGTCAGGGTAGGCCATTTGGCGGATTACTAAATTGGGAAAAAGGGACCAATTAGGATGGGTTATGTTATCAGCAATACCTCTCATACGACATTAGTAATTGCACAATGTTAATGGTATCCAAAATTTACAACGACTCAATGTTTACTTGGCGTGACATCGCCAACGAATAATGCCCAGGAATGTGGAGGAAAACAACCTAAAGACAGTCATTTTTCAATAATACATGCTCAATTTTGATTGTCTAAAATGAGTAAGTTGGTAACTTTCAAAGTAAGTTACCAACTTTGAGGTTGTGATTTAAGTTACCAACTATGGAACGTTGCCAACCAAGAGCTCATGATTTTGAAGTTACTAACTTTCTCCGATTTGAAAATTCCATTTTTCAAGTTGGAAACTTCAAAGTTGGCAACCTCCTTATTTCTGAATCACGAATCCAGAATTCCACTCAAATCTTCATAATGAGATATTTCATTTTTTTCTGTGGAGAAAAAAATGTGCAGCTCATATACGCATCCCAAACCCTGTGAAAGAGTGGCATAATATATCATTCATAAATGCCTAATCAAAAAGCCCCCCGGGCGTTGGGCGGATCTGACATAAATTGGTCTGAAATTATGCCCCGGAAAAGCTGGTGCATTTTTCCTTCACAGCTTACACAAGCCTACTACACTGCACGGTGGATAAATCTATCCCCAGGGAGCGAGTAACGAGCTCTCTCTCCATCACCCACCAATAACTGGTCACAACGGCCCCCTCGGGACCGGTCACAACGTTCCCAGGAATGTTCGCGCCACAGCTAAATGGAAATAAACGTCGTTGGCTAGCAGGTGGATGGATGACGTCATTACGGGGAGGATTCGTACGTCAAGCGTATGGTGATAAAGCTTGATGAAGGCCGGATTTCCGATTTCGATTTTGAACGGGGTAGTTTATAGGGCCATTGCTGATGAATTATTGCGTAGTTTCTAATGATATATTTAAAGTATTAAGAAATACGCCATTGTTTATTGGCTACAACACCTATAAAGATTTATAAGTGAGGCGTCCATCTTGTCTTGTGAAGGCAGGTAGTAAATTTAGTACCTGCCTGTGCTTTAGCACAATGGATATGATCTAGTGGGGAGGGGGGCGGGGCGCAGGGGGCATGCCCACCAAAATACTTCATTTTCATAGGGGGTTTCATGAAATCCCGTAAAGTGCCCACCCCCTTTTCCTTATGTTCGCCCCCCCCCCCTTTCCCAAAACGTGGATCTGCCTATGTTATGTAACTGTGTGAAAAGTTTCATTTGGCCGTTGCTGTTGATCAGTTGATGCTGCCCCCTGTAGTAGATATTTTGATAATTATGCAAGCAATTAAAACATTCATGCTGACGCCGTTGTGAGTTCACGGGAATCTTTTTTTACACGGCCTACACGCAGTCTTACAATATTTGATTTTCAATAATTTTTTAATTGAATAAGCCCGTATATGAGGGTGTGCCCTCTTCGGGTTCTATGGAGTTGTAGTTTGATAACACTTGAGAGACTACAGGTAAAGCCAGGCTCTGAGGCGCTCCCACCCCCGTTTTCCCACCACAAAATTATAATTTTCATGTTTTTTTTGCATTTCCGCAAGTCTTCTTAAGTACAAAGTTGTGTGAAATTTTGTGGGTGCGCCCCCACTTTTCCCGAAAGCTTGGATTTGTCAGTGAGAGATGACTATGCACCATGCAATACATACAATATACAATACACCGCACAAGAGTTCATTATATATGCCATGTAACGTTTTTTTTCTGTGCATGTGTGAAGGTCACCAAGACCTCAATGACCCTCCGAATGGCAGGCTGAAAGATGTACTACTCACGGAAAAAGAGTGACTTAATTTACACATACGAGTAAGTATCCTAAGTAACTCTTGGACTCTGAAGTGTTTAATGGTGGTGGCCCAAAAGTGAGTGTTTCTTTTAATGGACTGCACAACGTACAAATGGTGTTTGGGAGGCAATTTGCTGCCTGTAATAGGTTCATCTCCCCAGGACGATTCGTGCCTGTCTACTGATGTGTGGGTGGGGATTGATGGGGGGGGGGGGGAGGGGGCATTGGCAGATCCAGTTTTTGGTATGTTCACCATAGATCCAGGCTATTACTTCGAGTGGGTAATCACAACAAGATTCAACTGGCTCATTGTCAAATTGGTGAAAAATCTGCACAACTCTGTGTAGTTTGTGCATAGTACAGGACGAGACCCAGACCAAAATTACACCTATCATAGACCATTGAGCACAGCATGGGTTTGAATGTTGTTGATAAGAATGCAACAGGACCTGGCGCAAAAGTCATAGGCTCATAGGCCTACCTTCAACAAAGAATAATGTTCATTGACCGTTAGACGCCCTCCCTCACACACTCTGACTCCCCTCCCCCTCCACAACACATCCACGCCCCATCAGACAAGCCTCCACACCCCTCACAACACTTCTTGTATATAATAAATACATTTGACATACAACATAGATACATTGTACAGTAGCTCCTCTCTATTAGTACCACTTTAGGACCAGTGTTTGGTGGTCTCACTAGAGAGGTGGTCTCTATACAGAGGTTAATTTTGGTAGCTTTATGAAGGAAAGTGGTCTTATTACAGAGGTGGTGTCAATAGAGAGTTGCTCTTAATTGGAGGTTCTACTGTACTTCAAACTACACCCACCCCCATGCCACTGCCAACCCACAACCACCAAACTGAGTCCCTCTAACCTCTACAACTCCCGCCGTTGCCGCCGCCGCCCCCAGGCATCACCCAGACAATTACCCGTCTTACCCCGGGGGAGAGACCGCGCCCGGGCGCCGGCCGACACGGCCACGCAATTTAAACTGGCCGCCGCCGCCCGCGGAAGCAATCCGTCAATTCTCAATTACACTTGACACCGGCTGTAGCCCCCGACCCCGCGGAGCCGCATTAAAGTTGAAGTTGGGGCCGGGTTTGGGACTTCCTAAACCCATGCATCAATTCACAATTTTCTTGGAAGATTGTGCCACAGACAATGAAGAGTCTCCCCACCCCATCCCACCCCCTAAAATCAGCAGGCACCATACCGTTGGATAGTCCCTAATTTGTACCCTGCCCTAAAAAAAAGGTCAGACAATATTTCCCCACCTGCTGCGGCCTTTGCACGTAATAATTTTAAAACTACCTGCGTAAAACGTAAAGAAGTTTACGTCTTACGTCCCGTTGGCCTTAAGACTTCCCCGCCAGATAAATGAGCGCATGTAAAATGCATGAGGCAAAGTGAGAGAGACTCTCTGGCTGAAATGCATTTTTGAAAGTAGACAAAGGGACCGGTTGTCCACTGCAAATGGGACCCTTTAGTTTTACGAGCGGCGCTTCAAACAAGTGCGGCTGGTTTAGGGGCCGAGGTAAGTAAAACCAATATCCGGGCCGGCGTCCGGAGGAGAGGGATGGCAGGCTGCGGGGTGGTGGTGGGGTATGGGGGCTGGGGTGGTGGGGGTGGTGGGGGTGGGGGGTGGGGGCTGGGTGAAGATGAGTTAAAGTCAAGGGTGGCGAAGAATGGGCTAGTGGGGTGGGATTAGGGTGGTGTGGGTGTGGGGAAAGCGGGTTTGGGGCAAGTAAGTATTAAAGTATGTAAGTAACTAACTAAGTAAGTAAGTAAATAGTAGAACAAGTAAGTAATGAAGATAGTAAGTAAGTAAATAAGTAAGTAAAGCCAATTTCTGGAGCCAGGAGATATATAGCTGGTATGGGTTGGTGTGGAGGCTGGATTGGTAAAGGTAAGTTTAACTCAAGGGTGGATCTATTTTTTTTGTGCTGAAGGAAGTTGACTATTCTGTCTTAATCCACAGCTGTGCTGTTTTGCGATGCTAGACACCAGGCTCAGACAGGCGTGAGGTATAGAGTTTGTTTGCCAATATACTGGTTGATAGTTTCTACCTACATTCTTAGTGTCAGCTAATCAGTTAACAGCACAAGAGGATTACTGGCTCTTTACCTAACAGTGTAGGTAAAACTGTCAGCACTATCATTGTATTGAATCATTTAGAGATGCGGTACAGGACTTGATTTTGATTTCAATTTAGCAGCTGTGTAAGAAATGTGGATAGTTTCACACTATTGTTAGTATATTTAGTCTCAGTGTTCTATCTACAAATAGAATTTTTGAATACATGCCCTGGTGAAATCAGCTAAAAGTCTATCAATTGTCTTAGAAAACGGAACTATAATGACCATCACACTAAATATGTGGTCTGCAACCTAATCTGGGATTTAGATGCCGGGCTTATCCCCGACTAATTGGATAGATAAAGATAATGCTCAGCCAAAATAATATTTGTTCTGAAAAGCCCAGTATCAATGAACAATGCCTTTTCCATTGCAAATGTAAGAATAATAATATTTATATTCTCCACATTTAATATTCATCACACCTTTAAAAATACGATGCCGTCTTACAAACTAGAACATGAGGTCACGTGATGTTGCATAATCGAATGATTTTTGCCAGGCGTACCGCGCATTTCGGACGGCAGACGTGACATTTAACATGGGAGAGATTAGTCTCAGTCAACCCAAACCCTACCCTTACTCACTTACTTTCCTTCGGGAGGGACCTACAAGTCTCTCGAACGCAGTAGTGTCAGTCTGGTTGATCGAGACAAGGGAGAGATAGGCGACTTCTTACGTGCACCGTGCCAGTTACGTCTGACGAAAATCATTCGGTTGATATTTGTTGCCTTCACATGTTATTATGGGTT
Organism: Streblospio benedicti; assembly: GCA_019095985.1. Taxonomy (NCBI): domain Eukaryota; kingdom Metazoa; phylum Annelida; class Polychaeta; order Spionida; family Spionidae; genus Streblospio; species Streblospio benedicti. Next base: position 31,414,436 of record CM032661.1, read on the forward strand.
TATAATGCCTCTTATACCGTAGTAAATAAAATGCTCTAAACACTTAATATACTGTTTAAATAAATGAAACTTTCAGAATACACAGAACATATCATACTGCTTCTATACAAGCATATTCGTCTGGCCACTGAGCATAACCTTTAATGCATAATAACTCACTTGTCTCTCAAGCATGTAAATTGTACCAGTTATCTTATAATATGATAATGAATAATGAGATCCGCACAAAAACTGACCAAATGCTGTGAAACTCCCCGGACCAAACATTGATTTTTCATAGGTTACATCGATGTTTCATCACGTTTGGTGCCGGTTTTAGTACATATATTTTTTTGCGCAATCTTTCAAAAGGATATTTAAAAAAAATACTTTACATGGTTTCCCAAAAATTTAAGAGCGATATTTACAAAACTTTACAGGGTTTCCCGAAAATATATAAGGATGGAAATAAAAAAAAAACCCACTGACCGAACACAGGGTTTCCCAGAATATTCACAAGGACGGATATGAAATATCAAAATATCCACTGATCGAGTATCAAACAAGCTTTACAAGGTTTCACAAAAAATCACAGGGATGGATATAAAATAACAAAATACCCACTGACCGAATATTAAAAAGATTTTACAAGGTTTCCAGCAATTTTTGCAATTTGTGTGTTATAAAATAAAGCCAACTGACCGACAAGGAGCTGCATACACTCGGTGCTGTTGGAGTAGTTGTCGGGGTACATGGGGCTGTAGAACTCGCGATGCTTCCAGTCGCCGATGGTGAAGTTCCAGCAGGTGAGGGGCACGTAGTCGCCAGACACGGGGTGCGCAGCGTCCAGCTCACCCACGTCATCACCTGCAAGACATAGGACACAGAGGGTTAATGTAGTTTAGTCTTGTTTTGTGGAGCACTTTAAGCTATTTTGCATACATTTTGATCATGTGAAATTAAGAAAGGAAGTCACAGGGCGCTAACATAATACACAGGGGGTTAATGTTTCAAGTTGACAAAAAGGGTTAACATGGAATGGGCATGTTATGTCTATACACTAGCTGTGTGATGAGTCTAGCTTGAAAACGTCACCACCTGTCAGAGAAACATAGATCACAGTCATGCCAGCGGATGCTAGCAAACAGGGTTAAAATGAGGTGCATTGTACATAGTGAACGAGTCCTGGTTACTGAGGTAATTACCTGAAATAAAAGGGACACACGGGGTTACTATTAATATAAAGGACCGCTGGGCACAGAGGGTTAATAATTACGTAAATCGACAAGAGATTCTTTGCCGTACCCCTAGCCACTGCCTTTCATCATTATGCCCATGTTAAGAAGCGCTATAACGTTCGCACAAATCATGGCATTTTCCTGCTTCCATCCTCTAATATGAAGCATTTATATCATCAGCCTCAATGCAGCGGTCGTGGACCTCAGGGAGGAAGTCGTATTTTGGCTTAAAGAGCCTGAAGTCTTAGGGGAGAGGGCGAGGCTAGGAGGGTCTAATCATTCCTATATGAAACTACAGTAGAACCTCTCCATTAGGACAACCTTTGGGACTAGTGTTCGGTAATCTCAATAGACAGGTGGTCTCTATGCAGAGGTTACTTTTGGTGGCTTTATGATGGCTTGGGACCATAGAAAGGTGTCTTATTATAGATGTGGTCTTAATAGAGAGGTGGTCTCTGTACAGTGGTTAGTTTTGGTAGCTTTATGAAGTTTTGGGACCATAGAAAGGTGTCTTATTATAGAGGTGGTCTCAATAGAGAGGTGGTATCTATGCAGAGGTTAGTTTTGGTGGCTTTATGAAGGTTTGTGACCGATGGTTTAGTATTTAATTACTACTGTTACAGCGTAGGATAAAGCCTACTACAAGCTCAAATTTGTATCAAGATTGGTATCCTGTTTACCCTCGAGAGTGAATCAGTCATGAATTGTGGTAATTGTTGGCTTATTTCAGGTTTTATGTTAGGCAATAGTTGTAGCATCGAGTACTGGTTTAACAATTATATAGCTAAGCAATTATTTAGTCTTCTTGAAAACATTTCTATATCTCATATTCTTTTTGAGACCAATTCACACAGTTGGTGGGTTAAAAGGAAGTAGGAGCAGGAAATAAAGGATGACAAGCAAGTATACAAGTTGCAATAATACACCCTCTATTCATGTTAAATTTACCAGCAGATCAAACAAACACAAATTCCAAAGCATTATACTGTGTACAAAACAACTGAATGTAGAGCAAAATCTGTCACCGCATATCTAAAAAATGACTCAGAATAGATCGCAATCGAACCATTTTCACCCATTACCCCACTAAATTTACCAGTAGATCAAATGAAAAAAAATCCAAAGCATTTTACTATGTGCAAAACAACTATGAATGTAGAGCAAAATCTTCATCGCATATGTAATAACTCAGAGTAGGCCACAATCGAATCATTTTCACCTATTACCCCGTAATAACCCAGAGCAATGGCTTTTATTAGCTGTGCTGCAAACTATTGATTTGGCAAAGTCTTTGACTTCTGCGTGAGGTAAACATCCTGGGAACATAATGTTCTTCTGCTTGGGGCGAATACTGGTACAACCTCTCTCTCTATATATAAAAAAAACAATTACAGACCTGACTAAAGCAAGACCACCTGGGGTATTGGCCTCAAGTGGTCTTAATGGATAAATCTTCTCTTTAGGTTGCTCCATGGAGGTTTGGGACCTCATTTGACAGGTAGTCGTGATAGACAAGTGGCTTGAATTGTAGGTTCTGCTAAGGAGTGTTAACCACTCTCTGGTTCTACTGGAAACCATGTAAAAATGCAGTACTCCAAACCTGTATTGCCCTATAAGCACCTGGGGCCATTACTTTAAGAAGTGGTGCAAACTTTGATTTGGCTACGGCGTCTTTGACTGTTGTAAGCACGCAAAAATGCCGTTTCTGGCGTGAGTACATGTTGTTAGTTCTAATTATTGGACTAAGTGCAGTCATAAAAGCTTATCAAAGAGCTTAAAAGCCACCGGTGAATGGAACTAGGAGGCAAAAATGGTTACCGCTTACCAAAGTTGGGAGGTTGGCCATTTCATATTCAGAGGGGGGACATTGGTTTGATTTTGAAAAACAAAAACAAGATTGTCATTGATGTTTCTAATTGTCTACTGGCGAATAAAACAGTTGTGTATAAAGGTTGTCATTGATCACAATTTGCATGGGATTTCAATATACGTAATAGTAGTGCCATAGCCAGGGTTGCAGAGCAGTGGAGGCAAAAAATCGTGGGTCTTAGATTTCCTTACAAATATGTCACTTAGAGTAAGCAAAAAATGAATAAATAAAAAAATAGAAAATAGAAAATGAAAAAAAAAAAAAAATAATAAAAAGACTCCCTCTGATTACCCAATGACCTACCCTTTTGTTCTTTTTACATCACCGAATTTAGAAATAGTTGTCTGAGAGTGTACAATAAACATGATGCTAAAATGAAACTGCCATTTGTGTTGTGCAAGTTTAATGTGTACCTTTTGAAGTGACCTTGAGTTGAAGTGCCTTTCAGCACTTGTATTAAAAGATTGCATCACTATCCCTAGAGACATCTTCTATCACACATCAAATCTACGGGGAAAAACTCTAGTGAATGAGGCATCACTAAAATGACACTGCAATTTGTGAAATTAAATATCACTGTGTGTCTATGAGAGTGAGATTGAGTAGTGTCCTTTCTGCACTTAGAGTGGTCACGCCCATCGTGGGTTTCACGGCTTTCCCATTCGCACAGCCGTCAAAGTCCGTGTTCAACGTAAAAATTTAGGTTTATGTTCAATGAGTAATAAGGCCGAATAGATAAGGATGGGTCAGGCCGTAGGTAGCAAATGCCGTCAGACGTTAGGGTGTCACGTGCAGTACTGAAGATCTGAATATTTAGACTATTTTATGCCAATTTGCACTGGCAGATCCAGGTTTTTGGAGAAGTCGTGAGCTCTTATGGTTCCGTGCTCGCAATATGTAGCAAACATGCCAAAAAAACCCCCCAAACAAACAAAACAACAACAACAACACACAAAACAATAAAGACAAAACAAAAGACACACAAAAACAAACAAAAATGAAAATGAAATATCTGGGTGGCTAAAAGGGGACATGTGCTGGATCTTCTCATGATTTTCGTTTGCATATTAGAAAATGAAAAAAGAAGTTTAACTCCAAGTCAAAAGTGCAAGGTTCTCTCCCCATAAATAATAACAGGCGCCTTGAAAGCCACCTGAATATGGCCCATGGAGAGTGCACAATAAACATGTCACTGACGTAAAAATGTCACTGTGCGGTGCATCTAATGCGAAGCGTGGAGACCTGGGCACTTGGCGGGGTCAGGCCCCGGCCAGCAGCGACCGTCAGCAATGATGATGTCACCGACACTACCCACAGAGGACTTCGTGGGGGCTCAATATGGAGTGACGTTTCAATGTCTCTTCTTTCTTAGCGATGAAGGAATGCTGTGAGGCATTTTCCTAAAGTGATTTAACGTTGAAACGCAGTTATGAACCCTGTAACATTGGGTTGGGTTGCAGCTGATTTGGGTTGATGTTTCAATGTTCTTTCTGTCTTAACTAAGAGGGGATGTTGTGAATCGATTTTTATGGCATAGTTTTTGTTTTCTTCAAATCTGGTAATATACAATCAAGTCAATATGCATGGGCCCCATTATCTGCCAATACAAAATTCAATATAAGACACTATTTGTATTGTACATGTACAATGTAAAATATGCTTACATGTATTTACAGTTGCAATTCACTGCTATCTTGTCACATCAGCTTTTCAATGGAACCAGATCAAGTAACCTCTCTCTCACGCTTGCCGCTGACGTCAAGTGGTCTCAGAAGAGAGGTCTCCGTATGAAGGTTCATGCTGATCTCTTCATATGCGAAAAAGGGTCTTATTATTGAGGTAGTCAACTTATTGGATGTTCTACTTTATACGTAAAAAGACCCGAGTTGGTAGAGTGTAAGATCACTTAAAGCAATTGGGTACATCACCATGTTCAGCATTCTCTATACTCTTCACATAGGCAGATGTCGGGGAAGCAGGTCCCCACACCTTTCCCCACCAAAGATACCTTATTTTCATAGGAGTTTGGGGATGTCCTCTATCGATAGCGCGTGCAAAAACCATGAGATTCCTTAAGTGTGCCACCCTTTTTATTTTCTGAAAACCTGGATCTACCCCAACAGCAATCTGTACAGATGATCATTAGTGAGCGGTCCTACTTTTCAGCAATACAGTTAAGCTACTCCCATTCATAAATACAGCACAGTTCCCAGTGTTGAGATTACAAGGTGGGACAACACAGAGAGAATGTTTATCAGTGGGGGTAGTACACGTGGCAAGTACAAGCAGGGACTGTACATGCAGTCAGACTTAGCAGAGTTGGGCTACTATGTCATCCACCCAACCACAATGGGCGTTGAAACATCTTGTTTGAGTTTCTACTTAAATAGACAAAGCCGGGTGAGTTTGTAACATGAATAATTTTATCAGGTGAGTTCTTGGGCCATATAACATACGGTTATCCTTATAATCAGTGCATCTTGAAACTGGGTGAAAAGTAGCCCAGCTAAGAACTAGCCATATACAATGTATAAGGACAGCCCTGACACAACTTATTTTTACAAGGCAGTTCTCGAGCACAATAACCAATGAAAATGCATGCAAACGAATTATAAGTATAGTATAGAACAGTATAGTATAGTATAGTGTAGTATAGTATAGCATAGTGTAGTGTGGTGTAGTGTAGTGTAGTATAGTATAGTATGTAAGGCCATTATTAGTGACACCCATCCCCAAGCAAACATGGACCCACTAAAGGCCGTAACTTGGGCTACAGTGAGAGCCACAATGTCTGCTGACCGTACAGTGGCGACGGGCACCTGTTGCGGTGGCGGCGGCGGCGGCGGCTTGTATATGACGCTGTAAACCCGCGCGACAGCCGCTCCATCATCACTAGTGGCCCCGCCTGTTAATCCATCACTAATCCACGCGGCGGGGTGGGTGGTGGGGCAGCGCCGCCGACCTGCCGCTTCATCACCGACTCGTCACGTGATGCATAATACACGCGGGGCCGACAGCGGCCAATTACGGCAGATTGGGGCTGATGCTGCTGCTGGTGGTGGGGGTGTTCTTGTTGTTATTTTTGTTTGTTTGTCTGTTTTTGTTATTGTTGTTGGTGTTATTGCTGCTGCTGCTGTTGTTGCTGCTGCTGTTTTATCGTTGTTGTTGTTGTTGTTGTTGTTGTTGTTGTATTTGTTGTTGTTGTTGTTGTTGTTGTTGCTGTATTTGTTGTTGTTGTTGTTGCTGCTGCTGCTGCTGCTGTTGTTGCTGTTGCTGCTGCTGCTGCTGGTGTTGTTGTTGTTGTTGTTTTTGCTACTGTTGCTGCTGTTTTTGTTGTTGTTATCGATGCGTGCAGCTGTTTTTTCTGCTGTTAATGCTGCTCTTGATGTTGATGTTATCAATTGTACTTTTGAAATATTAGCGTCTCAATGGTGTTAGATAGCATTGCATGACGTGCAGCTTATAATAAGTAAAACTCATTCAAAGGCAGAGTCCATGGACTGACATTTTGAAAGATGTATCTCATCTTTTCACACATCTCACTGCGAAGAATTGTGACAGAAATGTGGTTGCTTGGTGGCGAATCATGAATCATAAAAAACATATAGTATGTGAATTGGTTAGAAAATTATATCAACTCAATCAAATTATGAAAGCAAAACACATTATTTGGAAAAGCAACTTGAATTTATACAGATATGACTCATGTAGATGTTATCATCTCTAGATGGTTTGATACATTGTGTATTTTCATTCTGATTACGTCATCCATGTCACGATAATGCTTCATTTGTTGTAAAAAGTTTCTGATGGCTTGATAGGTTATTTTGATAGTTTCAAATTGCTTTCACTTTATATCATTGGCTCTATGGCTTTTGTGACCATCATTGGTTTTTGAAAAAGCAGATATTGTGTGTATATACAGGTGAGTAATGATCGTAATAGTGGCGGCGGGGCGGCGGCGGCGGAAGAAGCAGCAGCAACAGCAGCAGCAGCAGCAGCCACCTGCTGGTTCGTTAATGTAAATGTGGTGTTTCATATTCATGATTCTAGTGCTCTCACGACTGCACCAGGTCATTGGCATCCTTGGTACACTATAAAAATACTAATCACTCACATTTACGTCCTCTCGCCTGACCTGTACCTACTTAACTTGTAGGTACAACGCAGCAACCTGTTAGAGGTAAGGTTGCTCAACAGCAACCACCAGAACCGACTGTGAATCCATTAGGAATTGAACCCAAGACCTTCTGGTCACGCGTCCAACTCCCTATCCATTCGGCCACGGAACTTCACTGCGATTTCGCCTGCAGCCTTGACCCAGAGACACAAGCAAACAGGGTGAAATTATGAGAAAAGAAAAGCACAATGGATCTTCAGGGTCACGGTCATGGGGATAAAAAAGGCGAAAGATTGTGCTGCATGATGGATCAGATTTAAAGATAGAGGGGAGTGGGGATTAGGCTTATAAATAGGTGGCTGCGCCGGCGGATTTGGCGCAAATGAGAAGGATAAGGAGCGGAGAGTGGATGGGGCGGCGTCTTTGGCGGCAGTAATAATCTCGTTAGGAGGTCGCCACCGCCACCCACTGCTAGAGTCTTGAGTCTTTTTTTGTGTTCGTGGCGGCCATCTTGAATAACTGGAAATGCTACAGGGTGCCAAAAGTCCACCCGGTCAATTTGTGGCCCCAAGATACCCTACTAACAGGATCAAGTGACAAAAAATATAACTTAAGGAATCTTGATGAAGCACCGTTGAAAACAATATTGGAACTACAATTTTCTGCTTATTAGGTTCTACAATAAATATATCTGCTATCCTTTGATGTATTGAACTAGTACATCGCACTACTCACAGGCTAAAAATCCTATTGATTGGCGTTGAGTGTCAGTTCCCTTTCAGCACTTGTTTTAAAAAGTTCGAATCAGCGTCCCTCACATATTTATGACATATTTTCTTTATGATATAGTACAGTAGAACCTCTCTATTAGGACCACCTTTCAAACAGTGCTAGATAGTCTCCATAGAGAGGTGGTCTTTGTATGGAGGATCATTTTGGTAGCTTTATGAAGGCTTGGGTCCGTGAATAGGGGTTTTATTTCAGAGGTTGTCTCAATGGAGAGGAGGTCTTAATTGGATGTTATACTGTAGTGTAAGCGACAGCACATGCTGATACACGGGAATACATGTTAATCAAGTAGACAGAATATCCCCAGCAAGTCATAATGCAGTTTTTGTGGTTTTATTTATAAACATGCCTCTGTTGAATTTACAATCAGGGGAGTTAATTAGGGTAACACAGTGTAACACGATGGCTTATAGGAGACACTGTTTAATATCACACAGTTGCCAAATATAACAATAGGATAAAAATGACAATGGCTGTTAAACCACGACAGATTCGGTTTCAATATTCGAGACTGTATGACCCTAGCTTAACAATGGCTAAATTAACCATGACTGATTCAGCTTCGATATTCGAAAATGTCTGACTCTAGCATAACAATGCCTAAAAACCTGGACTGATTCATATATTCAGGACTGTCTGACCCTGGCTTTAATGAAAGACAAGAGGCCGTTGTAAACTGTATAGTACTAAATCGCACCACAGAGATTCAAAAGCTATTTTTGCGAGCTTATGAGCTGTGGCAGAAACATTAAACAGGCCCTAACCGGGTACCGCACAGCGGACCCCGGAGAATCAATTATGGTCAAAATAGAAGCGGTTCGCACTCTGCCTTTATTCCCATGGCCTCCTTACAATTAGCGTCAAACTGCATCCGTTTTTGCAGTTATCATCATCAAAGAGGTAGAATTTAGTGCTACTTTTAGACTTTTTAGTAAAAGTTTATTAGAATTGTAACTGGAATAATTGACTTGCATTTTTTGCAATGAAAATAAGGGAGTAAATGGAGACTTTCTTTGACAGTGCAGTAGTTTTAGTGCTAAATGCATTGGAGTTGTGTATTTCCGCCATTGGCTTTGATGCCTCAACTCACTGGGGAGTATAGGGCTATCGGGGTACGCTCCATGCACTGGCAGATCCAGGATTTAGAAAAGGGGGTGGGTATAGCATTTAGGGGATCCATGGGTTTCGTAAGCACAATCGAAAGCAACCAGCACCCAAACCTCATCAAAATGAAATATGGTGATGGAGAAAGCATGCCCACTGTATATCCAGGGGAGGTGGGGAAGGGAGCACATGCACCAGCTCTTTTTCCACTCAAAACATTTCATATTCGCGGGGCTTTTGGGATGTTGTTTGCGATCACGAAACCCATTGAAATCCTGTAATGAGTGCACTTCATCATCTCTACTGAAAAATCTGGATCTGCTGCCATTAGACACCAATAGGAGGTATGGTCTTAATCGAGAGGTTCTGATGTGAGGGCTGAACACTGTAGTGAGCTGAACCGCTTCAGGTGGGGTGGTGTTAATCAAGAGATTCCACTGTACTTTCGTGAGTTGCTGGGTAAAAGCTGACCACTCAGCACTGACCACTCAATGTTGACCGCTTTAGGCTTACCGCCGCCGCCGCCTCATTTTAATGGCTTGGCGTGGGAAAGGTCAGAGTCGTTAGTGCGACTGGCGCTCTCCATCAGGGCTGGGAGGCCCCAATTAATACAGGGCCGGCGGCCAGAGGGGGGGGGGATAGGGGGGGGGGCGTGAAGGGGGGAGGTCACCATGGCTGTTTTTCCCCACTGCTGTACACAAAAGGTACAGTAGACCCTCCAATTTAGACCACATCTCTATTGAAACCACCTCAATAATAAGACCACTTTTCACGGCCCCAAACCTTCATAAAGCTATCAAAATGAACCTCTGTATGGAGGCCTCCTCTCTATTGAGATCACCTAACACTTGTCCCAAAGGTGGTCCTTATAAAGAGGTTCGGATGTATATATTTAAGATGTTGTGTGGTAAAAAGCCTCGTTTTAAAACATGTGGCTTGAAAGGCACCAATTGATACAGTAGTTGGCTGTGAGAGGGGGGTAAGGGGCGGCGGCAGGTCATACCGACTGTTTTCCCACTGTCTAAAAAGATAGCAACATATCTAAGATGCTGTTAGGTAAAGAGGCAAATTTTCAAACATGTTTTAAAAATAGAAAAAACAACAACAACACTTGCGTGACATGCGCAAATTGAAGACTTATGCACTGTGAGCTAATTGGTGGGGGATGCCTTTATGAGGTAGGGAAGATGGAGGACAGGTCACGGTGACTGTTTGGTCTTTAACACCTTTTTAAATCACCTTGAGGACCAGTGTTAGGTGGTCTCGATAGAGAGGTGGTCTCTATAAAGAGGGTCGTTTTCGTAGCTTTATGAAGATTTGGGATGATGAAAAGTGGTATTATTATAGAGGTGGTATCGATATCAATGTGGTCTTAATTGGATGTTCTACTGTATATACCTATAGTCTGCACTTATGCTCTCTACATTCTATTTGCTTCCCCTATTCCCTTTCTCTCGCTCTCTCTTCTTTGGCAAGCAAGCTCCTACCACGTGCACTGTATTGACATAGCTCTAGACAGGTTTTACATCCCTAAGCTTCCATTTGGACTACATCATTAGAATACTCTCTCTACAGGTTAAATGCATATTAAGTGCCCGTTGAATCAGAAACAATTGGTTATCCATTTTTTTTTTCAGATAGTATTATTTATGCACTTCACAATGCATCAATCTTTATACATGAAAAACTTTGCAATGAATAAGTTATGAATGCCATATTTGTAGAAAACTAACATGGCATTAAAATAGTAATTACTTGATTAGAGATGAAGACACACTAACTGCCCCCTCCAGACATCATTATTTATATAATTAAAAATGCATCAATTTATATTCTAAATATACAAAAGTGGTGCCTCAAAGGTTGAGCACTTGAATAGGCTAAAAAGCCATGATTATAATAGACAATGACTTGACATTAAAATAGTGATCAATTAGAAATAAATACAGCTATAAGTAGAGTCTGTGACATTGAACTTTCTTTGTCGAGTTCTGAACAGCATAGCACCGAGAACCAATTTATATTCTAAATATATGTTAGTGATGCGTCAAAAGCTATGAATAGGGTGACAAAGGCATGCCTAGAAACATAACACTCCATTAAAATAGTAATTGATAACAAACAAAGACACACCTATATATACGTAGATGTGCGTCATACCCTTGACATTGAACTTTCTTTGTTAAGTTCTCAATAACACATAATAGCATCTAAACTGGTAGTAATTAGAAAGAACACCAGACATGTGTTAATATGAGCTGGTCACGTCATGACATTGACACCTGGTATTTGTGGAGTTGTGGACAATACATTCTAGTGATTTAATGAATTCTATACATGTACATTGAAATATACTTAAAAATAACATAGGAAGAAAACTTAACTAGAATGAGCAACACAATTGTATTGCAATTGTATTACAACGGACACTGGATTGTTTTGTTGGTAAAAATAACTTCCCCAGCACCCATGTATTATGGGTACCTAATTAGTCTGTGCATGTCTAGACATATTTTGTTTCAAAAGGTCAAAAAGAAAGAGAAAGGTTTGCTGTGACAAAACGCAAATGATAAAGTGAGCACCATTAAAATTTAAAGGTATTATGGTCATTGGTCGACCAGCTATAACCATGAAAACACGTGATATGAAGCAGCAAAATGTAAACCAAATGATTTTCGTCAGACTTAACTTGCACGGTGCACGTAAGACGTCGCCTATCTATCCCATGTTGAATGTGACGTCTGCCATTGGAAATCAACGGCACGTCTGGCGAAAATCATTCGATTATGCAATATCACGTGACCTTATGTTTTAGCTAACAAGACATCATTTTATTTTCATAGGTGTAATATGTAATTAAGATGAAAAATGTTAGTATTATTTTCCTTACACTTCCAATGGCAGAGACATCGTTTATTGCGCCTGTAATTTATAGATCACTTATATTTTTGACTGAGCATTTTCTTTAATTGCTCTGAATTCTACAATGCATTGTTGGCTGTTGAGATGTACACACCAAATCCAAGTTATTGGCAGAGCTCAACTTATTGGGACCATAAAACAACCTTTATTCATGTCCACATTTACTAGCCAAATATTTAGTTACCTTCGACACTATAGTTGTTTTCCTACTCGGCCTAGTTATGCTAGGGAAGAATGGATGTCGTCAACTATACAAAGACAGTAAAACCTCTCCATCAAGATCACTTGTGGGACAGACTTATATGAGTCGTCTCAATGGAGATGTGGTCTTTATATCGAGGTTCCAATTGGAGTAATTTTAAAGGACTGGGACTGAGAAACTGGTCCTATCATAGAGGTGGTATCATTATAGAGGTGGTTGTAATTGGAGGTTCTACTGTATATAGGTAATAAACATGTTTGAAGTAGAGACAAAGTGAGGGTGGTCACTTCTAATCGACACAAAGAGAGGTGGTTTCTGTATAGAGGTTTGCGCAAGTCTATAAAGTCTATAAGTCAAGTCTATAAAGGTTTCAGACTGTGAGACATGCTCTTATTGAAGAGGTTACTCTACTATTGAATGCTTAAAACAGTAGAACCTCTCTATTAGGACCACATTTGGGATCAGTTTTAGGTGGTCTCAATAGAGAGGTGGTCTCTATATAGAGGTTCATTTTGGTAGCTTTTTGAGTATTTTGGTCATGAACGGTGATTTTATCATAGAGGTGGTCTCCAGAGACAGGTGATTCTTATGAGAGGTTCTACTGTATGAGTGACATGAGCACACAAAAGATAACTGTGCTAGTTTGCCAGTTTTTGTTCATGATGAGCCACCAGAAATGACCTAAGGCAAGTGGTATGCTATGCTCGGTACAATGTAATTATGCCGCACCAAAGGCAAGGCACGTTGACAGATATTTCACACAACTATTGATTGTGCATCCAAAAATAGTATGCCCCCTGAACAAGTAAATTAGGTTCTAACATTTTTTTTTCAATTAGACCTTGAGGTTTTGCGTACCCAATCATTGGCACAGCAGGGCTTTGGAAAGGAGGGGGGGGGGGGCGGCAAACAGTGTGATTGTTAGCTAGTGCTCAGTCTGACAATCACGAATGATGATTCCCCATTTGAAAAGCATGTTTGATACCAATAACCAATGATCGATGGCTACACTACGACAACTTATTTCGGGACTATCTGATCATAGCTTTATTTCATAATTGGAAATACTTTAACCTTTGAATTGAAAATGTTCGTATGAATGTATATGCTTATACATGTATTTTATTGCATTATGTAATAATTCACGAAGATGCTGAATGCTATTTTTAGTACACAGTTTGCCCATTGTATTTATTTAGTGAACCATCTAAGTTGCACAACACAGGCACATTAGGATAGGTTTATTCATAATATGGGTAGATGTCATCATATGTTATATACACCTCGATACCAAAGTTAAAGACCTCAAGCTATTTTTGACAGGAGTACCCACCAGTGTCCGTGCTGCCACCTAAATACAGCAACCATTGATGATGTTTTGCTTGTATATTGGTTGTGGTGAATCCCCATCAACCTCATCCCACCATTGTATTTACACAAGTCTACTACCAATGTTGTATGTATTAAATAAGTGGCAGTCGGTTGCATATAATATTCAAAATGTAATTCTTACCACCGAGACTTACATTCAGAGCTAAGAAAGACATTTTAAACATAGAGGTTACTATATGTTGGTATCTAGGTCTACATAATCTATGATATCACGGCTTCAGCAGTGTTCTTCTGTAGTCGAGTGGATAGGGAGTTGGACTCGTGACCAGAGGGTCGTGAGCTAGATTCGATTCCGCATCTGGTGGTGGGTCACAGTGTTGAGCACACTCATCCCTGAACATTTGAATACTGCTCTGTGGTACCTACACGTTAAGTAGTTACAGATCAGGTAAGTGGACGCTAATGTTGATTGATAAGCACGTCTGCACTACGTAGCAATGTACTGTATTTTCCGAAGGGAGTTGGGAAAGGTGAAAGAGTGCCAATGACCTGGTGTGAATGTGGAGTCGTCTGATCCTGCATAAACCAGACATTTACATTTACATCTGCTCTTGTCATCTGATATATTGCATGGAACAAGCAATGGTGGAGGCCATCACATCTAAGACCTATCACAGCACAAGTACATTGATAAAAACGTGACAGTAAGGTGAACATATCTCAGCAACCAAGGATGCAGGTGACAGGAATCTCTCCTACCTATATGCGAGGTCTGCGGTGTCATTTTTAGACATGATATTAATACTTCTCCCATGTATGTTGAAAACGCTGGATTCTCATTGGCTGAGAGGCGGAGAGGGAAAGTGGATCTACTGTACTACAAACTTTAAAATCACAAAATGGTTTAAAGAAAAATACATGGGAGAGAGAGAGAGAGAGAGAGAGAGAGAGAGAGAGAGAGAGAGAGAGAGAGAAATATACAAATGAGGGATAAGATAAGAAAATCTCATCGAATGTGGACTTTAACAGTCCTCTACACTGTGTAAGAGACATAGGCTGATCCAGGGTGGCCCCCTTATCTCACTAAAAATATTTTTATGGGATTCTAGGCATGCCTGCTGTCGATCAAGCATGCAAACCCCATAAAATTCCAGAAGCGCACCCCCCTTTTCTAAAGACCTGGAGAGATGTTCTCACTTGTATAATCGCCTATTGTCCTTGAGAGTGAGACAGGGAGGACAGTGATGCATAATAGAGCAGGGGATGTATTGCTGGGTGGTCACTTCTCATGCTAGACACACCGCCCCCTGTTAATGTATGCTGTGAAGCTGCCAGAGCCTTGGAAGAGGTGGGTCAGCCTGCCCAGCTGTATACACACCCTAATCTTGCTGACGGAGTGTGTCCTGTGATGTTAGGCAGGGCAAATCGGTTGTCCGTAACGCAAAGTATACACCAGAAAATATGGTAACCCAAGAAAAAAACGGGCAGATTTTATCTTCAGCATGTTTATCGTGCAGTAGCAGATCCTTTATATATGTAGTATGATATATGCTAATTGCATGTTTTCCTGCATAACAATATCACGAAACATACCAAAGTAGTATGTAAACTGTACACTAAATAAAAATGAAAGATCTATTAGGGATGATGTAAATTTTGTCACGTTCCCCCAAAGTGGAACAGTGTTCTCTTTTTTCTTGACACCCCCCACACAAAAAAGTGCAAACATCAGATGTGTGCCATAGTCGAAGAATATCTACACAGTATTTCGCGATATTTATTCAAATATTACTTATATTTGCCATAAACCAATATTTATTATATATCAGGAATGTACATCATAATATTAATTAATGTGTGAAATCTGCTGCGTATCCTTTTTAATGCCACATTTAAATAGTAAATAGTGGAATTCTGATATGAAAAGTTTTAGCGTATGAGACAAAATATTAGACAAAAAAGTGGAATATCCAAAATGTGACCGAAACCCCACCTCTCCCTAACACTGTTCCACTTTTGCAGATCATGACAAAATGTACATCATCCCTTAGCTGCCCCGCCATTTGCAAGTTGGCGTAACCTCTGAGTTACCTCCACAGCAATCACCGGCTGAGAAGCATTGATCCCACCACATCAGTCAGGGTGGAATGCCTCTTTACATTGATTGCTCGATGTTTGATTGCCGACCATTTTACTGCTGGCTAATAGACAGACGGACAGAACTATGAACTACACTAAAACTGCACTTTCTAGTTTGCTTGAATGTGTTCATGGTGTTGGTATTGACTATATAGTTCTTCTGCGCATGACAGGAGGTCCAGTCGAGAAGCGAGAAGAGAATCGTAGATTCGCAAGAGCTGGAACCGAGACAAACGGGGCCGTGCGCAGAAGGTCATTTTGATGATGCCAATAACAGTTGGAGAAACTCTCATGAAAATGAATAAAGACAAATCATGTGTTGTGATTTAATACGTCAGTGGCAGATCCAGGTTTTCGGAAAAGGGGGGCGCACTTAAGGAAAAGTGTGTGTGTGAGGGGGGGGGGGGGGGTTGCACACTTATTTCATGAAAAAACCTATGAAAATGATGTATTTTGGTGGGGAAGGGGGGGGGGCGCACACTTCCTGTGCCCCCCTTGGATCTGCCTATGTACTTACACAGACCTTTCACATAGAATCCGCCATGTTTTCCCCCATAAGACATCGTGTGGCACACTGAAGAAAGATGGCGGGTGCTATGCGCAACATGTGTGTAAGTGTGATTTAACCAATAGCATAGTTTTAGTCAAGCTCCTAATGTTACCAAGCAAAATAATTGCCTGTGTCGCGTGTCCATGGATACTACTTTTCAATGTGTGACTTTTACAAGCTAAAAACGCTAAAAAAAAGACCGTTACTTTTTACCCCTGTAGAACCCTAATAGGGGATGCACATTGGGCACTGTTAAACTGGAGCGTTTTGGGGCGGGGTGTAAGAGGTCCAGAAATCCTTATTCCACGCATCTCTAATTGTTTGGCCTCTTTTCCCGAATCCCACATTCTTTCAGGCTATTCTCACACACCGCACTTCATTGAAATCCCACCACCCCACTGCCCTTTTGCCTTCCCCCATGGTTTTCGCCCATACACACATCCCATTTCCCTATAAACCAGTCCCTTTAATGTCTACTGAGCGAGTAGGTAGAAAGGTCTCGATAAATGGAGTGAACGTTTTGAGATAGCGATCACTATTCCATATATCCTGGAAAAATGCTGCAGCCAATCAAAAGCCAGCTCATTTGCATGTGTCTGTCAAGATATAAGTGCATGCAATCACCTGCTCAACCTGTCACCACAGTGGCACAGTTGCAGGCTAATGATAATATCAGTGACATAAGTTGCAAAATAAAAAGCGGTGAGAAGTAGGTTAATGGGACCAGTGAAATTATGTCACAGAAACCAAATGCAAGCAAATTAGGTGAAATACTCTTGTATGTATCAAACTCACAAGACCCATATATAGTATTACGGGCGATATTTTATTTTCATAAGAAGATACACTTATGGACAAAAATCGTTTTAACCATGACTTCAGTTTTCGGCCCCCATGTTTCAGTAATCGGCCACTTCCCTACATTTTCTAATTAAAACCTTGCGATTTATGTTTGAAATCTTCACAACAAATTACCGGTAACTTAAACTCGGAATTCTTTGCTTTGCTTTGCACATTCATCCAGAACAAAATATTTATAAATCATACAGGAAGGTCTTAAACTAAACCCTACAAGGGCCGAACACTGGAAGGCTTCTTTAGCTCTGCATGACTCAGACCTTACATAATCTGTGTAATTGTTGTTTTTCGGCCTTAAGTCTTGGTCTTTGTGAAAATATATTATGATCATCTAGCGGACTGTTGTTGACAGATTATAATTCAATTTACTGCATAAATCCACGTTTATTTGTATGTAAAACAATTGTATTGTTCACTACAGGCGCCGAATTATGAGAGCGCCGAATTATGAGAGGGCCGAATTCTGGTTATGTTACCCTAACAGAACTTGGAACTAAACAGACCACAGTGATGTGATTGCCAAACCTTACCACCCCTAACGGCAGGAATCGAACCTCCACCTTTAGGTAAGCAGTCAGCTGCTACCATAACCCCATGAACTGAAAAGGTCCGTGGTGGGACTCAGAATTTCAGGTTGCAGGGTGCTCTATTCAATTCCATATGGCTAGAGCATAAATGATTTGACCACGACTTTTAACCAGGTTAGATTATTTTAATAGTATGTTATGGGACTTTATGTAGTAATCAGCAAAGTATGTATGCAGTTACCCTCTCCACTGTTGTGTGTTGATATCAGAAATACTTTGATACGGATATGGAATCCTCTTATCAATTTTCCGCATGTGACATAATATACATATATAAATCTAACTCAATTCCAAATTATTACTCCTATTAATGTAATACGATTACTTTGAAAACTAAATCTAACTCTATAAATGTTTTCGTACATTTTGACCAGAAGTTAACTTTCACACTTCAGTCTCCTTAAAGAACCACTTGGTATGTCTGCTTCACACGTGTTTTGTTGGTGGCCTTCGATCGCCAATTGATTTTGAACACACAGTGACACATTAGCGAGGCCGTTAGCGTTTGATTGTTGACAGAGTTTGCACGGCTCTACACCTAAAGTGACACTAATGTGAATGAGGAAGGCCACGGTCGGCTAAATATAGCGACTTGTGTGCACATATGTCCAGTTAGAATCATATGTGTACATACATAATAGAATCAAACATTGTGACAGCAATTACACACGTACCTTTCAGTCTCCGCACTGATCAATGTTAGAATTTTGAGGAGACGGCATTGTCATGATACAGCACCACCGAAATTCGTGGAACTTTGTAACAAAATCCTATCAATCAGAAGCCCCACATTTAATCGCCGCTTGCTGGGATAGACAGAAAGACTTAACACAAAAACGTCTCTACCGCACAAGACACCAAATACTGGTCTTTGATCAAGGGTACACAGAAAAATGCAAAATCTGCACCAACATCTAATCTCTCTATCTCCTCTTTCAAGCTGAGTTGGGGACTTTTCACATATTGGGGCGTGCACAGATCAAACACTCGTCTCCGCCCCCAACCCCGTAGCCTGTAATCCCCCACACGGACGTCAATAGGGACCCCTACACCCTGTATGCACGCACTTAATATAGCATCGCTCAACCAGGCCCAGTATTGTATGATGGAGAGAGCGCAGCCACCACAGAGTGTTGTTGATGGAGACTAGCACTGCTGGGTGAATGGCCTCTTTTTTGTACGTTTGACGTACGGTTTTGAAACTTAGTTCTCTTTACCCAGCAATGGATTGAACGTATTTCGCACAGTAACGGTCAAGTATTGACTATAGTGGCAGTATTGCGGTAATGATAACACTTGCTCTTCATTCAAAATGACAGCACGTGGATTCTTTTCATACGTTTGTTTTACGTGTTTTGCACGTCCTACTCAAGACGTGTTCTTGGCAATGTCTGACGTAGGGAAATCTACGTAGAACGTGAGGTGCGAGTAGATGTAAGTGCTCTCAATAAACCAGACCCAGATGTCAATTATTTGATAGGGAAACAATATCCATGACGTCAGAATTTTTGTAAGTACACCAACTCTATTTTTGTTCGGCTGTTGGCATATAAATTTCAGCATTTTGTGATTCTGAGAAGCTGTTAACCATCTTGTTTGCAACTTGAAACAAGAAAAACAAGAAAATAGACCAATCTCTCAATGCAACAGAGTCTGTTTGAACGAGGTTAACATTTGAGCTGCCATATTGTACGTTAACCACGTCTTCATTTCACTATGGCCCACGCGGAATAGATTGCCACACACTACACTATCCCGTTGTTTTTTTATAAGGGAACGATCATAAATAACGATACCGGGGTGTGTGTGTGGGTGACTGGGGGGTCGCCAAGCATTTGGTATTCCACTACGGTATTTTTTTTAAATATATTTCTTTTAGCAATTGTCCAGAAATGCAATGACTATATAGAATACTTTTGCCTTAGCAAGGGGGGTGGGGGGGGTGTCACTCAACTTTTAAAAATGTTGATGGCGGGGTCGGACATCGTTAATAATCTAAAAGTGGTAGGCTACTGAACTTTTTTTTTCGAGCTCCCCCAAAATGGACGCCCCCCCCCCCTCGGTATTGTTATTTATGACCGTTCCCTTAAAGCCAGCCATTTTGCTCGTCCCATTAGCCATGAGTACACACAGAACAAACATCCAAATTAAACCCTCCCACTCGACCGCGAGTGTCGCCTGTTTGCACGTACTCATCGTCGGAGGTGATGGCAGGTGCGCGCGACAAGTGCGCTGAGAGTGGCGCCCTCCAACGATACGTAATCACGTCACCGCCGGCTGACGAATGCTGCCTCCTTCACGCATTGATACTCCGTAATAAGGGCGCAGCCAACCAAAGGCTAGGTCGACAGCTCATTTCTTTCCAAGAGACAACCTTTCTATTGAGACCACCTGTGCTCCATTCTAAACACGGACGCGTTGTATCACGGGGGAAAGTTGTACAGTTAGACTATCCTCAGATTTCAAGAATGTGTATATAAAGTTATAAAAATTAGATTTGATACGATTGGATCGTTCAAACAGGGAAACACCTGCACAGTAATTCAACTTCTTTCTCACACAAACTGACGAAGGTTTCCTCCTTCACGCATTGATACTCCGTAATAGGGGCGCAGCCAACCAAAGGCTAGGTAGACAGCTCATTTCTTTCCAAGAGACAACCCTTTTCTACGAAGTCATCCTTATCTATTCGGGCTTGTTACTTATTGGAAATATGCCCTAATTCAAAACCGGCAATAATGCTGACAGATTTCAGAAGCTCTCGACCAATAAAATCATCAGAGGCCAAAAAGGTCCGGCCGTCAATCAAACAGAATTACAGTACGTAATCCGTGCCAGGATGTTCACAGAAATACGGTGCACGTCATTATTTGGTGGGTTGACGTTTGAAAGCGTACGTGGGGCGCGCCTGTTCTACGCTAGTCGCCAGTTTTATCGTTACAAACGCTCCTCTATGAAAACAAACTTTTACCATATGCAAGTTGTTTTACCACATTTACCACTAAAAGGAACTCAGTTGGCCCACGGCTTATACCATGAACATCAGACTTTGAAGGCTGTGTGAATGTGAAAGGCTTGAAACCCACAATGCTACCAAGTCCACGTGGTCCAGTCTCAACACAGTAATACCAGGCGCGAACGTTGTGTTAAGCAATTCAGTTAGACCACCCCCATTTTCCATCACTGCTCTCAGATTTCAAAAATGTATGGAGATGTTATAAAGCTAGAATTATTTATCAGTTAGGGTAATAATATACATTGGAAGTTCAAACTGGGAACCACCTGTACAGTAATACAACCTTTATCTCACACGAACCAGAGGCCATTTCCTAAATGATCTAATGCAGCAGTTATGCTGGAAGATCTAGTTGCCTGAATGCTCAGCAAGAATTAAGAGATCAACCTAATCCCCGCGATACCTCATTCCGTATGTGCTCGGTGAATGAGCAATGAAAGGACCATCGATCCCACACCCCAGATATTTATTCGCTACAGTGAAACATCTTCAAACACCCCAGATATTCACAGTGAAACCTCTACGTGGTGGCACTCAGCTAAGGGTGAGGTAGGCAGTCATGTAACAACGAGAAACTGTGACCACTGGAGACCCTCATCGGTCTATGGATCTCCTCCGTATAGCGAGCACCTCTCTATTGAGACCACCTAATAACACTGGTCCCAAAGGTGGTCCTAATAGAGACGTTCTACTGTATATAGCCGTGAGATATGACGGTGACTTGATATGAGGTGAGAGGAAGGTTGGTTCTGACAGAGTCCCCACTGTATCAGCCCTACGTATAGTGATCACTGAGGCGTGACGCATCACGCTTGGCTGGTCACGGTATCATGCGTGGTTGACTCAATACTGTCTACACCATGGTTATGACGGTCTGTGAAGTTTTTTGGTAATAGAAATATTAGAGTACGATCGTAATACCATTTCCGCCGCTAGGTGGCACATATCAAACTAGTTACAAACATATTAGTGTCATTTTCGCCACTAGGGGGCATACATACCTGCTAATTTCAATCAACCCTACTTTGGGATATTACCGTGTAGCAGGAGGAAACGATAAAGATTGATTATTGTTTGTCTAAAAATACCCACAATGCATTGTAATAGACAATACCCACAATGCAAGTGTCTGTGCCACCTGGTGATGAACAATGGTATTACAGTAGTCGTGGTCATCTATGAAGATAGCTTACATTTGCTAGCGTCTATTCCATCTTAATATATTAAGTTCTCTTCTTCCAAACCAAACAACCACACTAGCTACCACAGTTGGGAATTCCCACATTATAATTAGGCATAGTAAAACCTCTCTATTAAGACCACATGTGGGACTGACCTCAAGTGGTCTCAATAGAGAGGTGGACTTTATGCGAAGGTTCACTTTGGTCACTTTATGAACGTTTGGGAGCATGAAAAATGGTCCTATTACAGAGGTGGTCTTTATATAGAGGTAACCTTAATTGGAGGTTCTGCTGTACCTCCATTTGTAAAGCAATCTGCCGGTCACCGGATCTTGCACGCCACTCGCTTCACTGGTCCCGTGGGTGGCACGTTATTGTATCTGATTGTGCTAGTGTGGGGTCTCAAACGTCGATACATCTATATTCTACTACTGTGAAGGCATTCTAAATTAGCAGTCTTTCTGCCACATTTAATACTACAGCTGGCAACTTTCTATGTCCATTTTTTAGTCCACAGAATCAGCCTTCATTTTTTATGTAACATGGTAAGGGCTTCAGGAACAGTGAGGGTGGACTTGCAACAAGCCGGCAGAATTTATTAAGTTTCAAGATGGCGCCCAAAATGGCCGACAAATAGAGGATGTTTTAAAGTGGCTTTTTATTACATTCAAAAGTAAAACTAATTGGTATTTTCAGTTCCACACGTTTACCTCACACTCCGATCCTTCTTTTTACTTTATATATTAAATCATTTTTAATAATAGCTCGAAATAATGTTGAATAATTCGTATTTGTTATTTGCCCCCCCCCCCCCCAAGTTCGATTTGCATGTGTAGTGGGTCCTCCTATCAAATTATACACTTGTATTCTAATAGAAATATCAGGGTGTGATCATAGTACCATATTCGTCCGCTAGGTGATTAGTCTCGATCAACCAGACCCTGTGATGGCGGAAACGAGGAAACGATTTAGCCCTTATCAATGTTTGTCTAATTCACAGAATGCACTGTAAAACACATGAAAAGTCACGTGATTTTGTTTAATTGTCTAAATAACTCCCAGAATTCATGGAATAGAAAACTCATGTATATGCTTTTGTGGCCATGAGGTGCTCAAACTCATTTTGAATCCAAGATGTCAGCCGCGTGACATAAGTCTATATCCTTGCCACCGGGGTGTTCAGGCATGTGGACATGGCGAGCACCGGAGCGTGCATTCCCTTTTGCTTGACTGGTTCCGTGTGATTGTTTCTGATTGTGTTGACTTGAGCTCAGACAGTGGGGTCGAGGTCACAATGTGGGGTTCTACAATATGAGCTCTGTCTATAGATAAGACATTAGGCTCAAGTTATTGGCAGCGCTCAAGTTGTTGGTATCATCAAAATACGTTTTCATATTCACTTAAAAAATATTCTCTTACCCCCTGGGGGTGTCTTCTCCACTACGTCCAGTTTATAATGAAAATGTAGACGTTACCTTGGAGATAGACTATGAATGGAGTTTGTCAATAACTTGAGCACCAGGTCTACAGTAACAACTCACTACTAGGAACACTGGTAGGAGTAAGGGAAAACTCCCCGCACTAGTGACGTGTGCCTATTTTTGGTGTATCTTGGTGTATCATACAGAAAACAGGGTGCTGAAATGTGTCTCTAAATAATTGCGAGGTGCCGCTATGACTGAGGCTTTATTGTATCTCATCTTACACAGTTGTATCAGAATGGCACTACTTAAAGCGCATCTCCAAATGATAAACGTATTTGAAGGTGAGGGTTTCAAAAATGAGGGTAAAAGAACTTGAACTTGTGAGTTTAGACCAATGTGTTATGCTCAGTATTAGAAGCCATGCAATGTAGCACGACATCATTGGCTTCTTCCACCTGTTGGTGCAGTGTAACGTGGGTATGATGATTACTTTGTGTGTTTTAACATAACCCACTTGTTTTTATAACTAATGCTAAAACTACTGTTTTCCTTCATCTAAAGATGGTGAAGAGAACTATTGCCCACTTATCTGACAACGTGACAGCAAATGTTGGAACTCACCTGAAAATACAAAAGAAAACATTAGAGATATTGAAAATACATGTAATTTGGAAATTACATACTTAGAATGATGGACAATTGTAGCATTCTCTGCAATCGCTGTTGAGCTGGAGAAAGAAACATGTGTATCTTGGGATGTTGGTATCATGCTTTCTCACAACCTTAGTGTTGTGAGTTCGAGTCCTGCCTGGGCCACTCGTTAAGTGGAAAATTGTATTCAGCTATGCCAATACACTGGTAACTAACAAAAAAGTTACTGATCATGTAGCAGTACTGAAACTGGTAATCCACATCAACGAAATCACCATTAGGCCTAATTCTTTTCAAGTTGGGCATCTACATCCATATCTATATGCTGAGATAAGCAGCTGAATTGCTCAATCTGTGATG
The DNA here is from genome assembly GCA_019095985.1 of Streblospio benedicti. Lineage (NCBI taxonomy): Eukaryota > Metazoa > Annelida > Polychaeta > Spionida > Spionidae > Streblospio > Streblospio benedicti. Next base: position 31,438,758 of record CM032661.1, read on the forward strand.
TGTTTATATGCAAATGCCACTTGTTAATGTTATGTGTTATGTTATGCCTATGGCAATCCACATTTTCTATGTTAATGCATATTTGAAGAAGAAATTCTTATTTTACTACAGTACCCATAAGCAGACATGTGGAGTGCAGCTGTCTCAATTCACTGGAGAGGAGCCAAACAAACAGACAGCCAACAACAGCAACCAACCAATCAACCACTCACTCCCAAACAACCACTCTGACATTCAGTTAAACATCAGGCACACTGGGCTACACGTTCAGAACATACACATAACTACACGTATAGCAGGGGTGCAGGAGGGTGATTAGCTGTGTATGTTACTGGACCACACCGTTTGACCTACTGTAGTATACATATAAATGTAAATGTGGTGGTTTATAGTCATGATTCTAGTGCTCTCACGACTTTACATGCACACCAGGTTGTTGGCATCCTTATTACACTATTTCTTTCTCCGAGGTAAGTTTGCTCAACACTTACCACCAGACCCGACCGGGAATCGAACCCACGACCTTCTGGTCACGAGTCCAACTCCCTATCCACTCGGCCACGGAAGCAACACAATACATATTACACAACACAACAAGCACATTACCGACCCCCCTTTTTATGTGTACTGTTAGAGCGTTTTATGGACCCCCCTCTGCTCTGCTGTATAAACCTCAACCCACCACAGTCGCTGTTTGATCCATGCCGCCGCCGCCGCCCCTGATCCATCATCTCAAACATGGCAGCTCAAAACTGCCGTATCCGTCTCAATCTGTGTCACAGCCCCGTCACATCGCGCGGTGGCTGCTACACAACTATGAGCGGCAGTTTGGACGCCAATAAGGCCTGGTGTAACCGACAAATTGTACATATTTAGTGTCAGACAGTCCGAAGTTTGAAGCCGAAGCAGTCATGTTGTACATGTTGTTAATCATTTGTGACTGTATAATGTGAACACTGGTGACTGTCAGACTGGGGCTTTAGGTGAACATTCGCAACTGTCCGACTGGACCTTTACCATACTAATTGTTTTTACCTATGGTTGGCAGTTTGCACTGCACATGGTCCTCAGAATCCAATAATGCCCATTGTAGCCATGATGGATTGCGTATTTTGACAGCTGTGTAATACATGCATGCCTGTTTGGCAGTTTTCGCCTCATGACCCCACTGGCAGAGGTCACTTTAAGAGAATTACACTATGGCAGATTCCCTACTCAAGAGTATGACGTGATGGATGGAGGGTCTGCATGTATCACGTGACTACAGTGAAGTAGGTCATATGCAACTTGCATTAATTAGGTTATGAGTTCACGTTACACTGGTAACACCCCTTGTCTGACAGCACCAATATTTTACTGTGCATTTGGAGATGATAAATTCACAAATGGGAGACGTGGCACAGTACAGCAGACGGTCCAATAAGGACCACCTCTCTATACAGACCATCTCTCTATAGTGACCACTTTTTTTTATAAAGATCACATCCATAAAACTTTTCTGGTGGTCTCAAAACCTTCATAAATAGTCCAACACGAAGCGCTAAAACCTGAAACCTGAAATGGTCCTAATAGAGAGGTTCTACTGTATATCAAGAATCTTCCATTCATTGGAAAAGAGAATACTTAATAACAATGGAAAATGTTAAGTTGTAATTGACCCCACCCCCTTGGCTGGCCTCGAGTGGTCTCAATAGAGAGATGGTCTCAGTATGATAGCTTGGGACCACAAACGATGTTCTTATTTATTTAATAGATATCAAAACAATGCCAGTTGTTTCTACCTGCTTTAATGTCCAAATTGTCCAAGATACTTTCAAAAATACATAAAGTTTTACAGCTTTCGACAATAGAATGTCCTCTTCAGAAACAGGGACCTGGCATTGTTTTTATAAAGATGAGAGGACTTGCTGCAGCTCAAATCATACACACAATGTAGCTAGCAAAAATGTTCTAATTACAGAGGTGGTCTCTGTATAGAGGTGGCCCTAATGGGAGACTCTAGTGTACATTGAGTGAAGTGAGAAAAGAGTACGTCGATGTCTATTGGCTGTGGGTGAGATGATGACCCGGATTGACAACAGATAAACATCTCCATGGCAGCAGAGACATGGTAGAAAGTAACCCCGGCACGAACCCGCTACTACACACGTCAATGGAGCTCAATAAAACGCATATAAAACGGATCTTTTAGTGCCCTGACCAGCAATAGCAAGGACTGTAGATCAATAGCGAGAGAGGCTGGTATAGACATAGAGATGAACCAACTAGAGGTGCTCGTAGAAATATATAGATGTAATGCCTCCGACTGGTCACAATAGAGAGTCTTCTAATATTTACTTAAAATTTGGCTTAAACAAACCATAAATACACGTAGAACTCGAGACACAGATGAACATCCAGGATTGTACTATATAAAACGTGATATTGGTAGGTTCAACATACAGTCTGCTATCATCTTGATCTGTAAACCTTGCCCTAGATCAATACACAGAGATCCTGTGGCCATAGAGGACAAGCTGGCATGAGAGATGGGCAGATATAGTTCTAACATGAAGCACCCACCCACACCGTGTTCAAGGTAAACTGAAGCATGACAATGTTTTGCTGTTACATTCAAGTTTAATATGGATTCAATGTATTTGCTTTAAACACCAATATTTAAGACCCCTATTCGGGCATAAACCATATAATTTAAGACCCTCCATGTTTTACAAAAAAAAAAAGACCCCCATTTTGAAATCACCGTGGAGCAAACAGATGCTAGTGCCCCCGGCTGTCTATCAACATAGGCAGATCCAGGGGCCCTTTTCCCACCAAAATACTTAATTTTCATAGGGTCTTTCATGAAATCCCGTGAGTGCCCCCCTTTTCCGAAAACCTGGATCTGCCTATGATCAAGGGTATCCGACTATCCGTGCGCGGACTCAAGTGGTCCTAATAAAGAGGTGGTCTCTTTATGGAGATGTGGGATCAAGGCAAGTGGTTCTAGTGTTGGTTGGGATTGCAGTGTAGAAGTGGTCTCACTAGGATGTTATAGTGTACAATTTTATTTCATCTTATTTATTCATTATGTTTTCATTGAGCTCAAAAAGGGGAAGCATATCCATACGTTACATACATGCATACGATACATATGTGTTCAAAACATTCTATTCTGTACATGGTGTGCACTAGTTTTTGACCTTTTAACTTTCACATTTGTAATCTGCCAATAGATATGATCAGTCAGCGGAACTGATGATGCCACCAAAGCGAATGATTGTTACGAGCTGATTCGCTGATTTGAGTTAGTTTTAGGACACCTATTTTTCCATTGTCAATGAATTGTGTGGCATGGTATGACATTTTTGCCGATGCCATATTTGATGAGTTCTTTTATGTAAGTGCACATTGTATATAGCGTAGGTGGCAGGTTTCAACACGTGCACATGTATATTATTCAAGCGTTTTTGGATGAACAGCTCTGAAGCTCTAGCCAGACGGTTAGAAGAATGTTATAATGAAAAAAAACTCTGTATAGAGACCACCTCTCTATTGAGGACACTGGTCCCAAAGGTGGTCCTAATAGAGAGGTTCTACTGCACTGCTTATGTACATTGTGGTCCTTAAAACATATCACATGACTTCCAATAACTTGAGCCCTCTACTTACACCTAGCCTAGTCTCCCAAAACGGCCTGTGACAGCGCTTATGATGCTGATATTGCGCTCCCCTGATGGCCCCAGTGGGACACTATGGGGGCCATGACAGGGAAATACGCAAAGGTCAGCGGCGGCAATATGTACAGTAAAACATATCTATTAAAAATACAGTAGAACCTCCCATTAAGACCACCTCTCTATTGAGACCACTTCTGTAATAAGACTACTTTTTACAGTCTCAAACCTCCATAAAGCTAGCAAAACTAACCTCTGTATAGAGTCTACCTCTCTATTGAGACCAGCTAACACTGGTCCTAGAGGTGGTCCTAATGGAGAGGTTCTACTGTACTTGTGAGACTGACTAAAAGTTGTCTCCATGAAGACGTGATTTTAATATGAAGGTTCTTATAAGAATCATTGTTGAAGGATTAGGACTAAGAAAAGTGGTCTTATTATAGAGATGGTCTTATCATAGAGGTGGTCTCAATTGGAGGTTCTACGATAGTGTACACAACTACAGCATTGACGGACGAGATGGGAGCACAAAGAGATCTCAAAGCTGGGGCTGCAATGCATAGCAAAGTGGCTACAAGGCTGCAATTTAAATCATGAACACATTTATGTAGTTTGTGTGTACACTGAATATCAAAGGCTCGCTTTGTTGGTGCTCAAAGCTTGCTTTTGAGCCATTGATATCTTCCTAATTAGGTCAACATATGCATGAGAATAAGAATATATTATTGGCACCTAACAGTGTCAGTATAGCCAAAGAAAATGACACTTACCATATACATATATGGAAATGAATTGATAATATATATCGTATCAAAATAATGCATTAGGTGATATTGATAGGTCTATGCAAATTAGCGAGAGCTCATTTTATAGGTTACATTTGGGAAGGACATAGAGGGTCACATACCAGAATTAAAGAACACACCTACCATGTCATTCAGATATCATATCATAATAGAGTAATGACCAAAGAATCCAGAGGAATCATATGTGATCCATTTTATAGATGCTCATTCTAATAGAATGACAAGTGAACTTGTTCCTTTAATATCTTAGCAAACAAGGACAATAATCTACAACTAACAATGTCCCCCATCTACTACTATGCTGTGATACACCCACCATAATATAATAAGGGAGAAGCAGCTGAATAATACATGACTAGCTTCATTACCAGCCCCGGGAGGGTCTAAACATAGACTGGCGGCGGCAACAGTAGAGCCTTCCATTAGGACCACCTCTCTGTTGAGACCACCTTTGTAATAAGACCCAAACCGTCATGAAGCTATCAAAAGCGCCTCTGTATAGAGACCGTTTCTCTATTGAGGGTACCTTTGTAATAAAAAAGACCACTTTTCACTGCCCATAACGTTCCTAAAGCTATCAAAATGAACCTCTGTATAGAGACCATCTCTCTACTGAGACCACCTCAGCAATACAACCGTTTTTCACGGTCAGAAACCTTCACTAAGCTATCAAAAATTGACTCTCTGTATGGAGACCGCTTCTCTATTGACCTAGGGTACCTTTGTAATAAGACCACCAGAAAAAGCACAATGAACCTCCACCGCAAGACCACCTCTCTATTGAGAACCAAGTCCTGGAATAGGGTGGTTCTACAGTGTTCACACCCTGGCGGTGTGATATCCTCAATATAGATGGCTTCTGTAATAAGATCATTTTTCAGATGCAGTAGAACCCCCAATTAAGTTCACCTCTCTTTTAAGACCACCTCTATAATGAGAGACCACCTCCACTTTTTACGACCCCAAATCTTCATAAAGCTACCAGAATGAACCTATGTATAGAGACCACCTCTCCATTGAGACCACCTAACACTGGTCCCTAAGGTGGTCATAATAGAGAGGTTCTACTGTACCAACTCTATGTTTCAGACACCACTTCTATAGAGACTATTATATCTAGGAATATCATTTGCACCAAGTAGACTATGGGCCTATTACTGTTTTTTTTCTTGATTCCCCCACATAGCTCCATCAGCCTGCATGATGTGATTTCCCCCCAATAGGGTCCGTCCATCACGCCAATGAATAAGCCAGGCCGTGTGCTGCCCTTGTCACTCTTAATCTGTCTCTCTATTGAGCAGGGGTTAATATGTCGCCTCCATACATAAAACACAAGATATATACCATTCCAAGATTCTTTTTCCTATACATAGACAGATCCAGGGAGGGGTCCAGGTTGCCTGTAGCATTTCCCCCCAAAATAGTTAATTTTAATGGGTTTTTTGCATGTCCGCTATTGCGCATACGAAACCCATGAGATCATTTAAGTGTGCCCCCACTTTACTAAAAAACTGGACCTGTCAGAGCATTAAGCCCAGACAGATGTTAAACTCAACACACAGTTGCTGGCAAGTGGGCTAATAAGTTGTATAAGCAAATTGCTTCAGTGTCCAAATGTATCGGGAGTTGGCCTCGAGATCAGAAGGTAGTGAGTTTGATTTCCTGAAGCTGTTGGTGGGTGTTGATCGAACTCATCTATGATAGTATGCCTACTGCATCCTGGCCTCCTGCAATCTAAAAATAGGTACAGGTCCGGCGGCCATTTTGGAAAATGGCGTCCATCTTCGGTTCGAAGGGTGATCTGCGTAGCATTTTTACGTCGTATAAAATAATACATAGAATTCCCACGTGGTGTATTTAAAGCTTGCCACATTATTTTCACAATTTTACATTACCAGGTGTACCACCATCCATCTCCCACTGCCGCAGCCAGCGATACATTTCTCAGGCCCACAGAAGCTCATGCACAATTAACATGGCTCGCTACAAGATGACAGGACTCTAATGGATCTATCTTCGCCACACAGGTGATGCATACGCTCAGTTTGTTTCTTACGTACAGCGATTAGACTAATCCATTGCAACACAACGTTCTCGTGTGTTTAATTGATAGCTCATACATAATGTAAACGATTCGCAGACTGTTTCGTTGGCCATCGATTCTCATTTCGCAGCAGACTTGAGAAGATGCAGACTGATTTGTGTGTATGCTGTGTCTAAGTATGAAGATTTCTATTTTGGTAGGCAAATATTTGTTTGTTCATTATACAGGCCCGTGCTGAACCTTTTATAGAGGGGTTCGGGGCTTCCGTGGCCCATTTAAGGGTGAAGTAGGAAATTGCTTTAAAATGTGAGAAATTTGCACACAAATGTAAGACATGAACATTTTAACCGGAATACCCCACATCACCCCATCTAGATACCCGGTTAATGCTGTTGATGGAGTTTTTTTCCAATTGATGAGTGTCTTAAATGGAAGTTCTACTGTACTTACAAGTAATTCTATCTATGGTATTGGCGATACTTACGTTAGCACACATTGAGCAGGCTTTAAAATGTGGGAAGTTTGCACGAACAATCACCCATTTAGATCCTCAGTCTATGAAACAGTAGTACCTCTCTATTAGTACCACCTTCGGGACCTGTGGTCTCTATATAGAGGTTCATTTTAGTAGCTTTATGACGGTTTGGGATCTTGGAAAGTGGGCGGAGTATAGAGGCGGTCTCAATAGAGAGGTGGTCTTAAGTTCCACTGTATTTGTCAATGGTATTGGCGATACTTATGTGTGCACATTAATACGTAGCGTTTTGACGTTTTACGTTTTGACGACATGGAAGTAGCGTTACTTATACGTTTTGACGTTTTTACGCTGCCACGGTAGTCTCTGAGGCACTGCCTCTGCTCGCATACTGGGTAGTAGTCCTCTATTGCCGGGTGTGTCCGCCTACTTCTGGCCTCGGAGGCACTGTTTGCTGTTGCCAATCACCATCAAAGCCAGGTTATGTCCTGTACAAGCGCCAGCCTGTAGGGCCCTGCACGGGGTACCGACATAACTTGTTGCTGTGTCATCTTTCTGCAAACTGAGGTTCAAAATGTTATGGTGTAGAGACATCACCAAATAACTGGTATCTGTGTTCTTAAAAAAAAGAAAACTGTTGACAATGCTGCCTATGTGACAGCGTATTGCATCCATTGATATAAGAAGTTTTTTCCAGTGCGTAATTTTACAGCCAAAAGTGGTTCAAAAGTTGTTCTTTTGGCCCAAGTAGGGTGCTATCCTTTCCAGTGTGAGAGTTGGGCCTAGTTGCCGTGCAGTGTGTTACTGTGGTGTATTGGCGAGCTCAGTCCAATGCCATAGATGAACGTTCGTTCTCTGATCCAGAGGAACACTTCATCAGTTACAAGTCATCCTTATCAATTCGGGCTTATTGCTCATTGAACATCGGACTTTGAAGGCTGTGTGAATGAGAAAGGCGTGAAACCCACGATGGTTACAAGTGCACATGGTCAGTTCCTATGGAGAAGTGACCACATCACCCATTTACATCACCACTTTACAAGTACGCTTTACTGTAGAACCTCTCTATTGGAACCACCTTTAGGACATATGTTAGGTGGTCTCAATAGAAAGGTCTTACCCTGGCCAAATGGAAAACTCGGTTCTTCAAGGGATACATTCAGAATATTCGTCTACAAACGCCAAAAAGCCAATGTCACTCTAGTGTTCACAAATATATCTCTAGAAGCATAAAGATTTACACCGGACTACAGAGAGTAGGCTGAATTAATGTGCATAAACTTCTGAAAGATATGCCAGCTTCTGCAAGTCACAAGTAAACTGCCAAACACTTCAACTTAATTCAAGGCTTGTTGAGATTACATTAGATTATATTATTTGCAATGCAACACAAACACATTCTCTGACACTTGCCGCTGTTAATGATGCACCTAGTCAGAGCGTCAGAGGTGTGAAAGTTGATAACAAGAGGAGGAAGACGTCATCAGAGCACAGCCATGATGCCATGTCATGAGATGCCATGTCATCATCTATCCTTGGAAGTTCAATGTTGTATGTGATGATACATATGTTTTTGTGTTGCCATATGGCATGCATGCATATAAGCTGGCCACCACACCACACAGTGTCCTTGTGTTCTCACTCTTGACCATGTTCTTATGTTCTTTCTTCTTAATCATGACCGTAGTAGACTAACAATTGATCACTGCTCTGACGGCGCTTTGACCAGTGACCCGACTGTGCTGGCAGGCAACAGACGTCTTGGTACACCCGTCGGTTGGCCTGCCTTGACAATCGAGCGGGCATGGATGCTGACAGCATATATATATATATTCTGCATGTTTGTAAATAATGTAATATTGTGGAATATACTGAATAAAGAATCTCAACTCCAAATTGACACTGGTTGTACTAATTGAAATATACACATCGCCTTATTATAGAGTGAAACTTAAATGTTTAAATTCAACCCAATAAATGATCAGCCACTTAATGAAATTTGTTCAATCATGCATGAGGCATGATGAGGTGAAATTAATTTATAAGTCAGAAATACTTAAAATAAATGCACTTAAAAATCCAAAATTTCTATTCAGACTTTTACACAGCCCGCAGCCCTTGGTGAAAAAACACTGATGTTGGTCTTTGTATGACAAAATTGTTTATCAAGTTGTATGAGAATTGTCACCGTATCGTTCCCACTTTTCTGCAAAAAGTCTAACTTTCTTATTTTTAGTTTGCATCGTCACAATTTTCTAGCAAGGGCTATACAACTGCTATACAACTTCAAACACCGCAAACCCGTCCTCAAAAGCTTACCTTCTGTATGTGTCAATTATGGTGGTAACGGGACATGGTTGGGGTAACAGGATATTTGAAATATATCTGCTATTTTCAATGCCAGGTTTTAAGAATGAACTTTAGAATGGATTAAATTTCTTATTCCGGGTTCAACAATCCGTAAGTGTTAATAATTATTAGTATTTCAGAATGTGTAGAAGTGGGAATATCCAAATGTCCTGTTGGGTGGAGTAGGACATGTCCACCACATGGTATGGATAATTGGATGTGTTATTTTTGTTATTTTTGTTATTTTTGTTAGTTATAATACCCATGCAAATATAAAGGAGTGTTGGTTTAGAAGTATTTTTCGGAGTGGCACTACTAATACAACTCAAACCCGCCCTCAAAAGCTTAACTTCTGTTTGTGTAAATTGTGGTGGTAACAGGACATGGATGGGGGTAACTGAGTGTTACGCCCACAATATTCCTAACGTTAGAAACATGGCACTTCCTCTTTTACGCATGACGTACTTAGAAATTACGTTGGACCCTGCAAGGAAAAAGTAGTATCACAAAGTACGTAAATACTGTAGACCTAGTAGTAGAAATAGTAACAGGTGCGCCAGAATAAAAATGCTGCTACCACTGCTATTCGCGTGTTCGATGCCTTGTTACTTGTGTGAAGCCGTGACGTGCGGAATCCCGTCTGCCCCGGAATGGAGTTTCACCAAAGACACACCCCTGTTCCCGGCCATCAACGTAACGGGGGAGAGCCCGGGCCACCAGGCCACTGCAACCTGCCATAGGGGAACGTTCTTGGACAGTTCTACGTAAATAGATCTATATTCATATTAGTGCTAGTACTCAATCATACTCTTTGACAAAGCAAAAAATCCTGCAAAAGGGCCAGGCATATATGTAGGACGTAAAAAAGTAAAAATAGATTTCTTCATTGAGTTTTTTTCCCGCTCCAAACCAATGAAATCGCTGGTAGATTACAGGTCCACAGGATAAATGTGAAATAATACCCCTATAACGTCATCGTTGGTTAAATCTATCCATGGATGTATAACACTATCCATCTTTAGTTTAGTGTCAAGTTTGAGTAATCTGCCTCTTGTGAGTACGGACAAAATTTTGTCAATTGTATGTGTCTCAAAAAATTGACATGGCTCTACTGGCATATATCTGTGCCGAAGAGAGGGGGGAGGGGTGGGGGTGATGGTGGGGGTGTGTGTGGCGACCGTGACCCTCCTCACGAACCAGACTGAACCAAAATGTAAACAATTTTATAACAGCAATTGTTACACTGAAACACGAACTATTGGTTCAAACCTTAGTTGCACATATTATTTTGCTTTGATCATCTATGCCAAGATGCAAAATAAAAGAGGATTTACAATGTCTTTAGTGATGAGGGTAACACATCATGTTAATCATAGATTCATTATATATTTGAAAATGTTAGAAAACTTGAATTGTTCTATGGGAAAAAATAACATGTGGGTGTTATAAAAAACAAAAATGTTGGTGTGTGTTGGAGTTAGATTTGTGATATCTTACAAGATTAATGCCCTACAGCTCACCCACACAGTATTTGCATATCCAGATCTAAATATTTCTACCCTCATCAGACGTAGCTCGCCACGCTCCTCGTGTGTCGAAATACACCAAATGTCACCCGCATCAGGGGGTATACAAAATGTTCCTCAGAACACTAATTTGACACATTAAATCACATAGTAAGTTGTGTACAGACAAAGTATAGCCAAATCAAGTAACATATGACTAATTCTCGCACTAAGTATTGATGTCTATCCTGTAATACAGCTCAAAATAATATTTGTGCTTACCGTCCGCCATTGTGGTTTTTATTTGGTGTGGTAAATGAGGAGGGTGTCGATCGCCACCCGCCTTGCTTCGGCCCATTGATATATAGTAGACTGGTTCCTAGTCATAACAGCTGGGTCTCTATCGCACTAGGAGCATGACAGAACAATTCAATGTCTTGTCTGTCTTCATTATGGCGTATTACTGTTTCATAGCGCATTGGCACATCAGATTCACAAGCAGGTCAAATGAATAGATATTGTTCTAAATATCATTATTGCTTCCAGGCCAAATTTACACCGCTCGTATATTCACCGCACAATTCGTTGTAAAGAGGATGGAACCTGGGAGAAGTGGGGTCAAGAACAATGTAAGCTACAAAATTTAGCCCGTGGCAAGCCTGCATATCAGTCTTCAGTCAGGAACAACAACCTAGATAAACTTATGGGTAGTCCCACACCTGATAAACTTGTGGATGGCGATCTTAACACTTTTGCTGAAACTGACCATGCTTATTCATCACCTTGGATGGTTGTGGATCTTGGAATGGTGTTTGATCAGTGGGATTGGCTGACCGTTACTGTTAGACGGTGGTCAACTGTTTCATCAAACACTGCACGAGTAGATATACGCACTATGTTATCTTATATAGGAAATCATGACCCAATGGAATTCAATCCAGTATTGTGCAAGATTTTTGAATATGGTATAAACAAAACTCAAAAGATGCGATTAGATACGACGGAATGCAATGATAAGAAATTCAGATTTTTTGTCATACAAGGTCATGGTGATACATTTTTGGTAATTAATGAAATTCAAGTGCATGGAAAAAAATGTCTTGATGGTTTTGCAAATGTAGACAAGTATTGTAAGGTATGCTCAACATTTGAAAAGCCCTGTCAGAATGGTGCAAACTGCATACTCTATAAGAATAACTTCATATGTAATTGTAGCACTGCGTATACAGGTGCCTTATGTGAAACTCCCATCAGTGAATGCGCTGATGGTTCATGTGATAGTCCTACCACGTCCTCTACAACAATCAGTGCTAGTCCTACCACGTCCTCTACAAAAATCAGTGCTAGTCATAGCACGTCCTCTACAAAAATCAGTGCTAGTCCTACCACATCCTCTACAAAAATCAGTGCCAGTCCTACAACGTCCTCTACAATACGCAGTGCTAGTCCTACCATATCCTCTACAACAAGTAGTGCTTGTACCAGTAATCCATGTCAAAATAGTGGAACATGCAAAGTTACTGATTCTGGATATTCTTGTCAATGCCCGGCTGGTTCTACTGGGAAATCTTGTGAATCCAATTTTGATGAATGTGAAAGTGATCCATGCAAAAATAATGGAACGTGTGTTAATAAGAATGGCACGTACTCATGCCACTGCCATGGCAAGTTCACCGGTCATTTTTGTGAAACTGTCGTTGTTGATGTATGTGACAGTGACCCTTGTTTGAACAATGGAACTTGTACAAGTACCGAAAGTGGGTTTGTTTGTCATTGTTTGGAAGGTTATACAGACACACTTTGCACTACAGAGACAAAAGTTGATAGACGAGCCCAAACAAAAATGCTTGCTTTAACAATTCCTCTCATTCTTGCATCAGTCCTTTTACTTGCAATAGGAATTATTTTATTTACAAGACGGTCAAAAAAACCTGAAAATGACGACAGTACAGAATTTACAGAAGCTTCAGATGATGATAATGAAGTGGAGGAGGGGGATTAAAGATGGTCATTTAACGTCTGATGTAATAGTTCTACTGAATTGACCCAATTCTTATTCTTATCACATTATTCAATCATTTTAATGTATTTACCAACTTTTCTTTGACAAACAGCTCTGCAATTCGAATTCTAAGTATAATTTCAATAAATTGTGAATTCTACACGTTTCTTTTCAAATTTAACAACATATGACAAATTAATACATCAACAATAAGATTACTAATCGGATACCAAATTGGTTACTATCTATGTAATCATTTGTAGCTGAGAGTGGTCACGGTATTGCTCCCACTGCTCTGCAAAATTCCAATCGTTTAATTCTAGTTTCTATCTTCATAGGCAAATCCGCGCCCCCCGCGCCCCCTCTTTTCCTCCCAAAATACTTCATTTTCGTAGGGTTTTTGATGAAATCCCGAAGTGCGCCCCTCCCCCCTTTTCCAAAAACCTGGATCTGCCAATGATCATAATAATTTTCTAGCAGAGACTATTGACAACTGCTACACAACTTCAAACACCACAAACCCGCCCTCAAAAGCTTAATGTCTGTTTGTGTAATCTGTGGTCATATCGGGACATGGTTGTGGGTGACGAGAATTTGAAATATCTGCTCTTCTAAATGACAGGTTTTAGAAATGAATTTTAAAAAGGATTGGATTTCTTTTTCCAGGTTCAATACTTTTCAAAACCCCGTAATAGGTGTCCAGTTGGTGGGAGTAACACATGTCCACCAGATGGTGGGGTAACTGGACATTTTATTTTATTTCTCGTTATATTGGTCATATGATATATCTATAAACTATAAAGGAGGATTGTTTTAGAATTATTTTTCACAGTGGCACTGCTATACAACTTACACCTCAAACCCGCCCTCAAAATGTTTACCCCTGTCAACTCACCCAATAAATAGTAGAGGAAAAAAATTGTGAGGATATATCACCACCCAGAACATACCATGACTTATTATAACAAATATATGAAATTACAGGCCCGTAGCAAGCGGTGGGGCCAGTGGGGCACGTGCCCCCAAACCTTTTTGCCAGATTTTGGTCTGAAGTAGAGCAAATATTAAACAGTGCATCCTCACTTAAAAAAAAGAAAAAAAAAAGAATATCTTTATTTGGCTTGAAAATGCACCATAATTTCTCTCAGAGTATCCAATTTTCAAAATTTCCCCGGGGGGGGGGGGGGAACCCCTAGGACCGCCCTCGAATGTGCTGGGATTGACACACACGCCCTTGCCATCATTTTACTGCAAAAATTATTATTTTCTGGGGAGCATGCCCCCCGGACCTCCTGGGATTGGTTTCACCATGTTTCAGCTCGCATCAATATGTTTCTGTGCCCCCACCCCCCATTTTTTTCTAACCCTTGCTACACGCCTGCTCAGGGGTTACTTTATAGCGAGCAATAACCACTGCCCCCTCTAATCATGTTCATTAGCAGGCTTGTAACATGGTGACATTGTATGCAAGGGTGAATATTACCATGGCTAGCTGCTCACTGGAAGGGACTGTGTATCTAAGCAAAGGACAGCCTGTTGTGACTGGGCTGCTGCATAATGTCTGAATAACTTGTATTGCTTCATAGAATATTTACCGGTTGACACTGGCAGTGGGGCTGAGGGGGTTGGGTCGGGGTTAGGAGGGAACATGCCACACCCAATCCATCCACACCCACGAAAAAAAAGGAAAGGAAAGGAAAGAAACATACATGGACCTCGCTATAATAGAGTAACATTAAACAATAATCTACTCACACTGTTCTGCCAAGCAAGCTCCTGCCACTGTATTGACATAGCTGAAGAGACATCTTCCATTTTTACTATATCAAGTGGCCCTGACGGGACTCGAACTCACGACCCCAAGGTTGTGAGACCAGAATGATACCATCATAGCGGGCTGTTAAAGGTTACTCGGACGAGCCGATGTCTCTGTAACCCCCAGCCTACATACTTAGTCAATTATCATCTCAACCCAGAGGTCGTGGGTTCGAATCCCACCTGAGGATGGAAATTTTTGGGAGGTCTAATGTTCCAACCGTGTTAAGGTCTGTGATTCTATGAATAACTGTATATATTTTCCCCCCAAGTTTGCTTGTGTATTCAAATCTACTCTCACTGTTATGCCAAGCAAGCTCCTGCCACTGTATTGACATAGCTGAAGAGACATCTTCCATTTTTACTATATCAAGTGGCCCTGACGGGACTCGAACTCACGACCCCAAGGTTGTGAGACCAAAATGATACCATCATCCCAAGCAGCGGGCTGTTAAAAGGTTACTCGGACGAGCCGATGTCTCTGTAACCCCCAGCCTACATACTTAGTCAATTATCATCTCAACCCAGAGGTCGTGGGTTCGAAACCCACCTGAGGATGGACATTTTTGGGAGGTCTAATGTTCCAGCCGTGTTAAGGTCTGTGATTCTATGAATAACTGTATATATCCCCCCAAAGTTTGCTTGTGTATTCAAATATACTCACAATAATGCTTGTGCAAATCTAAACCTTTGAGAGAACACGCACACAGCTGCAGGCTCCACCTGTACAGGCACGTGTCAAGTAAGGAGTGCATAAGAACTGATGTAGAATCCTTGATCTCAGTATGTAGTTGCCATCTGTTTCTTACATCATGAAGTTTGATTTATTTCTCTGTTTTATCACGATGTCTCACAGGCGTTCTCATTGCGTTGCTTCAGCAGCTGAAGTGAAAGCCTTGTGTTCACTTCGATTGTATAGCACTATTCATTATGTATGTATGTATGCATGTCTCTGGACAAGGTTAAGGGTTTACTGATGAACCAATTTCGTTCAAACTTTTCACAACTATGAGGTATGAGGCGACACCGAAGTGATTCGATTTTGGACACTGCCAATTAAATTGTGCTTTCGAGAGGGCGATTTATGACATTTTTACTGGTATTCAAAGCACTTCTGCCTGTAAGAAAAAAAATGACTTTTTAACTCGGCAGTAAAAAAGTCTACTTGGTGCCGTTTTCTGTTTGCTGCCATGTAGCATGAAGGAGGCAATATTAGACAAATAGCGCACAGGTTATTTGTGGCTGATTATGTACATTGTAATCGTGTACTTTAATAAGATATCAATAATATTTTAGGAAACATCTTTATTACTGTGAGTCAACTTTGTTCGAGCGACATTTTGCTGTCTAAGCACTTTTGATCTAGTTTTTTCTTGCACTTGAGTCAATTTTCTTCAATTAGCGCGTCTCATCATGAAGTCCCCCATTTTTCTTTCGATTCTCGGGTGAATTCAATTCACTATCAGCGCTTATAACGGCCTATAATTTTACTGCCCGTTTAAATTAGAGCTTCCATTACCACATCAGCCTAAGCGTATTTAATCTGAGAGACTTTGGTGGTGCCTTTGAGGAGGTTCCTGTTGGTCTTTGTATTTGACACTGTGAGAAATGTCTGTGTTCAGATAGGTCCTAAGTGAAGGTCATACTGTAACGACAGCAGACCCAACAAAACTGCCACAATTGGGTGTCTAACAAAAAGTGATTCAACCCCATGAACAAAACATCAAAACAAACAAAACAAATAAACAAAAGCAAATCACCATATGATGCAGAGTATAAATACAGTGATGTAGAAAACAAACACAATCTATACTTGACCTGCACAAAACAAGCATAAAGCAGATCCAGTATTACTACAGGGGGCAGGAGGCACCTTTTCCCACCAAATGAACTTTATTTTCATGTTTGTTTTGGCATGTCCACTATTGACCAACCGTATGGTGCCTATGAGATCTCTTCGATGCACTCCCACCCCAATACCCTCAACACCAACCCCCAAACTGCATCTGCCGGTGAATACAACACAAATAGAAACATTTATTATCCATATTGTAAGTAGCCATATTAACATTCAGACATTCCCCGTCTGCAGAATCCCTCAAAATGGCGGCACCGGCAGCATTTCTCGGGACGTTTCGTCGTGTCATTATTTCGTCATCAATAGACGTGGCGACGACAGGGAAATAATCGGTGGCTCATGTGATTAGAGGATTACAAGCCGCAATTAGTGACTAATGCGAATGGCGTGTTTACCACTTAGCGACGTGCACAGCTGGTGTCAGACTAGCACGAATATCGGGCCCGGAAGTTGAGCGATAATAGGCAGATATTGCGCAATAGGAAGCTTTATGGATTCATGGTTACAAAATGAAGGTTTGCTGTTCTGAAAAATCTACAAAATCACGGAAAAGTTCCAATTTTGCACCGAAGTCCTTCCGAGCCAGACTTTGTATAACGCGTGTGGTTGATCATTGGTGACTGTCAGACTAGGGCTTTAGATGAACATTTGTGACAGTCAGACTGGGGCTTTAGATTGACTTTCTTGGGCTTTAGATGCGCATTTGTGACTGTCTGACTTGGGTCTTAGATTAAAATTCGTGACTTTCAGACTGGGGCTTCAGATGAACATTGTTCACTGTGATATTAGAGACTGGGGCTTTAGATTGACATTATAGTAATAGAAACATGATGTTTATTTCTTATTGAATAGGCACAGGCATACATTGTCTGAGGCTCCGGGGGCCGCAGAGGGCTCAACCACCAAAATACTTCATTTTCATAGGGTTTTTCATGAAATCCCGTAGGTGCGCCCCCTCTTTTCCTTAAGTGCGCCCCCCTTTTCCGAAAACCTGGGTCTGTACATGACCCTAGTAACTGTTTGAATGGGTCATTCATTATGTGGTCTTCATAGAGATGTGGTCATGTCAGGGAGGTGGCCAACTAGTGGCTAATGGAAACAGGAGGTTAAATCTTAGTAGAGACATAATGCTATAATAGCTTAGCAATGACCAATAACATTACAGATCTGAAAACTGAATCAGTCGTGCTAGTGTAGCCATTGCTAGTGGCTATCTTTTTCTCATCATAGACGTGCAGGTAGATTCTATTTTCCCTGTGTGTCCAGTACCTCACATCCCTTTCCTTATATACAGAATCATTGTATCTCTTTCTACATACAGATAACTCTTTTTGTTTTCTTATTTCAAGGTAAATTCTGAAAGTAAATCCAACTACGTGTAGCTTTTGAGAGCCAGCAATTTTCTGCATCCTTTTAAGACCCCATTGTGCAGTAACTATCTGACAACATAAGCAGACAATTTCATGTTCAACTATAACACAGTAACACCGGATGGATGACCAATGGTGACCCAGGGTGCATAGTGAACATATCCGATGGCCACATGAGAGTAATCTGTGTTGTATAACAGTCATTAAAGCTACATGTTTATTCACTCAACTATGGGCAGATGTTGCTATGTTCTATTGGATGTGTATGCCTGGGTCACACAACGCCGACTGATGAGTATGCCAGGGTCTAATGGTTTTTCTTTGGCACAATGAAGGTATTTCTCGATATCCCATTCCTACATATTACGTTAAACAGCTAATCTTAGTATGTTGCTTTAGTAATAAACACACACAAACCATTATCCTCTCTCGCATGAGTCTATAGATGCACATCTGCAGTGACATTCCCGGTCCATTGACCTTTCTGCGCGTCCCAGTTCAGACGGGGTAAAGTTACCTCCTTCGCCCCCAACCCAACCACTCACCCAACCGTGGTAATATGCAGAGCCAAATGGTAACTGAAGACAAGTCTGTAGCAAGGGCTAAGTCAATTAGCTACGCCATGGTTTAGCAATAACATAAACAACAAAACGTTTCGGATATTAGGAATCGTTCACAAATGACGTCATCCCGTAGGGGGTGGGGTGTTGAAGTTTGTGTTTTGGGGGTGGGGGTGGGGTGTTGTGGGGGCTGAAATTATCAAACAAATTTAGGTGAAGGTGGGAGTGTGCGTGTTTGCAACAATCATACCACAATGATTTAATTTTATGCCAACTGGGCAATGATAGTCAATTTTGTCTTCTCATGTAGCATCATCGGTACACTTATAACCTACCCTCTTATTATCTGGGACAGAAAATTATCGGGGATGTCTGTCAGACTGGGGCTTAAAAATGTTTGCACTCCAGGTCGACAAAAATGTGCTGCCTCCACACCCAGGCGCCCGAATCTACACGCCCACAATGGTACTGTCCGCTTCTTCTCTAGTTATCTGCGATAGGAAATTATCGTGGATGTCTGGTAGACTGGGGTTTCAAATGTTTGCACTTCAAGTCTACAAAAATGTGCTGCCTCCTGAGCCTACATTTCCACAATGGCCCCGTTCGCTTCATTTGCCGGCTTGGCACGCCCCAGAGCACCCACAGATAGAGTTACGGAGGAGCCGGTCCATATACCCCGGCAGCCTGGCTGTGTGATGTAGCGGATAAACACCCAGACGTGGGTCAAAGCGCCATCATTGACCACCATCTATTTTGGGCTGATTATTCAATCCAAGTTCTTGAAAATAGCACCCTTGTTTGATTTGTTTGAATTTTCTTACGCTGCACAGAGAGACCCCATCGTATGTAAATGGTAAAAAGGAGCTCAAGCTATTGGAGACATCCAAGCATACATCTGTCTCCAGGGTAACACGCCCCATTTAGTAGTGGACAGCATCATCTCAGATGGTAAATTACAGTAGATCCTCTCTATTAGGACCACCTGCGGGATGACCAGTCTTAGGTGGTCTTAACAGAGAGGTGGTCTCTATACAGAGGTTCATTTTGCTAGCTTTATGAAGGCTTGAGAGTAAGAAAAGTGGTTTATAGAGATGGTCTCAATAGAGAGGTGGTCTTAATTGAAGATTCTCCTGTACTATCTGCTTACTGAATGTAAAGAAGTGTGTTTTTATCAATAACTTGTCCTGCCACCACGCTGCTGTGTCCAGTCCAATATAGGTCACCAAGGACCCAGACTCATCGTAAATCTGGCGTGAAATCCCCCATCGTCGTAATTGTGGATCCCTGCACATGACGTCATAACGGTAATCATGGTAATTTCCTCAAAAACAGTACAGTAAAATCTCCGACACAGACCACCTCTATAATAAGTCCCCATATTCCTGCTTCCAAACCATCATAAAAACCACCGCGAACCTCTGTAAAGAGAACACCTGTCTATTGAGACTAGACCACTTGAATGCAGTGCCATAGCTTGTCTTAACAGGAAGGCCATACTGTAAAGTACAACCTCTCTGTCAAGACCACCACGGCACTGTCAAGACCACCACGGCACTGGCCTTCAGTGGTCTCAATAAAGAGATGATCTCTGTAGAGAGGGTTCCAGTGGTATGAGCATTAAGGCTTGTGGGTCGTGAAATATGGTCTTACTATAGAGGTGGTCTCTAAATAAAGCTGGTATCAATCAGAGGGCACACTCTACCCGCCTTATGACAAATGACATTTTTACTTTTCAAACTAATAGTTGAATACAACACATGTAAAACGATTCACACACGCTAGTAATCTAATGTGCTTGTGTATTCACGTCTGATTCTCTCTGTCTTTCCCTTTGTATTAAGCACGTTCTTACCACTGTATTGACATAGCTGAACACAGGTTTTACAACACTAATTAAAGCTTCCATTTTACATACATCCTATTTGGACCACCTCTAAAAAGAGACCACTTCTCTAATAAGTCCCAACCCTTCATGTAGAGAGACAAATGTGAACTGATATACAGAGACCACCTCCTATCGAGCCCAGTCCCAAGGGTGGACTCAATAGGGACGTTTTAATGTTTATCAAGTGACCTCAGTAGGGACATGCTTGCTACAAAGAACTGTGAATAGAAAAAAAACAGAATTGAACAAACTCTGTGCTTCCATCATGCCTGTTTATGGATCATATAAAACAAACTCGCGATTCCACTTGTCAAAAATTGCAACAATGCCGAAGCCATGAAAAAATCTCCATAGCCGTGGAACAATGTACAGAAGAACCTCTCTATAAAGACCACTTGTGGGATTGCCATCCATGGGTCTCAATGGAGAGATGGTCTTTATATGAAGACTTGGGGTATGGTGGTACCCATTGGAATCACTTTGACCTAGAAAAGGGGCCCCATCGGCCTATAGAGGTGCTCTCATTATAGAGATGGTCTCATTATAGAGGTTATCTTAATTGGAGGTTCAACTGCATTGTGTAATGGATCAAGTATAAAATCACCGATGTTGTTATAATCTAATCTGAAAACTCAGCAAAGCCCCATAACATGTTAACTCAGCACCGTAATTCTGACGCCGAAATCCCCAATGTCAGCCACTTGCTGCAAATGACGTCATATAATAACAATGTGGGTTTTCCCCACGTACTTAGTGCGTAATGAGGGGACTGGAAATTGTCTAATTACCGCCAAATATGACTAATCCGCACAGCAGGCCCCTACACAGGATTAAGCAGGCACATACATGGGGTCTACAACAATCAAGCCCATACGCGGAGTGGTCAGGTCAATTGGTGTGTTATTACGGATGAATGGAAGTATTTGATTTTCAAAGTCAGTAGAATCTCCAATTAAGACCACCTCTCTATTGATACCACTCCTGAAATAGGACCGTTTCTCTTTCTCCAAAAACGTTCTTAAAGCTACGATAATGAACCTTCATATAAAGACCACCTCTCTATTGAGATGGCTTGATGTCAGTCCAACTGATGGTCTTAATAGTGAGGTTCTACTGAACAAGTATGCAAATTAGCTGTGCTTGATTGGCTACAGATATCAGTAGCTGTATGTATTCTAACCACAGGATTGACAAATGGTCCATTGCACAAATCACAATTTTAATGGATGAATACAATACAAGCACTCTTTTTCAAATTACAGTAGAACCTCCAATTAAGGCCACCTCTCTTTTGAGACCACCTCTATAATAAGACCATTTTTCTAGGTCCCAAACCTTCATAAAGCTGCCAAAATGAACCTCTGTTTACAGACCACCTCTCTATTGAGATCACCTAGAACTGGTTCCAAAAGTGGTCCTAATAGATAGAAAGGTTCTACTGTAAAAAAGAAGTATGCAACTCAACTCAGCTTGATGGACTTCTTTATGTAGGCCTAAGTTAACCACAGGATTGACAAACGGTCCCTCAGTAGACAGCCATTGCACAAATCACGGTGTAAGCCGCACCACAATACTGCTGAGTGGTTTATGGCGGCGGCAGCCGGATTAGCGCTAATCCCCTAATCCAGTCTAATCCGGCAGTAATGATCTATGTAAGTGCGCAGCGGGAGTTTGTGAGTACATGTAGTACTCTCAGGGATTGCTGCTCCAACCATAGAGCAGTTAATCAGCCAAAGTACATGGTGTCTGCTGCAGTAGCCAATCAAAATCAAGCTAATTTGCATAATTCTGTCAAAAAACCAAGAACATGCATTCATTCATGAAAAATTCCCGTAACAGTGTATCAGCCAAATTACATGGTGTCTAAAGCAGCCAAGCAAATTCAAGGTAATTTGCATCATTCTGTTAAAAGCCAAGAGCATGCATTCATTCATGAAAAATTCCCATTAAAATTAATCAGTCAAAATTTATAGATGTACTGGTGTCTGCACCAGCCGATCAACAAGCTAATTTGCATATTCATTTTAAGAAACAAGTGCATGTATTCATTCATAGCAAAATCCATATTTTAAGAGTTCAGTGGGGAAGTTTATGAGTTTGCAGGAATCCATATATGTCCAAAATTTGCATATTTCTTCAAAGAAATAAGTGCATGCATTCATTCTTAAAGCGTTACCTATGTGAGAGCGCAGTGAGTATGGGTGGCACTGCAGTGGAACGCTAGCCCCTTTACAAATGGCGGGCACCTAAATAATGTCATTTTTTGACTACCTTGAAGCGAATGTGTAAACCCATCCTTAACTTGATCTATAATTCATTTATAATCTGTGTATTTCCATCATAGAAACGAAAATATTGATGCTGTCAGTGGCAAACAACGGAATACAGTACAATGGGAGTCATATACAGTAGAACCTCCAATTACGACCACCTCTCTTTTGAGACCACCTCTATGATACGAGCACTTTTCACGGTCTCAAACCTTCTTAAAGCTACCAAATATAACCTCTGTATAGAGACCACCTGTCTATTGAGACCACCTAACACTGATCTCAAAGGTGGTCCTGATAAAGAGGCTCTACTGTATTTATTAATATCAATGTAAATGTCGTAGTTTATAGTCTACTGGCTCATCCAAGTAAATTATGCTTTTGGCTAGACATGAAGGTGAACGGGCAAGAACTATTGAAACTAGAGACAAGCTAGCAACGCCAGCGTGAAGATGCTAATGGCATGTGTATAGTTACTAGATATTCTGTGCTGAGCATTTTTTACAGCTACAGTCAAAATTGATTTTTCAGATACACAGTTTGTTATTGACACCAAGGACATGGCAACTCCACTTGTCTGTCTGGCTGTTATATGATATAGAGATGATCTTTTGACATAGTTGGAGAGGTGGTCCCTTTATCGACGAGACTCTACAACATCTGCATACATCAGAATATGATCTGTTCTGATCCTATTATCAAAGTGGAATATCCAGTATAACTAACCCAGGATAATGGCTATAGTTCTTATTTGAATATAAAGAATGCTATGGAAGTAGATATTTAAGCAATGCTGTGATAAGGGCCAAGTATTAGTCCTATGCAAAAGCTGTCATCTACCACTGGAGGCCAGCAAGAACCCACGCTTCTATCTGGCTGTGAAATCTCCAGAATGGGGTGGAATATCAGACAATGTCTCACTGAGGGTGGAGTAGTTCTGTTAAACCCTCAGCCAATCAGAATTAAGTATTTTCTAGCAATCATGAGAGAAAAGGAATACAGTATAAGCTTGTTATTAGGACCATCTTTGGGACCAGTGTTAGGTGATTGCAATAGAAAGGTGGTCTCTATATACAGAGGTACATTCTGGTAGCTTTATGAAGGTTTGGGACGGTAGTTAAAAAAAGTTGTCTCAATAGAGAGGTGGTCTTAATGGGAGGTTCTACTGTATTGTGCTGAGCTGCGTTGACAGAGGAGCAGGACTCTGTGTGGCTTTGGCTGTGAGCTTAATGCGTGTAGATCACAGAGCGACATCACTGGACAGAGGCGATTGAGGCTGGGACCTCAGAGGGAAGCGACAACAGAGCACAAGGTCAGCGGCGACAGGGCGTTGACCGTATACAGCCTTTTGTTAGGGTTGGAGGTATGGGGGTGTGGGTGGATGTGTGTGTGGATGTGTGTGGGGTGGGGGTGTGGGTGGACGTGTGGGGGTTAACGTGTGTGTGTGTGGTTGTGTGGGTGGGTTTGGGGGTGTTGTTGGGGGGTGGGGGGGGGGGGGGGGGAGGTGTGGGGGTATGGGTGTGGGTGTGGGTGCGTGGGCTATGTGTGCGCATACGTGAGCGGGTAGTTAGGTGAGTGTGCACGTGTGTGCAGAAGGCTTCAGTTTTTAAGCTTGCTGACAATAGTCCAATGAACCATGACCTAACCTTCTCTCTGTTTAGCAATAGTAATGTTTCACTGTAACATCAACTGAAATGACAATTTCTATTCAACTCTTGATACAGCAATGTAACTGCCCACATCACATACTGTACAGCATCAATTCCACCCTCTCACCACCTCCACCACTGCGCCTTCTGGAGGTTAACTCAATTTACGGCCCCGATCTGGGGCTTTTGTATCAGGAGGTCAAAAGTAAAGAACGCGCTCGATTCTCGCGGGATCCTTCAGCTCCTTCTATAAAACAGCCATTGATTTTCTTTCTGTAGTGAGGGAGTTCTAACATGGATGGAGTATGCGCAGTGCCCTCTTGTAATCAGATTGTAAAAATACTACAGTGGAACCTAAAGTTAGCACCATCGCGATAAAGAGACCATCTCTGTAATGAGATCATTTTTTGCCAAGTGGCCGCTTCGTATAGAGACCAACGCGAATCTCTATACAGAAACCATCTTTCTGTTGAGAGCATTTGAGGTTAGAGACATGGGTGGTCTTGATAAAGAGGTTTTACTGTAGTATGCAATGGCTTGTGGCAGTTGTGTCTTATATTTGGATCAGTTGGAGTATCATAATATGATTTTCACTTTTTTGGGGTAAGTTTTACTCAATTGAATTCAAATTCAAATTCAAATTCAAGAGAGAACAGTCATTGGGAATAGTCAACATGGATGTAGTGTGCAATGTTTGAAAAGCAAATATATCTTGATTACAGATCTAAGTAATAATGCTACTTGATATTATCAAATGGAAGCTCGG
Organism: Streblospio benedicti; assembly: GCA_019095985.1. NCBI lineage: Eukaryota > Metazoa > Annelida > Polychaeta > Spionida > Spionidae > Streblospio > Streblospio benedicti. The sequence goes on from CM032661.1 coordinate 31,463,768, forward strand.
GGTTAAAAAAAACCTGTCTTCAGCTATGTCAGAACAGTACTAGGAGCTTGCTTGCCATAGAAAAGAGATAGAAGAATATAAGGAATATTTCATTCTGTTAGACTATAATCGTTAGCTTTTGTTTTTGATCAATAAAGTCATAATTTTCAACACACTCCAATTCTAAAAACTCAATTGTTGTACACTCTAATATTGAATCGTCGATTGTGTTAACTCGCGTTAATATCTTTACTCTTCGGCCGTCACACTTAGATAAAGAACATGCTACTTGTTGTTAGGCCATTTAGGGCTATATAATGTACAGTAGAACCTCTCTTTTAGAACTACCTTTGGAACCAGTGCTAGTTGGTTTCAATAGAGAGGTGGTCTCTATACAGAAATTCATCTTTGGTAGCTTTATGAAGGTTTGAGACGGAGAAAATTGTCTTATTATAGAGGTGGTCTCAATAGAGAGGTGGTCTTAATTTGAGGTTCTACCGTACAATCAAAAGTGGCTGAGACTGGACAAATGGGTGTGACAGATTGTCATAACAATCAAAGCGTTCAGTGTAATCATTCAAGTATTGCACTTAACTACTCTTCAACTTCATTTTGTAATACACCTGTAGACCACTTTTTTTCATAAGAATAGCACATCCCCGCATGGGCTTACAAGAGGCGATGGGGACACGATGGTGAGAATGTTAATTAGTAGGGGTAGTATATGGGGAAGTTCAAATAGGGTGTGTGTGTGCAGCAGTTCTAAAGTCTATGCGAAACAATCTGTTTGCAAAAAGGCAATGCCTATCCACATACAATGTGCATACACTAGCTCTATGTACATCACCACTTGGTTTTCATCACTGGACGTTCTCAGCCCCGAAGAACAGTGCCTCGTAAACCGCTGACCGGGCGATATTAGGAGAAGTGAACAATCGCCGTAAAGATGACCGAATGGGGCACTTGGGCCAGTCCAATCACCATACAGCGCGGTCAGTGTCAGCCCAAGTGACCAGTGGCGCCACACCCATCAAAGGGACAGCTGTCAGTCAGGGTTATTGAGGTCTTGATACGTATCATAAAGTCTTGAGTTGTTAGGACCACCTGTGTAATGGAACCACCTGTATAATGAGACCACCTCTGTAATGAGAACACTTCTATAATGACGCCACGTCTCCCTGGCGACCTTGATGCAGATTCCTGGATTCAGTGGTTACTCTAAAAACATTGGTTAATAGGTAAGTTGTAAAAGTATTAGGGGATTGGGTGTGGGAACTGAATGTGGCGTTCAAGTCACGAGGTGAGATATATTCTTATTGCACCCCCTATATATATTACCCTTTTCTCTCATACTATATGATTGGATGGGAAACTATAGCAAAATATTGCCCAATGCTTACCAAACTGACACATAGATGTCTAAATGCTTAGTGACATTTCAAACGGGCACACGCACTACTTTCGTAGGCAATCCCCGAATTTAGATTCTCCCCACTACTTGAGAACAACAATAGCATAACTTACCCCCAATTAAGGAGATCCTATGGCACAAGGTCACTCTGTAGATGGGTCTGAACCCTGATGGGATATAGCCGGCAGTATCTCCATCATTAATGCAGCACTATAAGACAAATCGTATGTGCCACTTCAAGTCTCAGTGACGCCAGTGTCACACATTCCCGACTATGGCTGCAATGCAGCTGTATCCGTTGTGCTATTGTCACCATTGTTAATTGGCATATTGACTATTCTCAGACATGTTTTGAAAAGGCAGCTGAACATTTGTAACTGTCATACCGGGGCTTTAGATGAACATTTGTAACTGTGAGACTGAGGCTTTATATGAAAATTCTCGACTGTCTGACTGGGGCTTTAGATGAACATTTGTGACTGTCTGAATTAGGTTTAGCATGTGACTGCACCATAAACTATAGCGTGCGAATCGCGAGGCATTCATATCACAGCCCTCGCAACTCATCAGAAATGCAAAGCTACAAGACAAATTGAATGTTCTGCTGATAATTAATGCATGACGATCTGGCCAAATTCATTGGCTGGCTCCTACTCAGACATAGATCACGCTTATTAACGCCCCAGTCTGACAGTCACCAATGTTCATGTAAAGACCCAGTCTGACGGTCAGGAATGTTCATCTAAAGCCCCAGTCTGACAGTCACAAATGTTCATCTAAAGCCCCAGTCTGACTTTCACGAATGTTCATCTAAAGCCCCAGTCCGACAGTCACAAATGTTCATCTAAAGCTCCAGTCTGACTTTCACGAATGTTCATCTAAATCCCCAGTTTCACAGTCACGAATGTTCTTATAAAGCCCCAGTCTGACTTTCACGAATGTTCATCAAAAGCCCCAGTCTTACTGTCACGAATTTTCATCTAAAGCCCCAGTCTGATAGTCACGACTTTCCAACAATTGAAATGGTCACTTTATAGACCTACACATTGACAATGGTTTATTCAGGAGGTTTGGTAGCATAATAAATAGTCTCAATACAGACGAGGTTCTATTATAAAGGGGGTCTTCTGCACACCTTTTCTGGATGTGCACAGCATGAGCCTCCTCTATAGCAGATAGGGACAAAACCTGCCCGTCGTCCTGCAGTAAGCTTTCAGTGTATTATCATTTGAGGTGGTCTTATTTTAAAAGTTGTCTCCTGCACACCTTCACTTGATTTCTAAAGTCTGCACACAGACAAAATTTGGCCGGCTTTCAATGTATCGCAGCATTGAGTAGGAAGCCGCGCGAACTCACACTGTCATATTTGATCATAGATTGGGGCATTACAGCAGTGATGTGTCATCGTCTAAGGATCTATAGGGCTTATAGATCGCGACATGGCATGGTGGTGGTAGCGCAGTACGAAATTCAAAGCAAATCCAGGTGGTGGAGGAAAATTTCACTTTCATGGAGTTTTTGACATCTCCTTGAGACTTGGAACGGATGAAAGAAATGAGATAAATGATTTCACGTGCCCCCTTATCCCAAAAACTTGAATCTGCCAGTGAGAAACTTACTTTTGAAAGACTAATCTAAGTACAATTTCTTTTCAATATTTCAAGGGCAATTCAGATTTTCTGCTTGGGGTCAATTGTTCAAAGAATACCTTAATGCGGTTCTACAGTCCCACTGAACATTCCATATCTAATCGTATCCAAAGGAATATACCATTCTAGTGGCCAAACGCTCCCACCCTCATCTATTTTGGGCTTATTAGTCAATACACAACCTATTGAAAATAAGATGGATGGATACTGTAGATATAGTAGGTCTATTACCCTGAATATGTGCAGTGTAAAATCATAGGCAGATGCAGGTGAAGGGGGTGGGTTGGTGGTAGGGTGAGAGTAAGAGATGCCCCACCCTCATTTCCAACCAAAATACTTTATATTCATAAGGTATTTTGCATGTTTGTTATCGATCGTGCATACAAAACCCATGAAATCCTTTATGTGAGTCCCCCTTTATTCTGAAACCTGGATCTGCCTGTGGAAATAGATTCCCATGGACCGTCGATGTCCCACCCACCCACCCACGAAACTCCACTGAACACAGGACCCCAACTCCCATCAGTAATATGATAGAGTGGCGGCTGCTGCTGGCCATCCCATCCCGACCTCAGCATGGGACGCGGGAAGATGAAAGACCGCCACACAGAGGGAGGATGTAATATTGATGTCTCACCTACACGTCAGTCTGTGTAATGTCTGCCACAGCGGTCCATGGAATGTGCAGGGTTTTTATATGGACAGGTTTTGTCAAAAAGTAGAGTTATTAGCGATTGTAATAGAATCTCTTTATCAAGACCACCCATAGTTGACTAAATGGAGAGGTGATCGTTTTATGAAGGTGTTTGGTCGCAAAATGTAGTCTTTTATAGAAAATGTTTTTTTATGAAGGTGTTCTGTCATAAAATGTGTTTTTCTATAGAAATATATATAATAATATATAAATAAATATATAAATAATATAAATAGATATCTGGTTAAAGGAGCTTCTGCGACCAACCAAATACCAACTGCTTTCCATTTGCTAATAAAACCTTTCAAAAGTATCATGAAAAATAACCTGATTATTGATTTCCTCTCTCCTCCATCTCTCTGTCCATCCTGATTCCAATCTCAATCCACCCGCTAGTCTCAATCAACCCGAAATCCTGTGATTACATGCACTAGAGAGCCTGGTTGAGCGAGACTGCCCGTCCCCACCAATCATAACGTCCCTGAACGCTGATAAATCTAATCATGCTCCAAAATCATGCTCAATCACATCACTGAGTCAGCAGAAATCACACACTCCCTGCGATAAAGGGTTCACAGGATTAACAATAATCACACTGGCCAGTCCCTACCACTCACACTGACCATAACTGACCGCAACATTGGCCTCTCGCTCATAATAAAAACGCTGACATTAATCCCTGTTATAATCCCAGCTGACCAATTCTGATCAAAGCTGGTAGTAAACAATGCCCTCCGTAATCTTAACTGTGTATTCCAAGCTTTCTTGTGTGTTCAATTCTATTCGCACTCTCTCTGTTCTCTATAGCAAGCAAAATGAAGTACAGTTGAACCTCCAATTAAGACCACCTCGCTATTGAGACCACCTCTACAATAAGACCACTTTTCACAACCCAAAACCTTCATAAAGTTACCAAAAGATGAGACTTTGTATAGAGACCATCTCTCTGTTGAGACCACATAGCACTGGTACCAAAGCTAGTCCTAATAGAGAGGTTCTACTGCATTCGAACCTTATTTCATGATTCAAAGCTTTGGCCCTTAGAGCGAAGCTTCGAAGTTTTGAACTATCTTGACATCTCTAGTTTTTACCACTGTATAAGCTTAGCTGAAGACAGGTTTTACAACAAAAGCTTCAATATGACTACATCAAGTGGCGCTGGAGGGACTCGAACTCACGACTTCGTGGTTATGAAAGCAGATTGATACCATCATCCTAAGCACTGGGTTGACAAAGGTGAAGGTAGGGTTTACAGCATTAAGCCTCCATTTATTTAAATATATATGCATACATCAACTGGTCCTGAGAGGACTCGAACTCACGACCATCACCCCGAGCAGTGAGCCCCCTGAATGTCATCTGACCGCTCTCAGTAAAATTTGATGTCCAATCCCACCAGCCACCCTACCGTAAAGTAAACTCAGTGACCCTTATTATATATCACATCGGCCCCCTAATCTGATCGTTAACAATAACCTCTTGTCAACAAACCAAATTGTGATGGAATTACACATAATGGATCTTGGACTTGTCTGAAATCTTCGGTTGAGCCTGTAAAGCTTTGGATGACCGTGTGGACTAATACTCACGGCCTCATGTTCTACCTTACAGATCGGTTTATTATGTGTAAGTGGGCATGTTAACCATTACACCCACCATACCGGACGCTCAGAGACATCTTCATGATTGGCCAGCTTCTAATCCCACTCGTCAGCTACACCAGACCACTGTACAAAGAAGCTTTCCGTGCTCGGCCACTTAGTTAACTTTATACTTACACAGAATCAAAATGTTTCCATTCCAACATTTATGTAATTATCATATAAAGTTCACTTATCTGACCCCTTGACCGCCCCGGGCACTCACCTGAAAATACAAAAGGAACATATTACAGAAGTGCAAATTTCAACATTTATTCAAATTAAGACACATTACGTCCAACCATCTGACACACATGTCTCATGATGATATTTATACTGCCAAAAGGCACATCTTTGATAAAGTTGTCGACCTTGATTGTCACCACATCTGCGAGCCCCCATCCAGCTTCGCACATCACGTGACAATAACGTGACCGGGAGATGGCGGCCAAAGAACGAGCACAACATGTGGAAATGAGTTCGTTGTGTAGACCCATCTTCCCTAGTTCAGGGTTCATATATATTCATTCTATCATCGTGTAAACTAAATGATTGAGATACCTTGTTCTGGCAAGATGGTGTAGACCATGATATGTAAAGGTTATACAGTAGACCCCCCTCCCCATTAGGACCACCAGCGGGACTTACCTCAAGTGGTCTCAATAGGGAGGTGGTCTTTATATGGAGGCTTCATTTCGGTTACTTTATTAACATTTGGGAGCATGAAAGATGGTACTTATTCATAGGCCATTTAGGGCCATATAGGCCTAATGTACAGTAGAACCTCTCTATTAGGACCACCTTTGGAACCATGCTAGGGCGTCTCAATAGAGAGGAGGTCTCTATACAGAGATTCAGTTTTGTTAGCTTTATGGTTTGAGACGGAGAAAATGGTCTTATTACAGAGGTGGTCTCAATATAGAGGTGGTGTTAATTGGAGGTTCTACTGATCTTTTTCATCAAAACGAAGGTGACCTGTGTAGATAATTACATGCACTTACTTTCAATCCCATGACTAGATTTACCTCACCACCATCACTAAACCGCCACACCCACCCATCTCCTACCACTGGTGTGAAACCTCATCTATTATGTACAGTCCATGCATATCAATGCTGATCTCTGTACCCGGGTCCTAATTTACATGCCCTGTAATGGTTCCCCCCACACCTTAACAGCAGCCACAATGAAAGCACGGTGAGATGTGATCATCAAACATGTACTAGTCCAGCCATTATGAAAGTAGTTTCTTGAAGATCTACAGCAGGATGAGCATTTAGCATCCTCTTCTGCTGACTGTGAAGAAATGTAAGAGTACTTGAAATATATATAGATGTACTGTGCTAAGGCATGTATTGTACATTTTGTCATTTATTGGGGTCATTCATTGGGGCATTTACAAAACAGGCAAATCTAAGTTTTTGGAAAACGGGTGAGGATACAACTAGTTTAGTTCTCATGTTTTTCGCGAAGCCCCCCTAACCCACACCCCATAAAATTGTTGGTAGAAGAGTGCCGTGCCTGGCCACTCTAAACAGAGACGCTTTTCAATACTCTATTCCTCACGCTCACTAAGACTAAGGACATTACATTATATCAGAAGGGGCATCATATGCGGAAATTCAAATGAGACTAAGTGCATCTTGCATCTGTGATACACACTAAGTGTTGAAGTGGTTTGGAAACACTGCCTCCCAATTCCTCCCATACAACCCAACATGTGCCTTAATTTGTATTCTCTTAACAAAGCCCAATGATCTATATACACAAAACATCAGCCCATGAGCTACTCAGTCCCCACCATGTGAGCGGCGGCAGAACACGTGACACGTGGGGACACGGGTCGCCGCCGCCATTGCTGAGAGGTCACTGAGATATTGACCGCGTCTTACATCTAATCATATTTGGGCAGCAGCGGCAGCAGCAGAAGTGGCCCTGAAGGTGTAGTGTGTGTGCGTGCGTGTGTGTGTGTGTGTGTGTGTGTGTGTGTGTGTGTGTGTGCGTGCGTGCGTGCGTGTGTGCGTGTGTGTGTGTGTGTGTGTGTGTGTTGTGTGTGTGTGTGTGTGTGTGTGTGTGTGCATGTGTGTATGTGTGTGTGCGGGTGTGTGTGTGTGTGTGTGTGTGTGTGTGTGTGTGTGTGTGTGTGTGTGTGTGTGCATGTGTGTGTGTGTGTGTGTGTGTGTGTGTGTGTGTGCATGTGTGTATGTGTGTGCGTTCGTGTGTGTGTGTATGTGCGTGCGTGCGTGTGTGTGTGCGTGGGTGCGTGCATGTGTAAGGGTCTGTACCAAATAGACCCGACCATCGGTCCTGTGCTGGCTGATTTTGGTCCGGGCTGGCTGGTTTCAAACGTTCACGGTCCAATGAGCGAGCTACAATTAGGAGGACCTTCAATTATGACATTTCGTGAGAGCCGCCTACTTTTCATACCTTCATGAGTTCCATTCTTTGGCCTCAGACTGTAATGTCAGATGTGCTGTGTAAAGAGGATGACAGTAGATGACAGCGGGGATTTGTTATCTTTAAACTTTGATGAGGTGCACTTTGAAATGAATGCATCAACCCAGTTCACATAAACGTCCTATTCAGAGAAGTAGGGCAAACGTGTATTGTCTTTTTCAATTTATCAAAATATAGCCTGATTAGGTTCCATTTTGACTGATTTGCATGACACTGGGATTAGGAGAGGTGGTCTCATTATAGAGTTGTTCTAATTATGGAGGTACTCTCATTATACAGGTGGTCTCATAAAAGAAGTTTTCTCATTATAGAGAGGTAGTCCCATAACAGTGGTGGTCTCATAAAAGAAATGATCCCATCATAGAGGTGGTCTCATTGTAGAGGTGGTCTAAATTGGAGGCTCTACCCTCATAAAACACAGCGAATAACCTACATGCACAATAAATCTCACCAGCCGCAAATGTGCCATTGTTGGTATCTAGGTCACTGCTGGATTTTATATGAGATTGAGTTACTCTTGAGTGCAGAGAGTAGAATAATCCAGACGCCATATCCTGTTGTCATAACGCTTATGCAGTAAGTAGATTGGCCAGAATTGCAGATTCCTCGTACCAATTACATTGTGGGAGACGTAATAGATTTACTATAAGTAACCACAATTATGAAATACATTAGAACCTCCCTATTAATACCAACCGGGTGCCTGAGACCAAGCGGTCGAAAAACAGGGGTGGTCTATTGACAGAGGTTCATGTTGTTATCTGAATGAAGATATGGGTTGAGAGACATGGTCTTATGATAGAGGTGGTCTCTCTACAAGGGTGGTCTTACTTGTAGGTTCCCCTTTATTTTGCAGTATCAATTACATCCCACAATAGAATTATACCATCAGCGGAGCCACAATAACGAAATAGCTTCATTTGGATCAAATCTAATCCGGTGGATTATCGCTAATCCCGGCCCACAATAGCGGATTATCGTCGCACTATAGACGCCATTAGCCCAAATCCACCCATTATCGCTCACAAAGGGCGGCGCCATGTTGCCGGAAGTCGGCCATGATGGATCACGTGACCGGCGAGGCGTGACGTCACGCGTCACGTGGTCCGTGACAGCCAAGTCACGTGGACGTGGAATGTCAGAGAAAACGCTGCGCATGCGAAGTGCGGGATTAGGTGGGAATGGCGACTGAATGGAGTTAATTAACCCTCTTCGCGCCGAACACTGTCATGGTGGAGTTAACCCTTTTCCGCTGTACACGGTTTTGGTTGAATTTAGGGGTTAACTCTTTTCCAGCTGTTTTGGTCCAAATTTCCACTTGGTATTTCTTAATATAGTGTACTAAGTCATCTATCCTTGTATATAATGCACAAGCTACATAGTTAATTATTTTAAACCGAGGCTATATTTACAAGAGGAACTTGTAAGCTTGCTCACATACCTAGGGCTTCATAAAACTGTCAATAAAGCATAGCAGTTTGAACATCAGCTTAATGTGTTAATCATGTAATGCTTTTCAGACTATTATGTTTGATTATACATACCTGAATATATGAGTCTAGACTATATAAGATAATGTTACTGTATATTTGTGTGTTTCACATTTCTTGTACTTGTTCACCTAACAGTAAAAATGACATATACATCTTCTGCTGTTGAAAGTCATCCTCAACCCGCTCAAATGCCACTCTGACAGTTTACTGGTGGCTCAGTCAGTGATGCCTACTATATTGTAGCCTAGAACAAAGCCTAAAGTAAGCTCAAATTGACCAACAAGTGTTATCTGATTTGTCAGCGACAATAGAAATCTTTAAACATTGTTTTCAGAGTAAGTTTTCTTTAATAATTTAATTTGTAGCTATACGGTAATCTGTACTGTGATATTTTACTATGCATTCAATGCGAAATAAACTGATACAATACAATAAGATACATCTCGGGTTATTCTAAGCTGCAATTGGACTTTGTTTTTACTACTTTACCCACCTAAGGTGAATATGCCAAGCCAGACCTGTGTCCATTTAATACTTGTACAAACGCTCGTAAGGGTTAAAGGGTTAACAGCTCTGCCAAAGCGATCAAGGCTGGCAATGTGCAATGCCACCAGTGTGCACTGCATGCTAAGTACCAGATTAGGGGCAAATGCGTATTCAATAGGCGAGTGTGTGTCTGTGGTTGGGTAATGAGCTGAAACAGGCAGGATTATTGGTTGCTACAATGTGGGGGCGCCTTTTGGATACATGTTCGTATTGTGTTATAGGTTATATGGAATTATACAATGTAGGGTAAAAATGGAGATTAATGTTTGAAGGTTCGATTGGCATGCTGCAATATCACGCAGTTTTTATATGGATATTGTCTAAAGTCAAAGTATTCTCTTTTTTACAATACCTGCTTCCGCATTAGGACCAGGCTGACACTAGCTTTGATATGCTCCAGTCCCACAGTGAAGTATGTTTACTCCACAAGTTGTCATGTGAAGAAGATTAGAAATTCATGGGCCAATATTTCACACCGGCAATGATTCGGCTTCAATAATCGGGATAGTATGACACTAGCAGAAAACAGGGGCAATGATGTTCTGATTTAACAATCAGGTCAGTTTGACACTAGCATTATTACAACATCAGCATTGTTTATGAATCAACATTCAGGCCAATCTGACACCAGCCTCCCCCATCCCATTGCTCCACTGCCCTACATCATTCCCCATCCCTCCATGGATACAAAAAGATCTGTAACAGCTGAGGCCAACAACACAGTGAATGTCCTGCTCAGCCACTTATTATTAAAGTAAGCAGCCCACAGCACAACAAAATGGCAACTACCGCAAGTTCATCATAGCAGCTAAACACAGACATAAGACAAACATTTATCTTGTAGCCGGCAAATGAGATGGGGGTTGAACGACCCCCGCGGGCGCGCACCCGCAATTACTGGGAGTGGTCAGCACCGGGGAAGGAGAGGGGGGCGGGGGTTAGGTTGTTTTGGGTGGATAGTTGGGCATCTTGGCTTTAAAAAGCAATCTTTATACAACTTTTTCTAACAGCCAATGTTTTGTATAATGAGGGGTCCAATCTTGTTGTTTACCTGTAATCAGGGGATATCACGTGTTCCCAGTGAGTGTATAGAGTCTGCCTTGAATCATATTTTGCAGTGCTCAGTCTCCCATGTATATTCACCACTGTCCCATATTGGGTTTCCATCACTCGCACCTGCCAGCGCACCTGCTGGCTGAACCACGTGACTGTTGTCACGTGACAATTACAAGTCACGTGTCGCCTGCCTTGACCTGTGACCCCGTACAGTGGAACCCAGCTAACGGGGACACTTCTCATCTCTCCCGCGCGTCCCACGATTCCTATGTATGTTGTTTCATGTAGGTAAACAGACCCATTTGTTGTTCCAGTGCAGTAAGTATCCCTGTGGTCCTAATAAAGTAGTTCTAACAGCACTAATAGCACGGAGTCTAATAGAAAGTCTGTGCTAACCACTCTACGTGCAGGTGGGAGTTAATGCACTAACATGGGGGCGGCTGGGGCAGCGGGGGGCGGGGGTGGTGAGATGGGCAGCATCTCACTGTGGTTATTGTTGTTATATATGCAAACATTGCCAAAGGACTAAAAACGGTAACGTAGCCACAGTGAAGCATAGTTTTGGTAGCCAATCGAATGCCAGTTCATTTGTATATTTCTGTCAAAGAACAAACACATGCATTCATACCACTGTGTTTACAATGTATGTATTCGTGTCTTACAGTGCCTGAAGAATTAGCAGTCCAATATCCTCTCTATCATATTTCTGTAGCAAGCATATTGCTAACATGATAGACATAGCTAAGCGCATTTTTATAGACCTAATCATCCATTTGACTACATCAAGTGGCACTGACGGGACTCAAACTAGTAAACTGGGTTGTTATGTGTCAAAATAGGGTGCCAAAGGAATAATGATGGCGTAACTAAAGTAGCCACAGTATCAAATAGAGCATAGGTTCTGGTAGCTACAGCCGATCGCATGCCAGGTCATTTGCATATCCCATTCAAAGAACAAATGCATGCATTCATACTTCAATGGTATGATTACATGATCACGGTTTTCCCTCAGTTCTCAAGTTCATTATCATAATTGAGATCTTTATATTTATGATCAACAGTGACTTTAGTAGAACATCCAAATAAAAACGCCTCTATAAAGAGACCACCTCTATTATACAATGAGTTCACTGTTCTCATTAACAAGCTACCGGTGGTTTGTCTTAATATAGAGAGGCCCTCAAGCATGGTTTATACCATAAAACAAAAGCTAAATGTAGCCCATTTTGAAAGTCCATTGTGCAATACATAACAAGTAACAAGACAGCACAAAACGGGGTATGAAACACATAACACATGAATATTTGACCACACAGGCCAACAGCGGAGTCCACAGCCGCTCGTCATAGGGAGAATATAGTGGCCAGGCCTTAACCATGCACATTGTCGGTTTCACGGCTTTATCATCATTTGCACTCCTATACAAGTTCATGCTCATTATCTAGCCGTGGGTTTTGGCAGGGTTGCGAAGAATTCAGATTAACTGTGTTATCATTGAGCTTAAGGTCGCTTCGGCAGTGGGGCGTGTGATTGATTGGATTTTAGGACCAACCTCCACGGAAATTAAGGGATTTGAATCACTGCGTATATAGCTGTGAGCCATGACGATGCTTCTTGCCGTACCCGACAAAAAGTGGCCAGTTATAATCATGTTAACATGGTAGCTCTAACACTGTAGCCTGTCCATTCTTGCACGCTTGAAACCAGACAGCCCTTCCTAAAGTTAGAAGTTACAGGCGGTCGGGGAGGTCTTTTTTGCAGCCTGACAACAAATGATTTAGGTGTCAACACGAGAATGGACATACTCTTATGTAGCTTGTTCCTTGATTGCACGGTGCTTCTTTGCAATCTCTCAAGTGCTGGATGTTACATGATCTTATAGAGTGGTGGCTTGTTGTTCTAAAACTGACTTAATTTCTTGCTATGTGCTGTATGATCTATTCATCGTGCGATAAAATGTGAATGTAAATGTAGTAGTTTTCAGTCGGGATCGAAGTTTTGCTCTCACGATTATGCATTTCACTCCAGGTCATTGGCACACTTGTCAATCGATTGAGAATTTCTCATACACTTGCATCGGCAGCACATTCAGGCACAATGCTAATCTCTCACACAATCACCCATTCACTCTTTCAATCCAATGACCTGTACCTAATTAAAGTGCAGATGCCACGGAGCAGTGTGCAACTACTTAGGGACGAGTTTGCTCAACACCTTTAATCAGACCTGAAAGGGGATCGAACCCACGACCTTCTAACCACTAGTCCAACCCACTATTCACTCGACTACAGAAGCACGAAAACAAAAACAAACAAACAAACCAATATGAACATATCCAAGCAAACCAATCTGAGAGTGTGAAGTGACACAACAGTACCGGCCTTCAGCATCGCATCATAAAGATCCTAAGTAAAGTAATGGATTGTTAGCATCCATATCCATCATAAAAGAAGTAGACGATTCTACCATTGTGCTGGATTGTGGAAAAGCACCACCCACTTCAGGCAGCAAGGTGCCACACATGTAAATGTGGCAGTTTATAGTCGGGATTCAAGTCTTGCTCTCAACACGGCTTTACATTTTACACCAGGTCTTTGGCATACTTGGCAATCTAGTGATCACTCTCTCTTTCAATACAACGATCTGTACCTAATGAACATGTAGGTGCGACGCAACACCGTGCAACTATTTAGTAGAGATGAGTTTGCTCAACACCCGCCACCACCAGACCCAAACAAAAGTCCAGCAGCAAATATTGTGAAGAATGGGAATAGGCCTGTAGGAATGTTTTGATAGATCAAGTAATCCAATTAAGCTTCCTCCACCACCACAACCTCTCAACCCAACACTGCCCCAATCTCTCTAATCTGCGAGTTACACCCCCCCCCAGCTAACCACACACGCTCCCCACACCCAAGGCAAGGCGAGCCATCACTCGGCTATCATAACACACAGATATTACAGCCACGTTTGAGACCCAGAGAGATTTCCCTATAGGCGGGTTCACTGTGATACAACAATCTCGCCGGAAGGTCCTAACGGGCCCATTTAACCGGCCTCCTGCGCTCGTACGTCTCACGTTTTATCGCCTGTACGTCTGACGTTTTTATCGCCTGTACGTCTGACGTTTTTATGACGTACGCCGCTATGGCCGTCTTCCTGTTAGGGCCGTAAGAGATGGCGGCGGCAGTTCAGGATGGTGGACATCTTTTACTTGGCCACTATCACCTTTTTCTTACTTGGTTATTGTGTGCGTAAGTTTGACGTTGCTGAATCGGCATTATCTTGATGTTCTGATTGGCAGAGAGCTTAAAAATGTTCCACACGATGTTTGTATAAGAGTGGAATTTCAATAATTTGTGAAATATGAATAAAAGACACTATTAGTCACTGCTGGTGGGTATAGAACAATAGATCTCATGATTTTCATGAATCTATTGGCATTGATTTCTGGTGACATTGACAAAGAGGCAATGTTGTGGGATCAGAGATGGCTGTATATCATTTATACATGAGTGAATACACAACAAGCCGATTCTGACGTGATGGAATGGGCAGGAATAAGATTTCATTGTTTGGGAGGAAAACAGAAACAGTGTTTCATGTTATGCGAACTTGGTTTCTATATATAAAGGGCCTATTAAACTACATCAACCCTAACACACTATTTAGAAGCAACAGTAGAACTTCTCTATTAGGACCAGCTTTGGGACCAATGTTCGGTGGTCTCAATAGAGAGGTGGTCTCTATACAGAGGTTAAATTTGGAAGCTTTATGAAGGTTTGGGATTGTGAAAAGTGGTCTCAATATGGAGGTAGTCTTATTTGGAGGTTCTACTGTATAGGTAAGAAAGCACTATTTGTCCTGCAGTGGTATGTCGTGTCGGACACTTAGTGGTAAAAATAATGGGCATTTCATTTCTTGTTTTTTGATATCTATAGATCTTGTAGATAACAAAATCTCCACCTATCTAATTTGAATATATTTTTCAATAGCCACCTCAATTCTTTGTATCAGAAGCTCAATTATTTAGGGGTAGGGCAATGTAAACCGTATTTATGAGTTGTCTTAACATGTAAAAGAAACTCGATTTTTCATTTGTTTGGATGCAAAATAGTGTACACTATTGCAAGCCAATTTTCATGAGATTCTGCAATAAAAATAAACAAAAAAGGCGGAAGTTGTGTCCACTACAATTACATGAGCTAGTTTTAACTCTATATTTTTTCCAACCCTTGTCATAGCTAGTCAAATTATTTACCATCCCCTCCAGAGATAACTTGGGTTTAATCTCATGAAAATCTACCATACAATAATGGAACAATAATAAGTGTAGCTATAAATCGCTGCCTATTTATCTATTGATTTTCAAGATGGCCGCCAAATCACTACTTGATACGTCACGATTATCACATCCTACATTCATCTTTCAAGTATTGAAAATTCTATTTACAGAATGAGTTGGCACTCTTGGCTATTTAGTTTATTTGAAGGGGTGTAGGATATCAGAGAATATCTCACAAAGTGTGGGTTGGTAACAGTACGAGTGAGAGTTTTATGGAAAGGGGGGGGGTATATAATGTTCTACTACTATGATTTACAAATACTATACCATATTAAGTATACAGTTTATATAACTCCATTGTGATCATGGCAATTTTTGCTTCTGAACGGCTGTTTAGAGTGAAGCTGGGATATGCCCATCCCTATATATTAGTGCTTATTACTTATTGAAAATATATTATTGGACTTTTGAGATGTTGAGATTTTAAATTGCAAAGAATTCAATGAAAAGTGTTTTGCTCACAGGTGCGCAGGTTTCTTTATACAGTGAGTTATTGTTTTCACGTTTTAGATCAAGTAAGAAAGTATAACGCCTATTGGTGGTAACTGTGATTTAAACAGCACAGATGGGGCCAATTCCATACAGTGTTCAACTGTTCATCACTCAACGTTGTAAGAACCTGGGTACTAAAACCAACTTCCTGCCCAGAAACCCATCAGACCTTCACTGCTGCATACTTGAGGTCAAAGGTCAAACTTCCTAGTCTCAACTCAGAGGCCAGGACTTGATTGTTGACGTGCCTGGGTTCGTTGTTGTGACTAGGAAGCTTGACCTTTGACCTCAAGTGTGCGGGAAGGAGTGTCTGATGGGTTTCTGGGCAGGAAGTTGGTTTTAGTACCCACGTACTTACAACAGTATACTCCTAGTCAACTATATGTGCATGTGTCTCACACTATGAGCTATATCCCTGCACTAAATGCAGCAAGTCGCATCCATTATGAATCAGATGCTACTTTAAATGTGTGACGGCTGAGATAAATCAAGGTTACAATTGCATCGAGTAAGATATGAATGTACAGTGGAACCTCCATTTAAGAACACCTCTCTATTGAGACAACCTCTATAATAAGACCACTTTGCACGGCCACAAACCTTCATAAAGCTACCAAAATGAACCACAGTATAGAAACCTACTCTCAACTGAGATCCAAAGGTGGTCACAATATAAAGGTTCTAATGTAACTGGGTTAAAATACTATGATTCTGTTTTCAAGTCGTATCGTGCCTGCTAACGATTCGAGCCCTTAGTCTTTCAGCTCGTCCATAAACAAGAGCACGTCGGCGTATTTACCCCAGTGCTCGGGTACAATGGCAACAAGTGTCGGTGCTATTGACCAGATCAATGTGGAGGCGTCGGCTGGCAGGCTACGGGACGGGAGGCACGCACCTCTTACAGCCGTGCTAGTGGTTAATGATTGGTACAGCAAACACCCGGTACTTTCAAATGCTCTATGTGTACAGTAGAAACTCCAATTAAAACCACCACTCTATTGATACCATAGGCAGATCCAGGGGGCGCCCCTTTCCCTTTCCCCCCAAAATACTTCATTTTTGTAGGGTTTTTGGCATTACCAACGTTGATTGCACGCACGAAACCGATGAAATCCCTTAAGTGCGCCCCCGTTTCGAAAAACCTGGATCTGCCAGTGGATACCACCTCTATGATAAGACCACTTTTTACCGTCGCAAACTTTCATAGAACCACCTTCATAAAGCTACCAAAATGAACCTCTGTATAGAGACCGCCTCTCTATTGGGAACACCTAACACTGGCACAAAGGTGGAACATGACCTAATTGTCTCAAATGACTGGAACATACCGGCAACATATAGACACAACCAAGGTAAATAATTCTGTTAAAGTGGTGAGAAACTACATAGTTTATAACCTAAAATGATGAGCAAACATGGGAGAAAAGGTCATTATATATATCATATGGTCACGTTTTTTTATATACGTCAATACTGTTTAATTTCTGCTTGTTTCTACACCTTCCTACACATACACTTATATTAGAGCTAGCATACAGGCCTATTCAGCAGGAGGTCAAGGAAGCATATGCACGGGTAGAAATTAATCACGCGGCTGTCTGCTGATGAGTGCCGGTGCGGACGTCACTCAGACCCCCGGGTCACGAGGGACAGGATGCGGGCTCCATGATTGATGGGGGAGAACAGTGCACACCTCTAGGAAGTGTATAAGTTCTGTATTCTGTATATTGTAAAAGTTCTGCCTAAGATTCCAACACAGTCCAAGTTTGGAAATTTGCACCTATAGGCTATACCCATACTGAGAAATGTTATCTCCATATTGTTTCTGCATCCACATAATTTGTGGTTCTACTGTATTGAATATCTTATTCCATTTAACTTTTATACATTAAGTGATTATGAGACCAGAATGACACCATCATTTCAGCTCTATAAGCCAGAACCAACACTTTTGTAGTAAGATAACAGCCCAAACCAGAATTTTCCATATACGCTACTACCCATACGGATAAATAAATATTTTGTACATGTTGTCTCAATGCCAGAGGGATTGGGAACTGTGCAGTTTGTGTAGTCATGAAGTTAAGTTACAGCTCTTTAAAAGTTACTATACTAGTTTTTATTGTTTTCAATTATGGTGTAATTTCAATGCAGAAGCACTTCGTCGCATTAGAGTTGCATTCAACAGAGTTTGTTTTAAAAGATTCTCATGAATTTCAAAGAACGTGTTAGTTTTTCATCTGTATTTGTTGAATATGATGTCCACCATTTTTATGTTTTACTGAGAAACAGCATAACAGATTTCATAAAAAGACTTGAAGCCTCAGAGAACAGTTTACTCAAAGAAATTGTCATGTCTCAATTTTATATTAATAGAAGAGTACTTTATTAACATATTGGAGAACTGTGATTTTCTAATTTTAATGTTATGTGTTATTCTAGTGTTTTATCTTGTTAGTCATATTGTGATTTGTCTGTTTTTACTATTTTACATGTTTACATTTTTATACTATGATTATACATCCTGTATATTATCGAAATAAACTGTATTAGTATTAGTATTAGTTGTCAATGAGGATGGTCTTTATTGTGTTCAAACAAGTACTGCTATGTCTAAAGCGTGAAAAGCACTGACTCGCAATGCAAAGAACGAAAAGAAATTGAGACCACTTCTGGTTGGACTATAGAAAGGGAGTAAAGCTTCAAGTAGAACATTGATAATACAAGAAGATCCAGGTTTTCAGAAAGGGGTGTGTTGCATTTGAGGAATCTCATTGGTTTTGTACTCGCGATCGATGGCGAACAAGCCAAGCATCCTATGAAAACAAAGTATTTTGGTGGGAAAAGAATTTGGATCTGTATATGGATATAAAGGCTCCACTGCTGTTATACAGTTGAGTGCAAATGCCAATGCAATTGGGGTATCCACAGAAAATGTCTATTATCCTTAGTTCTGCCCAAAGAGCGTACAGAGCCGGTAGCCACACAATGAGAGAGACCCTGACAGTGATGTCTGGTGTGGCAGATCTGCAAAGCCCCACAAAGAGATCATCTCTCTTTTGAGACCTCTTCTGGCCAGGCCCAGCAGTGGTTAGTGGTTGGGGTTCGTCCTAGAGAGATGCTATTGGTAGTTGAGTGTAATCATTCCATTTCTTTTCTTTCCTGTTCCTGTTTCTGTTTAATGCACTAAGTTCTGCCATGGGTATCCTGTGTCAGATTGATGGTTTAGACCAGAGATATTCAGTGTGGTTATGCCCATACCCCATGAAAAGTCACCCGCACCTAATAGTCGTGCCTAAAGAGCCAGCAGAGCCACCTGCCACACGATGAGAGGGTTTGCCCTGACAGTTACGTACCTACCGCCCTGTTAGCCTAAAGAGCGAGCAGAGAGAATGACAGGGCCGTGCCGACGCCGATGTCTGCTGTGGCAGGCTCAATGACAGGACGGGGCGGGGACACCGTAATCACGCACGGGGCGCGCCTTTAATCTGCTCGCTCGCAGAGTGCGCCTTTAATGGTGTGCAGCCGGGCGTGACGGGGCTGCTGGGGTCAGTCAGGCGTGACGGTCTGTAATACTACCGCGTGTGAGTGTTTAAGAGACTGGGTAGTGAAAGTGGTGCTTTTTTTATCGTTGGTACTGCCGACGTGCAGAAAGGTGCGTAGGAAGGCAAGATCGTTTTCCCGATGAAATTCCCTTTCCCATTGAAACAAGTGCATACATTCATCCCTGGTGGGCATGGACGTAACTACCCAAACTACCCTAGAATAGCTATTTGCGCCCAAGGTGTTTGCACACATCCCAACTTAATTTGCCTCCCACCTTTGCAATCGTGACCCGTCTGGGAGGGGAGGGGGTGTCAAAGACGCAGACGTAGCTGCATCCAGGGAGAGGGCCTGGAGTGTGCAGCGAGCGCCACTCCTATTTTCAACACAATGACTTTCAATAATGATTATCACGAGGATTGATCGTGAGTACAAAACCCATGAGATTGCTTAAGTGCAAGAAACCCCCCTTTTCCGAAATCATGGATCTGTCGCTTTATACTGTTTTATATCGATGGCCAGACAGACACACAGGCAATATATAAGCATGACATTCAAGATGATCTCTTGACATTGCACTTGAAAAATGTCCCCCTCCCTCCCACCTCCCCAGACCCCTCTCAGCCTCTTAACGAGCACACTCCGCCCGACCACTCTCACCATCTGCACCTGTATTTTTCTCTTTCTTTGCTCTTGTAAGACGGAAACTACAGTTGAACACCTGGAACTGGTTTCAAGTGTTCAACTGTTCTAAATTATGATGGACTCTCCACATGTAGGTTCACGCTGAAAGCTTGGAATCGCACAAGGTCTTATCATAGAGGTGGTCTTTTATAGAGGTTGTCCCTAGTCCCTGGTGAGACCAACACGTGACCTGCCTAAAGCAGCTGGCAGCTTACTAGTGTCATGATTCATTTACAGAGGCTACTGTGATTTCTTATTCTTATCGTAATATATTATCTCTTATTTTGATTAGGATTGTGAAAAGGTGCTTGTCACATAGATGGCCTATTATAACAGTGGTCTTAATTTGATGTTCGTCTGTACTATCTAAGGTCGAGTGAAGGAAGAAAAAAAAGCAAACGGCATCAGCAGACGTCTCCAGTGGAGACCTATAGACTTTTGGTCTGAAGCATCTGGATAACGAAGCCAATCACGGACTCATGGCTGTCATTAACTGCCTTTATGCTCTTGCAATGGGAATAAATAAGCTCAGTGCCATTTTCATGATTCTGTCATAATTCACATTTGGAGATTATTCATGATTATTGCCAAAAAGCATTGAATGCATTTTTATAAGATGTTGTCACCATATGATAATGAGTCACCAAGAAGGCAGCAGTGAAATTGTCATATGTTTGGAAACATAGTTTAACAATCTCTATTTTGGTAGTTTCAACCATATTATCATATATCTGCAGCTAGTATAAACATTTTCTCATTATTCTAGCATAATGTCTTGCTATGTTTAATTGACACCCCGATCTTCTATCTATATCTACCTTTATATCTTTATCCACACCTATCTGTCTATATTGCCTCTTTATGAGGATAGTAGTTGGTGATCATCCTTGGACAATGCTATACAAGACTAGCTTTAAGTTGTCTTCAAAGAGAGGTGTTCTCAATATAGATGGTCTCTATAGAGAAGTGGTCTTAATACATAAGGGGTCTCTTTATGAAAGTGGTCTTACTGAAGGTTTTATTGTGGTTATACTATAAAATACCTACCATTGGTTGACAACCCCACGGGGAGATGTTTTTCCTACTATAGACCCTCAATGCTTCATCCAGAGCTTAATATTGCCACTGATAACTCTCTATTGACGGGGCCGTTCTTCCCAATGCACCACATTTGGCGTGAATAGGAAATAACGAGAGGAGATGAAGAGGATGAGTTGAGCATTCATACACACTGACTGGGAAACTCACTCAATCACTCAATGTGCTTTATGATGGCTGCAAAAGATCGGCGCTTGTCAAAAAGAGAGAGGGAGACAACTGGGGATTGTGGGGCATTCGCTCAATGAGGATATTATGGTGGCTGATAAAGGTTTTTAATGTGTATGTTCTAGCAGTAAATGTATTTTTGTAATGGCAGATCCAGGTTTTCCTGAAAAGGGGTGATGAGGGCATCCACAACATTTCATGTGATTCAAGTGTAGGTGTGAAGATTTGAAGCAAAAACAACAACATGGAAAATGAAGTTTAGGGCGTGAAAATTTATCAAAAAAGGTGGTGGATTGGGAAGGGGAAGGAGGGGGTGGTGGTGGTGGTGGAGGAGTTGCTTGTATTCTACCTCACAAGTATTTTCCTATGTCTTGGGAGTCATTTCATATGTCCGTATATTCACATTTTACACATATGATATGGTGTTTGCCCATTTAATCACCACCCATGCCCTGTTCATACTAAACTCCTACTAAACTCCAACCCATTGCCCATTTGCTCTGTTCAGTCCATCAGGCGGTTCACTTCACTAACTGCAGGCCACCTCGCTTGTTGTGTTGTTGGTACAAATGAATTATGAATTGCACATTGACTTATTGGCAATTAACTGCTGACCCGATCAAGTGAACTAACTTGGCCTCGCCGGTGCATGAGAAATGATTTCCCAAAGAATGTTAATCAATTACATCCACTTCCTCAGACTGTGGTGCTGACACGAGACTGTATTGTCCACAATCGCCAGACTGCACCAGTCACAGCATATTGCATGTCTGTGCTATAATAGCAGAAGACTGTCTCTGTTAATTAACCCCTGCTAATTAGCTATTCACTTTTTAGAGCCAACGACTCTGTCTGAATGCATCTTTGTAGTGGTTGGGGGTGGGTGGTTGTAATGCTGATACAAATGGCAATTAACCCCCGCTTATGACATGAACTACAGTGGAACCTCCAATTAGAACCACATCTCTATTTATTGAGACCATCTCTCTATTGAGAAGACCACCTCTATAAATCGACCACCTCTCTATCGAGACCAATGCAAAATGCATTTCTGACTTTAAATCAGTATTTCTATTGAGTCGAGTGAGACCACCTTTATTGAGAACCTCCAATTAGGACGACATCAATAGTTATTGAGATCACCTCTAAAATGAGACCACCTATATGATAGGACCACCTCCATAATAGGACCACATCTACAATAGGACCACCTCTATAATGAGACTACCTCTATAATGAGACCACGACTATAATGAGACCATCACAAAGCTACATCCACTTGTCTTAATAAAGAGACCACCTCCCTATTGAGAAACCATGATGTCAGCCCAAGTGGTGGTCTTGATAGAGGGGTTCTACTGTGGTTTGACCATGCACCAATGTATAATGTGTACATGAGGCCATATTGTCCTCACTGACCACACACAACACATCGCATGTCTGGGTTAATATGAGAAGTGTGCTAGTGTCACATAAATTCTTCATTGCCTGAAATAGTGGTAGTGTACACTTTATATATTCATGTGTGTTTCTCAATGCTTGTGAAATTCATTTCCTGCTTTAGATTTTAAAAATGGGTCTATCTGCATTTGGCATCCACTGCTGCCTGTTGCAAAATAAACCACCTGCTATTGGAGAAACTCACAAGGCAGCAAGTGAGAGAAGAAGCATAAATTCGACATCTCATAACAATAATTCCCACCAAAATATTTCATTGTTATGTTATTAGCATATCAGCTGCACACATGTAGATTACGAACGCGATTACTTAAGTAACCGCCCCCCCCCTTTTGGCCAAAGCCTGGATCTGCCTGTCATAAAAACAGCAGAACATCTCCTTTGGGACTCCTGTGTTAGGTGTTATCAATAATAAAGAGGTGGTCTTTATACAGAAGCTCATTTTGGTAGATCTATGAAGGTTCGAGACCCTGAAAAGTGGTCTTATTATAGAGGTGGTCTCAATTGGAGGTTCTACTGTATCAACATCAGTGTGAAGATGTAAGCCTACTTCAAATATTATCATTACTTCAAGCTAAGTGTAGAAACAACCATCAGGCACTTTAGCTAACAAAGGGTTTACATGCAGGTGGCATCCAATGCCGCAGTATAAATCACCAGGAGAAACACATCGCTTCTCTCTGGCCGTGGAAATAAACGAGCGGTCAACACAGGACTAATGAATTTAGTGAGCTCCCCCAGACACAGACAAGTATCCTCCGATAGCCGTAAAACATGGCCAACATTTAGGGTGAACATCAAGTGGAAGATGCTGTTGTTTGTGTATTTGTTGTGGTATTTGTTGTGCACACATCAATTTTGAGAATGGGGTCAACAAGACATCCCATATCTTTAGTACTTTTGGGCCTTATTTCACACATTGCTAATTGCTTGGGCCTTTTCCCCCCAACATCTCACAAATGTTATGGTGTTTTTCGTAAAACATTTTGGGCGAACATTAAAAGAAGATGCTGTTGGTGTTGTGTGGTGTAAACACCAATTTGCGAATTACAGTGACATTTGAAGTGACAGTTCTTCACTGATGCTGCTCCTGAGGTGGTCTAATTATATAGGTGTGGTCTCATTATAAAGGTGGTCTCATTATAAAGGTGGTATTATCATAGAGGTGATCTCAATAGAGGTGGTCTTAATGGGAGATTCTATACCATATGGCCCTGACAACACACATCAGCCCTCAATCTGACCAAAACCTTGAACAAACAGCTGAAACTCTTCCCCGCCTCACCCCTCCCCACCTCACCCCCGCCTCACACCAGCCCCCAGGCTGTGCAAGGGCATTACACGAGTGGGCAGATGTTTACAACAGCCAGGTTGTAAATCTGAGGCCCTCTTTTTCAATGGACGGTGGCTGAATAAAGTGTGGACTCTGCTCTGGATGAGATGACCTTTGGTGTATGTGTGTGTTTGTGTGGAATCAAGTTGAATTCAGCAGAGCCTATATTACAACTGCCATATCCGTCTAAAGAAAACACCTGGTACCACATTTTTTTCTAATAGTCTATTAGAAAACCCTTTGTTTGTGGTGTGTGGGAGGAGTGGCAGGGTTGGTAACAGTGTTGCTCAGATAGATTGTCATTTGCTGCTGTAAATGTGTGTATGTACAGTAAAACTTCTCTATTAGGACCACCTTTGAACCCTGTCTTAGGTGATCTGAATAGAGAGGTGGTCTCTATACAGAGGGTCATTTTGGTAACTTTGTGCGACCGAGAAAAGTGGTCTTATTAGAGACGTGATCATAATTGGAAGTTGTACTGTAGATATTAATGGTAGACGTATCTTATTAGACAGTACCGTCTACATGCATTATGAGTTGCATCTGGAATTCTCTAAACTGCAATCCAAGCACAACACGTCTATATGACATGATTTCTGTGGCTATGAATGGCCACTTGCAAGCTGCTTGCCATTTTACTCAGTCTCACAAAACTCTACAAAACCTAAGCCCCAATCCTAACTCGTGGATTGCATTACATGTTGATTGACATTCCCGTACCCTACTTGACATTATACTATCGTTTAACCTCCAATTAAGATCACCCCTCTATTGAGACAACCTCTGTAATAAGATCAATTTTCATGCTACCAAATCTTCATAAAGCAAACGAAATGAAACTCCATGTAAAGACCAATCTCTTGTGACCACGGAGAGAGGTGCTACTGTATGGCTCACACAATTCTACAAAATAAAGCTCTATTTCTGACTCGTGGATTTACATGCCCGTTGACATTTTCATACAATGTTTGACATCGTACTATTGTTTGCTTACACTTTAGCTGACAAAACCATGAGCCCTAGCACCATCTGAGGGGTTTAGGCCTACTACTGTGATTTACAGACACTACACCATGCACATTACTATTACATGGGCTCTAGCATCATGGGAGGGTGTGTGTGTGGTATGAATACTACTATGATTTACATGCAATATACCATACACATTACTTCTATTATCATTACATAGATAAATCGTAGTAGTGTGTGTAAATCATTGTAGTATACATACCACACACCCTCCCACGATGCAAGAGCCCATGCAATTGCAGTAATGTGTCTGGTATAGGATTTGGAAATCGTTGTAGTATACGTACCACACCCCCCCTCCCATGATGCTGGGGTCCAAGGCCACAATCTCAAACCCGTCCAACCAAAGCCTCATTCTCCTTCTCCGCTTGTAGCCCTCAGATTGTATTCACTTGTAAACCAGCGCTTTACGGGTCTCGTGAGAGTGATTCTACCACAAACAATCCAGTTTGCCGGAAAACACCCGTAAAACCGTGATATATGATAAGTAGGTCCCGACATGGGGTCCCATCGTATTACAAGGGAAGTGTGCATAAGTCTATTTTAGGGATTGTTCAAAACGGTCACTTTGATGCGAACGTACAGTAGTGGAACCTCCAATTGAGACCACCTCTCAAATGAGACCACCTTTATAATAAGACCACTTTTCAGCATCACAAACCTTCATAAAGCTCACAAAACGAGCCTCTGTATAGAGACCACCTTTCTGAGGAGACCAAGTAAACTGTACATTGGTCCCAAAAGGGGTCCTAATAGAGAAGTTCTGCAGACAAAATATAGTTGATCCCCCTACCCACCAATGTTTTTCACTCACACAAAACCTCTTGAGCCACGATGGTTGGTAGTAGCCCCCTAAAAGCGCTCTGAGTATCAGATATCAAGCAAATTGACCTCTGAAATGTTTCGCCTGAGAGTGGATTAACATAATTCATGTGACCTGTTTGAATACTGTAACCTGATTGGTTGAACCCACCACACCCATCTGATACTTAGCTGTGATTGGTCACCTGACCTCATTTATACTCATCACCGGCCAGTGATGATTATAGATTAACAGCCTGTGATTGGTCAGAATTTTTAATGAGAATAGTTATATGTCAGAAGTCTTTTCAGGACATCTTCTACTCAGACTGCCTAAAGAAAGTGGCTGAAAAACTGCCGTGTCGCCGTGTCATTTTACCCCATGTGTAGTCCTCCAGCTGGTATACAGACAATACAGCAAAAGGCGATGACAGGAGAGATCTGTGGGCTGTAACTACAGGATGCAAAGTGCTGTTTGTATAAGAAGCTGCTTCTGAACCACCCAGTAAAACTAGGGGTATATCACTTGGGTCTTCATTTGTACATATAATTGCCACAGAACTGGGGTGCTTCTGAACAAGAATACTGTCAAAAATGCATGCAATTCATCATGCCCCTTAATTATGTCTAAGTTCATTGTATATGTTTTCTTATTATACAATGCCGAACATGTAGTCCAAAGTTTATACAGTTTCTTTTTTAAACTTAAAAAACTTAAAAAACTTTAAACTTAAAAACTGTATTTTTTACAACGTTTAAACACTAAGATGTTTACATAATATTGAAATAGACTGGCTAATTTTAACAGGGTGTTTAAAATGATAAAATTAAATTGATAAAAATACTTGAGTAATGTGATTGTATTATTTTTCTACTTAAAAAAAAAGAAAGATGTAGGCCTATGTGTACAAGTATGAATGACTGCATGTGAGGAAAAAGGTAAAAAAAGCAGTGTTTGTAAACGTTGTCTGGAGGAAGACTAATGGAGGAATAGTGGATGTAAATGTAAATGTAAATACGATGCTTCTGAATATAGAGGATCTGCTGGGATCAAACAGTCCAAAATATTGACGCCCAAACAGTTTCGGCTTTATAGCTATAATTGATATTAAAGAGTCGTCAGACTTGAAAGGTATTTTTAATCGCCTACGATACAATGAAATGTCGGATGAATATTTCCGAGTGTGAGACTATGGCTTTTGATGACATTCGTGACTGTCAGACTGGGGCGTTAGATGAACATTCGTGAATGTCAGACTAGGGCCAAACCAGCCTCAGACAAAATGTTTGTTTGCAAAAAGCGCTGACAGCTGACTGTGGATGTGGGAAGAATGAGCCAGAACAGGTGACAGATGTATGCACTGAGGGCTTAAGCTCCATGGTGGAGCCAGAGTTTGGCAAACTCTGTCTTTTTGAAGTAGTACGGGGGGATTATAAGGGGTCATGAAATCCCACACCCTTAATTCTTTTGGCCTTTTTTCCCATATCCCACAATGTTTTTGGACTTTTTCCCATATCCCACTTCCATGAAACTCCATATCCCTCTTTTTCGGTCCTTTTCCCTCACATCCCACCTCCTTATATGCAAACACCACAGTCTCAAAGAAGGTAGCTGCTGGCTGGCAGAATGTCCAAAGGTCCTAGGGCAAGTGGAGGGTGTTTGTGTATGAGCGGGGGATATGCACGCCCAGTCTAATCATAGACTTTCACTTTATCACTTCCCAACTTTCCTACTCTTCACTTTCGTTTATATTTATCAAACAATCCCATATAAGGACACATTAGATTTTAACTAACACACACACACCCCAACAACAACAACAAACAAACAAAAAACAAACACACACACACAAGCAAACACACTAGCAAACAAAAAAGCTAACTCACACACTCACAAACCCCAACAACAACACACAAACAAACACAAACAAACAAACAAACAAACACACACACACACAAACAAAACACATACACACTTTTAATCAAGTTGACTTTTTCCGGCCCACCCCTAGGCCATGATGAATGGCAGCCTCCTAAGCTCAGTCAGTACAGATCCTCACAAGAATGAGGCTTTCTCAAGCAGGGCTGGCATTAGCCGAGCTGAATGTCACCCGAATGTCAACATGACACCGGCCCCACAATGAATCCTTAACAGAGTCTGGCTGTTTTTCTTCTTGTTTTCGTTCTTGTTCTTTCTTTTAACATCTAAATGTAAACGCCCTTGTTAATGTGAGAGAATCTTGTGCCTCCTTGTGACATTTAATGATTAAAATGTAAATGTAAGGGATGATGTACATTTTGTCACGCACCGCAAAAGTGGAACAGTGTTCTCTTTTTTCTTGACGCCCCTCCCCCCAAAAGTGGAAACATCAGATGACATAATTGAAAAATATCTAGACAGTGTTTCACGATATTAATTATAATATTACTTATATATGCCATAAAATAACATTTAATATATATCAGGATTGTAAATTATAATATTAATTAATGTGTGAAATCTGTTGTGTATCTCTTTTTTAATGCCACATTTAAATAGTAAATAATGGAATTCTGATATGAAAAGTTTTAGCGCGCGAGATAAAATATTAGACCCACAAAAAAGTGGAATATCCAAAACTTGACCGAACCCCCTCCCCCTGGAACACTGTCCCTTTTAAGTCATCACTGTTATTTAGCCATACTTTGCGAGACATTGACAAATCCTTGTACATCATCCCTAAAAACTCCCTTATTTAGCCGTACTCTTGGCTACTGTTGCGCAGTGTTAATTCACTCACCTGACCTGTACCTATTTGCATCCTTGTCACGGATCAGTGTATACCTGTTATATAGGTTTTCTCAACGTCCCACCATAGCAAGATTGATAATTCACTTATGTCTCTATGTATCAGTTTAATATGAAATGAATATTAAGGTTTATGTTATGTTGAGGTTTTAAAAGTTGTACTGAAACCTAGAATTGAATGTACAGTAGAATCTCCAATTGAGACCACCTTTATAAAGAGAGCGTCTCTATGATAAGACCAATCTTCCCAGTTTAAATCACTCAAAATGATTCCAATGGGAACCTCCATTAAAACCACCTCTCAATTGAGATCACTTTAAGTCCATCCGACAATTGGTCATAATAAAGAAGTAACCATTTGTTTTAGGTTAGACAATAGTCATGATTTGAGAGTCAACATAAAACTGGAATTCGCACAGTATAAACACATCTGTTCAGCACTTTAATTGGACCACAGGTGCTCTGTAGTTGGTGCTATCTAGCTAGAGCGTCTAGATCACCACAGTCTGGCACCTCGGCTATCTAGACTCTAGCCATTAGCTAGCTCTGGCCTCCGATAGGCACATACTTAAGGTGGGTCCGTACAGGTGGTCGCAAATACATGTATTCTTTTAATAAGTGTATCCTTGAACAAGAATATCTTTAAAATTAGTGTCTCTCTGAATAATTGTCTCCGAGTGTTGTTAAAATAAAAGTCTCTTTAAATTAGCGTCTTTTCAACTACTTGTCTCTTTGAATAAGTGTCTCCTTAAATAACTGTAGATTTAAACAGGCGTATTTTATATGAAGGGATCCCTTTGAATAATAGTCTCTTAGAATACGTTTCTTTAATCCAGTGTCTAATTATTGGCAAATCCAGGTATATGGAAAATGCTGGAGGGTGGGTGGGCGCACTTGAGGTTGCATATATACACACTCAATATGGAGCATGGCAAAAACCACGAACATGAAATATTTTAGTGGGAAATGGTGTTGGGGCCTCATCTGGGATCTGCCTATGGATTTCTATCAATCCAATTCTTTGCTTTCAAAATAGCAAAGCTTGAGTTTGCCATTGTTATTATGACATTTGAAAATGTCCTGTATCATGTTGCTCAAATTGATAGTAAATGCCTTGCATACTTGAAAAAGAATGTTTATGTCCATAGGTAAAAAAGACCCAAAATTACGTTTGTTTCAACAGATGTTTTGGCCCGACACATGCCCGAAAATCCAATGTCGCCATGTCAGTTTTACCACTTTGGAGGATCTCACAGTTGAGGCCATGTAATTGTGTTCTAACAGGCTCCTTATCCTGCTATACCAAGTGGGCTGTGAGTTATGATGGAGGTGCCCATGTAGCACACGGGGTTTTATTGTGTACAGTATCAGCAAGTCGTACATCTGTTTTACTGCTTAAATTTTGTTAACAGACCACTGGAATTTGAACAATTTCAAAATTCAATCTTAGTGTTTTTAAGGATATGAGTCAATTGGTATTTGTGAACAGGTATATAATATTGTGACACAGCTATACAGCATTAACTTTGGTTTGCTACAGCTGGCAGACAATGTCCAGTATTTTTGCACGAGAATAAGACTCTTCAATATCATTTATGATATAAAAGCGTCTGGACGAATATTTTCTTGCAGCCTTGTTTATTACCTCTTTGCAAACCCAAAAGTCTCCATAAAAAGTTTAAAATACTGAGTAATAATATGTGGGAATAATATACACATTTCTAACTACTCCCGTCAATTATTCTGCCTCAAACTCTGTCACTTTTGTAGAAATCCATTTTGATTCACATGATTGAATTAAATTAAGGGACGAAATGAGAGTTCCATTGATTATAGTACAGTAGAACCTTCGAGTAAGACCAACTCTCTATTGAGGCCACCTCTATAATAAAACCACGTTTTGACGGTCCCAAACATTCATATTACCAAAATGAATCTCTGTATAGAGACCACCTCTCTATTGAGATGACCTAGAATTGGTCCCAACGGTGTGGTCCTAATAGAGAGGTGCCAGTGTACCAGGTATAAACTCTATTCACTTATCTGATCAGAAGTGACAGCCGACTTTAGACACTCACCTGAAAATACAAAAATAAATATATTAGAAACAATGCAATCCTGAATTCTGGCATATAGTTTGGAATAAATGTAATAGTATGCTACTATATTTAGACATCTACTAGGCCACCAGACAACCACGCCAATTAGGTGTTAATTTGCACATTGAATTCTTCCCACAGCAAGTAGGCCCATTTATTGGGGTCTGGAAATAAGTCCTGCATCCTGTCTATGAACAACTTTAAGAAATTGGGAATGTTAATGCTTCACCGTTTTTATTGTTTCCGTATAGAAAAATGTGTGTGTGTCATGTCTATAGTCACGGGTTTTTCAATGTCTCGGGTTTACGTGAACTATTTTCCTCTAGCTCCATGGCAAATGTGGCTGTAGACAGTCATTCTGAATACATTTTGGAAGCGCTGAAAATTTTAACTTCTTGGGGGATGCTGAAAAGTCTACAAATAATCGCGCAAAAGTTCCAATTTCGCACCAAAGCCCTTTCAAGCAAAACAGATAAAAATAGTTTAGACTCACGCCACGTATACAGTATCGCCGGATGCGATTTGGTTCTTATTTTCTTTTGCATGTATCTCGAAACTATTGCGCAACACCTGCTTACTATCGCTCAACTTCCGGATTTAGCTTTCATGACCCATGTTCCTCCAGTTTAGTCCCTCCACCAGCACCACCAATCACCCAGTTTCCCATTACACAACACTCAGGCTGCGAGCCCAGAGAACACCCACGCGATAATGAGAAGTGATCGTCTGTAATAATGTTTGCTGGTTTTTACTCAGTCTGTTCAAATGAAAGTGAAGTCTGTCAAAACATGGCCACCAACATGTAAACAAACACGACGTTTTTCGTCAACTTCTAAACGTCAAACGTTCCTTCCGTAATTGTTGTGGTAACTACGTTTTAACTGCTGTTGATTGGTTGGTATCTCTTTCAACTGTGTACATGCATACATTCACCATGGGAGTGAGTGATATAAAGTTTTGTGATCCCAAGGTTCCGACTATATAGGGATGCACTTATGGATGTGTGCTAATTTCTAACCATTTGACACTCTTGCGAGATTTGATCCAGGCAAATAGTGCAGCAGCGAGGATTGCAAAAGATGGGAGGCAAAAGTTGCAAAAGTAACGGCAAAGCAAAAATGTTCAAACTGGTTCGTTGTGTTTGACCAAAAACAGGCTTGGCAACAACAAACAAACAAACACACAAACACACGCAAACACCCACCCAAACACACACACACACAAAACAAAACAAACAATACCCCCACCCTGCCCCCAAACCAATAACAAAAACAAACAACCCCCCAAAAAACAAACATAAGTGGCAGTTACCTTTCTTGTCTCATTTATAACCACGGCCCCGTACATGTTAGAAAACTTTGCCCACCCCCATTATTCATCAGTTGTGTGATGTTCGCTTCAACAAGCCAACAGAACCCACATATCTCCACCCACACACTACATCATGGGTTTGTTCTCAGCCTGACAATTGTTCACAAGCTTTCTGTTCCTCCATATTTCATGTTTGTTTGGGGACAACAAAAGGCCATGATTTATACCTGTCCATGATTCATGTTGGGAAGAGATGTCCACGTGTATGTTTCTGTACATAAATATTGGCTGCGAGACATTTTTATTGCAATCCTAAAAGACACCACCTCAATAATGATATCATTTTTGTCACAATCCCAACACTCCCTTATAAAAAGACCACCTCTATAATGAGAACATTTTTGTTATAATTCATTAACGTCCATACAGAGACCACTTCTATGATGAGATTATTTTTTGTCACAATTTCAAAACTCCCATAAAAGACCACTTGTATAATTATATCATTTTTATAACAACCCCAACGTTCTCACAAAGACACCACCTCTATAATTAAAATCATTTATGTTTCAATCCCAAAAAAACTCCAATAAAAGAGGCCACTGCAAACCTCCATAAAGTGACCACCTCTCTATTGCAAACACTCGAGGCCAGTCCCCAGAGAATTCCTAATAGAGAGGTTCTACTATCTCAAAATGAAGTCTTTTGAGCTAGACCCACAGAAACTTTGCTCGTAATTCTTGTATAGCTTTTGTGTAGACAACACAGTGCATGATGTATGCAGCCCATGAGTCATGCGGCTAGTTTAAAGGCCGCTCCATCACCATAGTTACCATGATGATGCATCAAAGAGGCGGAAATGTGGATTAATCAAAGATTAAGGTTAAGCCTTTTTAGAACAACTTTCTTCCAGATAACCTTCAAGTTTGGGTGTTCTCTGTTCGTTAATCAATGGAGGGAGAGAGTGATTTGGGGTAAATGCATGATGGTGAGTTATTATAAGCTTTGCATGGGGCTTTTTTGTGAAGGGCATTGAACCCAGGGTCACAGCCATTTGAAAGATTATTTGCTTTGTAAGCTGTTTTGGAGTTTTCACTACTTGGCCTCCAGGACAAGCTTTCATTTTCAATGAGATTCACTTAGGGGGTAGGGGGGGGGGGGCTTGGTATTTATTGACTTATTCTTTCTAATATCGTGCCAAAAGGACAGAAAGTAGCAGTTCTAGCCATAGCTCAGTCTTTTGAAAAGGGGGTCAGTTTTTTGTGCTTGAGTGCAATCGTTCCATGCAAACCTTTAGGAGGTTTTCCTGAAAGTTTAACATATAATCTTCTGAGAAGAAAATAGACCACCCACTGGAGGTTCAGCTAAGCACAGACTTACTACATGATTTACATGTTGGGGGTCGTCTTGTTTGGGCGTGTTCAAAAAGACAACCCTAATGATTGAAGAACATCAAGAAGAAAATAAACCACCCACTGGAGGTCCAGCTGTAAGCACAGGCTTACTACATAGCAATTTACATGTTGGGGGTCGTCTTGTTTGGGCGTGTTCAAAAAGACAGCCTAATCATTGCATCGTCATCTCTTACAGCTATAATGATATGAATATGGACTTGTAAAGACAGTGTGAGTGATCAAGCCGTGAAAACCGACGATGAATCATCGACGCATTGAAGAAACTGACACGCATTAAATGAACAGCATTCTTTTCTGTGGAAAACAGCAAGTGCTCTATACTGCTGGGCATCACTAAGAGACGCGGGAATCCCAAAACTCGTACGTCAGACGTAACTACATGACGTAAAATCAACGATGAACGTTGTACATTATGACACGAGTTCGTTTGTGGCCGGATTCTGATGAGTCTAATCTATCGCCGTCACCTTTTGCCGGGGACCACTGTGACCTATTTCTGCATGTGAGCTGTTTGGTCGATGCTTTTTATTCTGGTCTCACAACTTTGAGGTGTGAGTACAAGTCCCTGGAGGGCCAGTCCATATAGGCAAATGTGGGAAATGTCGGTTATGCCAATATATGTGGTTTTTATAAGGAATATAGAAGTAGGATGTGGAGAAAAAAGCCAATTGATAAGGTAGTGGGTAAAAACGGCCAAAGCGGTCTTCACATAGAGGTGTTCTCAGTACACAGGTTCATGTTGGTAGCTTTATGAAGGTTTGGGAGAGTGAAAAGTGGTCTTAGTATAGAGGTGGCCTCAATAGAGAGGTGGTCTTAATTGGAGGTACTACTGTTCATGTGAAAATAAAGTGGCATGCTCAAATTTCTTTGACCACCATGTAAACTGCACTTGTCCCCCAAAAGCCCCTAAAAACGAGGGTGAAACACGCCAAATGGCGTGAGAACGTCCATTAACAAGAGCAAAAAATGTTAATTAAACCACACTGGGGGCTCGCACACACAGAGGGATCAATGAAACTCAGATTAAAAGCTCCAAAGACTGCAGTGGAGATAGTTTAATTGGCCGTGTGAGTTTTAAGATGAGAACCCGATTCAAATGTCAGTTGCTTTTCTTACATCCCTAGATTTGTTGGCCTTTTTTTCCTCACATACCACGAAGTTTAATGCGTTTTTCACACATCTCACTTCCTTGAAATCCCACCCCCCAAAAAGCGCAACAACAACAACAACACACACACAAACAAAAACAAAACAACAACTCTTTTTTGCCTTTTTTGCCCCTCACATCCCAACTTCCCACAAACCCTCCCCACAATTACAGTGCGGTCACAAATGCCACAGGTACAATACTATCATTCTTGTATTAAGCCAGACTACTTTTGTCAGATTCTTTATGACAGGGTTGTTATTGTTTAGAAAAGAATGATAAATACAAAACCCGGTCCGTAGTGTAACATGAATTATTTCATCAGGATTCGTTCTTGTGGCGCATCAGAACTCACCCGATTAAATGATTCATGTTACAAACTCACCCGGTTCTGTCCATGTCTATCATTAGAGATGGGCTTGACCCTGTCTGTCTGGTGGTGAGTAGCTTATGACCGCGGGCTGTGAAAAACGGTCAATACTATTTGTCGAATCGTCTGGCTGGACCTCTTTCATCTCACCCCATTGCCTAAGATGGCTGTGTTATGGATTGATAACGAGCAAGATTGTTAGACATCATATTGTAGCTGTGGCATATGTGACCGCACTGTAATCGAGTATTTTCAGCAAACAGGAGATAATGGGAAGTCCGTCTATCGTTATTTTACCAAACGCAGCTAAGTGACATGGGGAACTCCTTATAGAGGGGGGGGGGTGGGTGTTATAGCCTTGATGAAGATCCATTCAACATTTTTTCCTAAATCACAATACGTTTCATTGTCTTTTACCAATAATTAGGAATTGTAATTGAGTAGGTTGCATCACATTTCACGCACGTAAACACAGGAAATTCACAATTCACGCTCTAGATTTAGGGCAAAACACAAATCACCGCCCTTGTAATGAACAGATCAACAGTCACCACTATTAGGTTCCATCGCATGTCACATACTTAAATACATACAGTTCACAATTCACCATCAATATCTAGAGCATATGACCAATCACATTTTTGCTATATGTCCCTCTCCTTATAGATGCGTGTAACTCGACTATAAATGTTTCATGTACCTTGTGCTGCTATAATGTCTTTAATCCAACCAAAGGACAGTTATTGTCATATAAAGCTGTCTCTAAAAGTGACAAATCAAGTTTACTAAAACATGTTATATTTTAATTTTGTGCTCCAATATGTTCATGTGAATCACACCAGTTGGAATAACAGGGAATTAACATGTCTGTTCTCAGCCAGCGCCGACCTTTCATGTTGACTGATGGCTGGGGAGGGTCTGGACTCCAAACAGAAGGCAACAACTGACTCTGCCACAATGTGTCTCCCCACTGCTGTGCGAAACACAGAGTGTTTCTACACAATACTAAAGCTTTCTCTAACTGGTAGTGTTTGCTGCTAAAATGGGGGCAACTCCTTCTGAGACAATTATAATGAGATTATTGAGCTTCTCGCTGGATCAATATCACGCCATATGACAGTAATAAGTCCGAGCATCAGCGCGTTATGGACTAAACTCATTTGCAGACCCTCTTACTACTGGACAGATGTAAATTGACTTCTGGTTTATTGCATTAGGTCAGTTTGATGGTGATCTGACTTCTTCACTAATTTTGTGAAATGTGTGCAGTCAATCCCGTTTCAATGAAAATATACACGTATATGAAAAAGAGGCAGCAGTGATGCTGTAAGTGTATAACCTTTGAAGCCCCCGGTCTGAAAGTCACACATGATCATAATAGGCAAATCCAGGGGTGGGGTTGGATGCCCCACTTTCCCCACCAAAATACTTCATTTTCATAGGATGTTTGGCATGTCTGCCATCGATCGCGCGTAGAAAACCCATGAAATCCCTTAAGTGCGCGCCCCTTTTTCTAAAAACCTGGATCGACCATTAATCTATATCACATCTGGGGCTCGAAACAAGCATGACACACCGCAGCTGTGACCCCGGGGGGACCATCAACCTCACTACCAGCACGCCCACACCCCAGTCTAAATGTAGCCGCATATCACGTGCCACCACCGGTTCTATTATTCAACAAGACACTCAGTCCTAATAACTGCACCTACTATTGCTGCTTTGATAGAAAGTGGAGAGAATTTAGACAGAGTTAGTGTAGTACATTCTTTGTATATACCAAAGGTGACTGTGTGCAGTCTGAATACACGCTCTTATGAAATGCCTAATTTTTATCACATCCAGCTATGAAATAGTGTTTTCGATGAAAATTAGCTATAAAATTGCGCATTGGAAATTTTTCAGGGGAGCATCCCCGTCCGATATCAAGGGAAGTGCCCCCCCCCCCACTACCCGAGTGGTGTCATTCACATGAACTTCACCAGAGAGCTCCCATGGGGGATGGCCAGTGTTGATCCTGACAAGCAGTGCTTCAGGCTCCCCGCTACACTTCTTGACTGCGCACAGCCATGAAGGACATCATAGTCTGCGAGTATGACACATTACAGTCAGTGTCACACCCTGTAGGCCTTGGAACAAGTCCGTATCTGGACAGGTGCTATCTCAGGCCGGGGTCATAAGTCATCCGGCAAACAGCTGCTCCTATCTCCCATGGCTGTGATTTTCACGGTGTGCTTCAGTGGGCGAATCTATTGCTCATGACCAGAAGGCTGTGGCTTCGATTTCCGGTCGGGTCTGGTGGTGGGTGTTGAGCAAACCCATTCCTAAGTAGGTGCACAATGCGCCCTGGCACCTACCCGTCAATTAGGCACAGGTCATTGGGTTGAAAGAGTGTATGAGGGATTGTATCAGCGATTAGCATTGTGCGCTGAATGTGCTGCCGAGGCAAATATGTGAGAAATGATCAACTGATCATTGGTGTAAAAGGTAAAATTAAAGTCGTGAGAACACACCAGAAACACGACTATAAACCACCACATTGACATTTACGCCTACACGCTCTGTGACTGGGTACTGGTGACCCACATACTAATGAAATTCACTAGAGAGCTCCCAATGGGGGAGGCCCTGTGGTGATCCTGACACGCAGTGCTTCAGAAGTAGGGAATAGGGCTACCGGAGGAGGAATACACGTAAAGGGGTCTGTTCGAACAGGGAATAGGTTGCAAGGCATGTACGCTGTCCCCTATAGCATCTAAATGAGAACGGAGAGTTAATCCATGCACATGGTGTTCTTTGATAGCCACATAGGTATAGATCACAGTAAGATGGCTTACGATGGTGATGGTATCGTTTTTCTCAACATTGTGGTCTTCAGTTAAAGTCCTGCCATGGTCGATTTTACATTGTTTAATGTAATGTTATCTTTGTCAATGTATAGGCACGAGCTTGGGTAGATAGATGTGAGAGAGATGATTGAATTTGAATACACAAGCAAGAAATAGCCATAAAAGCTATAGGTTTAGGGTTTAGCAGTAAAACTATAATACAACAGGTCATTTGAATTTACAAATTAAACTCCCAACTGTGCAAATAGATGTTTTGTCCATGTTATTCAAAGATAAAGGTCTTTTGTATGGAACGGACTGATCTACGATAGAGAATGCTTCAACACTCTATCAAAACAACCTAAATCCTCAGTATTTAATCACCATACACAACACAGATAAAATCATTTCTTTAGCTCACAACACTGATTGTCTTACAAATCTCAATGACTGCTGTTGACATCCTCGGAAAGACCACCCGCACATGATATTGATATGATATAGTGGAAACTAACTGACTAGGTGTAAGTATTGACAGTAGAGGATTCATTCTCCAAGTCAATAGGGCTGCATCTCATAGTCTCTGCTGGGACCCGAGCCCTAGACCACTACCACTCTGACACCTATTCACCAAGCACTTATAGGCCAGGCGCATTAGACCACCAGGCCATTCTGACACAGCCATGATATGTGTAAGAAAAAAATCAGTGTTGTGAACTAAAGAAATCACTTTATCTATACACATTGAAAGCGTTCAATGATATAGAGTAACATACGTACAATGCTTACATGTAACTGGCAATATTTATTGGTGCACTCTAACACCAAATCAATGACACAGCAGGTGGGTGAAAAACCAGCACATCTCCGCTACCATCGCAGTAAGCGTTTACACCGCAAGGGCTTTGATTAGCTGTCACCAGGCAGGTCTGATAGTACCTCACATCTCTCCACCACCATCGATAATCGATTGATCGATTGGTCGATAGATCTCCACTGCCTCAGCATCACCAGCAGCAGGGTATAACTGAAGCATGTGCACAAAAAATGTCAGCACCACTAATTAACATGTAACAGAACAGTTAGCAGAAATCCGCCTGCTTCATTGATGACAATGTTTGGCGCTTTTGACACATTGACGAAGTCGGCACCGCATCGATCCGCCATCATTTGATCTTTATTCTCGACAAACATGTGCAACTGATGTTGACAGCTTTTTACGATTTCTGCTCTTGTAGATGTGTTGAGGTGGAGATAGGAGAGAGGCCTGTTTGGTAATGGGTTTTGTAATGGTAGTAATGTGTGTGAGAGGGGTCAGTTTGAGACTGACCACTCATAGTGTAAGTCTTAAACTGACTGACCCGTCTGACCTTTAATTTGCATCGGTATCTTTAGACTTTTTCCTTACTACATTTACACTATAATTGAGTCCGTTAATGTCGTATGACATCCTTATCTATTCGGGCTTATTACTTATTGAAAATAAGCAGTTATTGCAACACTGAATACATGGGCAGTGTATAAGAAATTCCCGTAGAATAGACTGACCACGGTCGTTTGGGCATATTCCCAAAACTGCCTCTTTTCATGAGACAAACGTTTTGTACGTATCCTCAAACGTTGAAACGCAGCGTTTGACGTACAGACGCGCACGTCAAACGTGCTATTTCAGTGACGGCGTGCTAAGAAGAGCCTCTCTCTGACGTGAGTTTGGTCCCACAAGAGGGGTCAGTGTGGTCTTGTGTAAGCAGAGGATTAACGAGATTAACGCTCATTAATCTCCTCATCAATATCCACTCGCGCTATAAATAGATGGCTGCGGGAGTCGGATTCTCAATGGGAGCTGGACATGTGCAATTTGTTTATATGCTCAATTTAGAATGATAGTTCTTATGTGTTTTTTTTCTCAAGATTGCTTGTGTTCAATTATATTCTACTCTCTATATGGAATAGAAATACATATGATAGTTGCTCGCTTTTAGACAGGGCCATGGTGTGTGTGGGGGGTGTGTGGGAGTGGGGGTTAACCTCCATTGAGTGACATAATAAAGATTAGATACGCCATTTTAAAGGTAACCTTGTTAAGGTATTCATTGTACGATTACCCATGAAAAACTGTAAAACAACAAAACTGAACCCCCCATATATCCTGGTCCCTTAGGTAACTTTTACCATTTCAAGTGTCAAAAGTGTTTATCATTGTTTGGTTACATACACTATGGTGTCGTTGTTGAAATTGGTCTTGTTTGGTTGTCATAATGGTGAAATATGAAAAACAAGAATACAGAAATCCTCCAGGACATACATTGCTTAACAACCACGACTACCTGATGTAGTCATATGGAAGCTTAGGGTGAGAGAAAAAGTTGACAACTGTATGCATGGTTCTTGAGAGTATGTGATCTTTTCCCTTCATTCTTACAAACGCGGCCACCAAGAGACTTCTTTTGTGTGATGATAAGTATTGTGTCTGAACCTGATACAAGTACAAGAACATGAGAAATGATCAATTGATCAACAAGTTAGTGTGCCAATGACATGGTGTGTCATTATTGTAAAATCGTGAGAACACATTAGAACAAGCCCTGAACAACGACTATAAACCACCGCATTTACACATACAGTATCGAGTTCCCGCACACACTCCTAACCTCTCTGTTATGAATACATCACTGCCACTTGATCATCAATATACACTATTGATTGGAAATCGATCTGCAGCCCCCTTGTTTCAACAAGAGGCAGCCACTGTGATTAATCCAAGAAGCAAATGTTTCTTCTTCTTTCTGGTTCAAGCGTATAAACATAGGCGCACCGAAGGAGCCTGGGCAATCAATTGAGCTAATACATTAACAGGCAATTGATGCGGCATGAAGGTAAATATTGCAGGTGGCTGTGTTGTTGACAAGAATCTTCAGTTTCAGCAGTAATTGAGAGGGAGTGTTCTTATTAATACATTCTCATGGCATACAGTGGACAGTAGGAAACCCTGAATGAGGCCAGATCTATATTAAGAGAGAGCACTTATGTTATGGTGGATTTTCATTTGTGGAAGCTTTCATTTATTATCTAGTGTTAAACTTATTATATTGACAAGTTCAGTGTAATAGTTTATTTAACAATAAGGTATGAAAGATAGCACATATGCAGTAAGTACACAGCTAGTTTTTCGCGGCTCCAATCGTTTTTTACAAAGTTCATATTTCACAACACACATATTTCTTACATTGTTGACAACAACGTAAGAAATAAGTGTGTTGTGAAATATGAACTCTGTAAATATATATGTATTCCAACACGATGAACACATTAAAAAAACAAAAAAACAACAACTTTATAATGAGACCACCTTAAATATGTACCACCGCTCTATTGAGAGCATTTGAGACGGGTGGTTTTGATATATTTTGGGCTGAGGGTTAAAAAGAGGTGGTAAGGCAATCTTCTTAAAGAGAGCACCTGCGTAGTAAGTAAGCGGTTCCAAGCCTTCACAGAGAGAACCCAATTAAAAGACCACCCCTCTATTGAGATCACTTAGAATGTCTTAATATAGAAGTTACACAGTAATAAGAGGTATTGGGAGCGGCCTCATTAGAACTGATTAATTCTGCCCCCTATTGACACACAATAGCCTCATGCTGATGAGTATAAGAGAAACAATCCTGCAGTACGTGAGGCTCATCAGGTCTGCTTAATTAGCACCATGTATTCATGTTTGTCATCAACACAGAACATGAGAGATGGGGCGTTGATAGAGGAGCTTTTGATGGGTGGGTGGCTGCTGTAAAACAGGCTGCATTCTGTCATCAATGGGACATTTATACAACGTATTATTGCATATTGCAACATATTGTATAGATATGTTATGTAAAGAGAAAATGGGCTGGCTTTATTTACAGTTATAGTCTAAGTGTGCAGAAACGTAAATGTAATCATTCAAATAGGTGTACATCTAATACAACGTATAAACATTGATGCTCTCCTATATGCACACCATTGTCGGTTTTCACTGTTTGGTCATTCATACTGCCTTTACAAGTCCAGGGTCATACCAACCGGCTGTATACTGCGTGTATAGATGTAAGATATGACGATGGAAATACATGTACACATTTCCTTGCTATAGAAAAGAGAAAATCAAGCAAGATGACCAACATCCGAAAGAATATTAAGATGAAAAAAAAGATAAGAAAAAAAGATTAGATTTAAGCTATGCAGACCAGAACAGTATCTGCACTTTTAATTTATAGACCATGGCTTTACTGCACTAGATTTAAACTATACAGATGGGACTGTATCTATATTAGATTTAAACTTTATAGACCAGGACTGCATTTGCAGTTATATTTCTCAGCTCAAGCAGCCTACTTGTCTCACAAGACGTGTGCGCTGTTTTAAGCCAAGCCCCAGAGACCGATCTGTCTTACACACTGACTGCTACAGAGTATGTACGCTATTTGCACCCTGATTAGTATATCACACATTCAAGAAAACTGCTTTTACCAAGACCTCCTATGTAATACGAACATTTGCAAATGTATAAGCCTTAATGCACAGACCACCAGGATTACTATATCACACATTCAAGACGAATTCTGTAAAAAGGCAGCCTCTGCAATAAGAACATTTCCAGCGGCTCAATACTTACTAAACACAAAACTACAGACACAGGAACTGTCATAAAAGGACAACCTCTGTAATAAGAACATTTCCAATTGATTAAACTCCACCAGGAAACTTCATAAAGGGACTACCTCGTTAATAGAAACCTTTACAATTAATACAATATTACCTGGAACCTTAAGAAAGGGGCCACCTTTATGAAGATGCCATCTCTCAATTGAAACTGCTTGAAGCAAGTTCCCCGGGTGGTCTGCATAGAGAGGTCGTCTGTACACTTTGCGTACACCATGAACATTAAGAAAGGGACCACCTTTA
The DNA here is from genome assembly GCA_019095985.1 of Streblospio benedicti. Classification (NCBI taxonomy): domain Eukaryota; kingdom Metazoa; phylum Annelida; class Polychaeta; order Spionida; family Spionidae; genus Streblospio; species Streblospio benedicti. The sequence goes on from CM032661.1 coordinate 31,506,540, forward strand.
TGAAGAGACCATCTCTCAATCGAAATCTCTTGAGGCAAGTCCCTCTATACAGAAGTTGTATGTACACTGTGTGGGTTGATTACTCTATCAGCAGCAGAAATGTAATGCTGCCAATGGGCGGAAATTCTTGTTCAATCAGCTTTCCTGGGTGAATGTCAAAGAGCAGCAGTTTGAGGTGGCGAATGACGGCTGCTATAGAACACGTAAAAACATCACAACAAACACAAATGCATCTCAAATACAGCACTTTACTAGTGAATGAACTGGTTTTACAAGTCACATAAGCGTACAATGCATGAACCTTCAAACACTTCTAAACTGGTCTTCAAACTTCAACTTCAAACTTTTATTGTCTACTGGGCCAGAGGCCGTAATGACAAGTGGCGCAATGTGTGCAATGTGACATACCATGTGACTATTTACAATAAAAAATAGCACAAATAATAAATTTATATGCAGTAGCATTGTGCAGTGACATAAAACCAGAATACATTACTTTATGCTAGTGACCATGTGTTTTTACCCAACATAAAGGTCCAAACCACCTAGCAACACTACTTCTTAAAACATCCAATGAGTTAGACTCAATAATACTTAATGGTAAATCATTCCATAGATGTATGGTGCGAAAAAAAAAAAGTTATACTTAAAAGCATCAGAATGTAAAATTTTGACTTTATTATATCTATGTACATGCCTGTGGGAAAAGTTTACATGCGAAGGAAAAAAATGTTTATTATGTCTCATGGTGTTCCCATTGAGGTGGTCTATTTACGATGGTTTGCAGGTCGCAAACACTGACTGATCAGGTTTTTTGAAAAGGGGCTAAAGGTGGGGCACTTATGGGATTTCGTGGGTTTCGTATGTGCCCCCACCTCCTGGATCTGCCAGGTATTGTGGTGGGAAAAGGTGGGGGCGGTGCCCCTTGCGCCAACTGGATCTGCCTATGGCAAATCTGTCTTATTCTAGAGGTGGTCAGAAAAGAGGACGTACTAGACTAGCCTCATTAGAGAATTGGTCTCTGTACAGAGATTCACTGAGACCTCTCGTATGAAGACTTAAAAGAGTGGAAGTGGTTTTATAAGAGAGGTGGTCTCAATGAGAGATGAAACAATGTACAGTATACCACGTGTATATTATTGGGGCTCAGTTGTGGCCGTGTGGTATCATTATTTTGATAACTACAGTTGACCTAATAGACAATTTAATCTGACTTTTATTGATCCCTTTCTGTGTTGGAACCCCCATTGTCTTCTAATTAACAGTTTTTTCGTGTGTTAAAGGAAGTTCTCATGCCACTTAGCATGTTCCGTGTGCATTAGTAGGGACAGTGCGGGACAAGTGCAGTTTAGAGTCTGCCCTTTGGTGGTCAAACAAAGGTGGACATGTACTTGATGTATCACCACTTTATTTTCACATGTATGCAGACCTCGCAGGCAATGGTGTCTTCTGAAGAAAGGATAGACTTCCCTTGTTATTTTAGATGTCCGTTTCTTGCTGTTTGACTCAGTTTATATATTGCCACTTTACTTTCACACAAAGTGTTAGATTTTCTGATTTTTCTGCACCCAAAACCATTGAGCTTAACTGAAGAAACTTATGGCATGGATGTAATTTGCCTACAACTGCTTTGACCCCTCATTCCCCCGTGTGTTATGTGATGTTCCATGTACTTAAATGGCTTACAAATAAGACGATAAGAAGTAAGAAGAGTCCAATTGAGCTATTACATATTGTTGATTAAGTGATATAAGGTGCCAAGCTTTCACTGTACGGCAACCCACATATTTGACACTAACTGACTTCTATACAATAACATGACCACGGTACAGATCTATAAACCTATACCCCACCCAAACTACCACCACCCCCTATAGATTGTCATCTATCATACTATCTACAATAGCCTATATGAGGACTAAGGGACGTATCTATAAACTATAATCCCCTTGATCCTTCAGTACATCACCTGCTAGTAAGTAAAGGTGGCACATGGCCACCTCAGCAGTACATAATGAACTGGAGGAGTCTCCCCCAATCCCGGTGGTGAGACCTGATATATCGGCCTGTCTCCGTTGAAAGGTCACCACTCAGCCTGTATCTACCCTCACTTTGTTCTCTTACAAGTTTCTTATCAGCAATAGTCATAGTTTTAGTATGTTTATTGGCAAGTGTGTCATCACAAAAACTTGAAAGCAGTTTCGACACTAATCATATGTTCTATATGGTGTTTCAATGGTCTTCTCTCTGCAACATCTTTGCGTAAGCCAAGAGGACGCCTACTATTACTACTATGTTGACAAAACTTGCAACCATAAGCTTCCTAATTTACCACATTAAGTGGCCATTGAAGGGCTAGAACCCAAGAGCCTGTGGGTACGAGACCAGTTGAGTCCTCTCGGGTCTGGTGGCGGGTGTTGAGCAAACACATCACTAACAGATTGCATTTGATTGTACGACCCGTCCGTATTAACTAGGTACAGTTTAGGCGAGTGAACGCCAACGCAAGCGATTAACAACATGCCCTATGGAAGCAAATCTTGTATGCTCTCCTGGGAGTTGAGAAAAGGAGTATACAGCGTGAAAAGGATGCTGCCAATGCCCTGGTGTGAATGTAAACTCTTATGTCCTCGAGCACTAACATAGTAAATTGTGACTGTAAATAAGCACATTAACACGAAGAAACAAAGTCAAGAAAGATTAGACTCTTCAAATTCCGCCCACAAATGAACTGGTGTTATAACGTACCACGTTCAGCGTTGATTGCGGAGTATTTTACGTCATGTCGTTACGTCTGACGTGCCAGTTTTGGGATTCCAACATCTCTCTCTGATGCGCTCATGAGAGCACTTGCTGGTTTCCGTAGAAAAGAATGCCGATTACAAAAGGTTATGTTAGAAGTAGCAGAAACAATTTGGCAATTTACTAGAGTTGCGCAAGTTATCCATGGATTGCAGTTATCAGAGCTGGCAAAATGCAGATCCCACTGCACACTGCATTCCCCGTAACCATTCGCAGATCCAGATTCCCGGAAAAGAGGGGTAAACCCACAGGATCTGATGGGGTTTGAACTGGCGAAGGCTGGTGGAATGCTAAAAACTAGCCGAAAGTTTGAAGTGAATATGGGGGGTGGGGTGGGGGTGGGGGTGGGGGTGGGGAGGTGTCACGCCTCCTGACAGCATTGACCTGCCCATGAAAACCCCAGGTGGGATAAGTACTCTACCTTCAAGTCCCTTCCACACAACCTCCTTCTCCACACCCACCCACCACCGTTCAGACATTTCCTCCTCCATGTTGCTAACTTTGTACTATGTAACGTGTTTATCAAGTACTAATGAGTGTTGTACATTTAAATGTAACCTTTTCAATCGTAAAGGTTTTCACCATCCAACACACACTACACTCCCACCATTCTGACACTTTCTCATAGATGGAGCCATGCTCATGAGTTTACTCTGTCCACTAGAAAACTAGATTAATGTACGTTGTTTAAATCAAATATTCATGAGTTTTGTACATGTGAGCTTAACGTTCTGATCTGTAAAGATCCCCCACGCCCAAACCCCAAGCTCATTTTATAAATGGAAAGCCATGTAGTTTTTTCATCATTGCTGTAATTGTACTCATGGGTCGTATAGAATTTCTGGTAGCATCCACTCAGTCCCTATTCTGAAAACCTGTATCTGCCTCTCAATTTGTACACCAAACCCTTGTTACTTCACACACCTAATGTACAGAATAAAACCCCAGTCAGACAGTCACAATTTTCACCCCCATTGTTTACACCACTGTAGGAGACCAGAAAAACATGTGTAAAAGATGATCCTACCACACACCATTATTGACTCCCCCCGCGCCAAACAACCCCAACCACCCTGACACCCCCGACTCCAACCAACCCCACTACCACCCGGACAACCTCCCAACTCCAAACAACCCCACCATCACCCTGACAACCCCCACTCCAAAAACCCTACCACCACCCTGACAACCCCCCCCCCCCCCCCACCACCCTGAACCCCCTCCCACTGAAACCCCACAACCACCCCTGACACCCCCGCCCCTTTCTCTATTGCGCCCGCCCGCCCGTGCTATGATCTGTTATGCCTGGTGCTGATAGCCCCGGCTGTGTGACTGATGGTTATGGCCGTGTAATTACAGCGCACACAGACAGCGCTTGACGGGCCACGGACACTTATGAAACCCACCACTGAGTTATGGCACACACTATAGATGGAGACCTGGATTCTTGAATTGATGGTTGTGTTGAGCAAATTGATTGTGAACATTTGGCAGAGGTCATAGATGATGTGGGGCTTAAATGAAAATCCACCACTGAGTTATGTAAGCGACTGGAAAGATAGAGAACTGGATTCGCGATCAGAAGGTCGTGGATGGCTGTGGGTGTTGAGCAAATTCACTGTGAACATTTGGCAGAGGTCATAGATGAAAACGCACCACACTGAGGTATGGCACATACTAATAGATGAAGACCTGCAGTTGTGATCAGATGTTGTGGCTGGTTGTGGGTGTTGAGCAAACTCATTCTGAACACTTGACAGTCATACGTTATAGATGATGTGGGGCATATAATGAAAGCCGACCAGTAAATTGTGCTTTTGAATAGAGTTGGATTCGTGATGAGAAGGCTGTAACTGGTTGTTGGTGTTGAACAAATACATCCCATTCAAACCTAGCATTTGACGTGAGCAATTGACGGGTGATGAAAATTCTGACTGTCTTACTTGAGGCTTGAGATTCTTTTCATTAGTATAAAGCGTCGTGTGAAGTAACAAGGGTTTGACAGGCAGATCCAGGTATCAAAAGTGAGTGTGTGTGTGTGGTGGTAAGGGGGGGGGGGCAATCATTTCAAGTTAGTGAAGAGGTCATATACAGCCTCATCACACCTTCCTCTGTTGCCTTATCCATTATGACCTATAAGTATACCTTCATTGAAAGGGGATTTGCTGCATAAATTTCAATTTAGCGAAGAAGTCAGATCACCATCAAACTGACCTAATACAATAAACCAGAAGTCAATTTACATCTGTCCAGCAGTAAGAGGGTCTGCAAATGAGTTTAGTCCATAACACGCTGATGCTCGGACTTATTACTGTCATATGGCGTGATATTGATCCAGTGAGAAGCTCAATAATCCCATTATAATTGTCTCAGAAGGAGTTGCCCGCATTTTAGCAGCCAAAACTGTCAGTTAGGGAAAGCTTTATTATTGCGTACAAACACTGTGTGTCTGACACAGCAGTGGGGAGACGCATTGTGGGAGAGTGAGTTGTTCCTTTCTGTTTGGAGTCCAGACCCACCCCAGCCATCAGTCAACATGAAAGGTCGGGGCTTGTTTGAGAAGAGACATGTTAATTCCCTGTTACTATGTTATTGTGTATCATGTTGGAATTTCAACTGATGTGTTTCACAAGAACATATTGGAGAACAAACAAAAATAATAAGACAGCTTTTTTATCAAACTTGATTTGTCATTATTCAAAAGATGCTTGTAACAATATTCTTATTGCAGCTGTCAGAGCCTTTTTGTGATGTCCACCCAAATAAAGCAATCAATTGCTTAAAAATAGCAACACACTACATGCATGCACATTTTCAAAATTCAAATTCCAAATCAGTATTCCAAGAGAACTTGGCAAGTGTTAGTGGCAACACATTTTGTACAGCTCAAATAGCCATTCTGGGCACAAGCCAGGGTCTGTGTGGTGCTGTGTTATTGTCGGCCTAGACTAATATAACCATTAGTGGGCACTGAACCCTTGACTCAAAAGATCTAGTTGACCCTGCCTGTCTGGTCGGGTGTGTCTATGCATGTATTCTTTATCCGACTGTGTAACCGCCTGGGTATTAGTGTTTGTGTGTGTGTGTGCGTGTGTGTGTGTGTGTGTGTCGGACTGAATGTCTGTCTTCATGGTGACCAACCCCCATAATCTCCAGGGTAATAAAATGAAATGGCCTCTGATACAATACTTAGATAATGTTAAGTGCCTAACGTGATGTGTGCCTCTCTGTTTGGCTGGCTGTCTGGTCATCTGTATGTTTACATGGCTGTGTCTGCCTGCCTATTTGAGTGCCTCCCTGTCTGACTGTCCTCCTGTCAGACCCACCTTGAACAAGCCTACTCGACACTTTGTCTGACTATCTGCCAGTCTGCCTGACTATTTGACTGCCTCTCTGTCTGGCTGTCTGACTCACCCCATGCAGCTGCCACCAGCACCAGCATCACCACTCCCTGCCACGCCCCCTCCATGGGAACGTCCTTGGTACTATCCTACACCCCAAGCGGCGGCGGCAGCGCGGTATCCAAGGCAACCATCACGCAAACCCCACACACAAGTTATCCCACGGACACATCAGAAACCGACTGGTCATCTATCCGATTAGCATAATAACCCTGCACTCCAGTCCATCAGGGTCATATTCTCATTGCTGTACTGATAATCTACCAACACTCACTCAGCACTATCCACACAGAGAAGCCTACTATTCCACTATAACACCCTATTAACCCCCTTTGCACCCTATTTATACACCAAATCACACCAGCTTACACTCAAAATGCATATCCGCATATCCAGTAACATCATTTAAAGAAGGCAGAAAACAGCAGCAGTGAAAGAGTGCAGATGCGGGCTAAACAATCCCTGCCATTGCCCAGTTGGTTCAAACAACCAACATTGACAGTCACCACTATTACTTCCTCACAGCCCCACACTCAAATGAGATATCCAGAGATTGCTGCCCAGTCAAGCGGGCACTCACACCTATTTAGACCCCGTCCCCTCTGGCTGCACCAGGCCCTAGTGTAAGCCTGCTGAGGACCACGCTTCACTGCCCAGGCAGGGGGCTTACGGAGACAGCAGCAGCCAGCTGGCAAAGCATGGGAGACTGCCGGAGCTAAGGCTTCTTAAAGAGACAAGCCCAGCTTAAGACGTGGGGTTAGTAAGTCCCTATTGACCCACATTTTGAAACTAATCCTCTTTATTCCAGTGAGAAAATGCACTGTGGAAATAATGGTATAAGTGAAGTTGGAGTTTTCCACCATGCAAGAAAATGACCTTCAATGTCCCCTACAAGTTTAATCCTGTTATTCCAGTGAAAGAAGTGCACCAGAAACAATTGGTGTACAAGTGTATGAGAATGATACCACGGGGGAGGCATCAGTTGGTGGTAGCTGCCACCAGCTCTCGTCTGCTACTCAGGTATCGCCCGCTGCTGCTGCCTCAATAGACTCATTGAGACGCAAACTATGATGTTAGACTCATTGCTACACCGGTAACTATGATCTGTTTCACTTATTTTAGCTGCATAAGTCTATTGTCATTCTCCATCAGCCATGATGGGCTATGCACGTGCTCTTAATTAATAAATCTTCATGCTAGAGACACAGAGTCTGTCTGAGAGAGGGAGCAGAGAGAGAGGGAGCGTTGTACGCGTCATGAACTTCTATATTACGTCACACGTACGTTTCACGTATCAATAACAAAAGCTCACGTCAACAACCGACGTTGTTAACGTCAAACGTACCAAACACCAACACTGGAGCAAAAGGCGCCCGCCGCGGCATTAGACTGTTGCTGACCTTTGTTCTTGTTTTACGAGAGCACCGGTTTAGGGGATTGGGCGCCTTTTGTTGGCGATGGCTGAGTGAAATAGGTGATTGCTTGTGGCCGTGTTCAGTAAGGGAGAGTCCATCCATCGGCTGATGTAAGGGTTGCAGAGACGTATGGGGGAGAGGAGTTTTTGTTAGAGGAATGGTTGACCTTTAGAGCATTTCTATTCTTCTCTCTCAGTCCACAAATTAGACATTTAAAGGAGCGTTTGGTTTGAAGACAAAGGAGAACTGGAAGAGTTTGGAGTGCATTTGGGTTGATTTAGTTTTGTTTATTCAGTTCATGCTGGGTAGCTATAGAATCAAGCTGTCACTCACAAATGTGAAAGTTTTTTGTTTGTTTTTGTTTTGTGCAGTCCCTGACTGAAATACTGCTACATATTCATATTCATATTCTATACAAAAACGCCCCAGTCTAACAGTCGCGAATGATATATACAAAATCAGGCCATGTAATACATAGCCCCTCTATGTTCTTCCCAAGTGTAGCCTACAAAACTAGTCAATCAGCCCAAAACTTTCACTACTTTAAAGAGACATTTGACCTGTCAATATCACATATTTTGACCTTATTAGGAAGATATCACGGGCTCAAAAACAAGATTTGAGCACCAAAAAGTGAGCTCTTGATATTGAGGCTGCACACCTGCGGAAGGAACTGAGAAATACATGGAGGAAAACTTCCTTTTAAATTAGGGCAGTAACTAACCAATGGCTCGATTTTTCGAGCATGATCCCAGCTCAAAAAGCGATATGTACCACCACAGCCACTCCCCTGTGTTTTATGGACCCAAAATATAGTGAACAGCACGATGGTTTTATGGGGTGACGCATGTGCACTTATAGTTACTTGTCCCCCCCTGTGTACCTGTGTGACAAGTGTGGGGGGGGCGGTAAGAAGGGCATTTGTCTCTGCCGACACGCCACAGAGCTGTCATTAGACGCACTATTGTGGGAGGACTCGATAAATCCACATTGCCAGTCACCCATTATTCACATTGTGTACAAGTGTGGTTGTGTTTGTAGAGAACGCAGACATTATTATGAAGAAAGAAGTCTGAAGTATGAAGAGTTGGTGCAATGAAGCATTACAGTGTGTACTGAGATATAAACTCCACAAGCTGTCTCAACACAAAGGAGGTCTCTGTACGGACATTTAATGTAATATCTCTGTGAAATGTGAGTTTGTAGACTCCAGGTCTCTATTGAGGTGGGTTTTCACCGGCCTTGTGGGTTTTCTGAGGACCTCAAGCTGTACAATAGTTTGGATGCAGTTTTGATTTAGTTTTGTTTATTCAGTGTTTTCTGGGTAGCTATAGGGTCTCAAGGTTTTTGTCACAATAGAGAGGTGGTCTCTGTTAGGAGAGCCAACGAAGTATATGAGAGTGTATGAGGGTCTGAGACTGCAAGGAATCGTCTAAATGTAGCGGTCTCTTCTTTTATTGGGGAATCTGTATTGGCTATTCTTATTTAAAGTTTGAGAGGGATAAATATACATGCACAGTACCACTAGTCAAATAATGTGATTCTGATTCTTTTCCTTGCTATGTATATATAGCTTATATAATGTACAGCACATTGGCTCTTATTGGTTTACATATCCTTGGGTCCTGGTTTCGGAATTCAGACGTTTTGTACCACCAGCATTAACTGACAAAAACTTCACCTCCCGTACACTACATCTCACATCTATCTGTTCCCACTCCCACCACTCAGCCCCCACCCTCTTCACCCCTTCCCAGTCCTCTATCAATGCTAATCTACTTCACACGTAGGACAAATCAATGGGTCATGACACGTTCGTTCCCAGGAGGGACAGTACTCTACATGGCCGTAATTATGGAAGAGTGTAACACCATACGTCTGACATACACAGTAAGTACAAATGGAAATGTGGTGGCTTATAATTGCCATTGAAGCCTTGTTCTTACTGTGACTTTACATTTTACACCAGGTCATTGGCACATTTGTAGATCACCAATTGATCGTTTCTCACACACTTGTACCGGCAGCACATTCAGCGCACAATGCTAATCACTCACACAATCACTCACTCACTGATTCAACAAAATGATCTGTTCCTAATTGAATTGTATGTGCCACGGAGCTGTGAACAAATATTTAAGGATGAGTTTGCCCACCACCAGACCCGACTAGGAATCGAACCACAACCCTCTGGTCACAAAGCTAACTTTCTATCCACTCACAGGTCTGGCATACATAGTAGACTCGCTCCATACTGTCCTCAAGTGGCCTAGATAGACAGGTGGCATTTTTAAAGAGGTTTGCTGTGGCCTTTTCTAAACAATTGGGATTGTAAATAAGTCTTACTATAGAGGTGGTCAGTGTGGACATGTGGTAGCGTATTCTCTGTACACTGTTTTCCATTTCACATTTCACACTATATCAAGTGGCCCTTACGGGACTCGAACTCACGACCATAAAGGTTATGAAAACACAATGTCACCAAACAGCACAGAGTTCAAAGGGTCAAATGGAGTCCAGCCACGCGTGCATAATCCATGGTCCACCTGGCACACAGTTCACGGGCTGCTTTCTCCAGCCCCGATTTGCATTGCAGATGAGCGGCACAAATGGGTAAAAAGCCCAATTGAGTTGAGTCCTTGCTCAATTATAGAACGTCTTACAAGCATTTTACAGATTCAATATTGCAAGTGCCGCGAGGGAGCCATTGGCTGCCTGTGTTCTTGTGCAAATAGGTGAGTATTGTGCATAAGTTTGTAAAGCACCATGGCATATTTTTTAATGCTCGTGCCACTTTCAACCCATCATGGAGAACCGTTTATTCCACTCTACAGTAAGTGAGTGAGTGAGTGAGTAAGAGAGTGAGTGAGTGAGTGAATGAGTGGGTGCGTGGGTGGGTGGGTGGGTGGGTGGGTGGGTGAGTGAGTGGGTGGGTAGGTGGGTGGGTGGGTGCGTGAGTGAGTGAGTGGGTTATGGATGGGTGAGTGGGTGAGTGAGTGCGTGAGTATGACCACTTTACAAATGCGACATTGTCACGTCCGTCAACTATATGATAACCAGGCCCCTTCCACTTTTCCAATGCTTTGAGTGTTGGTAAAAAATTATATTATTCTTTTGTATAGGATTTAATTTCCAGGTGATTGCGAGGGGAAATCATATGTACATGTCCCCTTCCCAGACCTCTGGCAGCCATTCTAGACCAATCAGAATGTGCCATTTAAAGGCGTGTCCCTTATAGAGTGATACGATATGAAATATGAAGAGTTTTCAGGCAATATACTTACAGGTTACAGCCCTCTATGCACTGTATGCTGTATGGATTTCTTGTTACGTGCTTTTTGGCCACCGATTGGGTTGTCAATACAGGCGCAAATTGCTCCCATGGCAATTCTTTCCCCCTTTTTTATACACTTTGTCTTAGTCTTGAAGCATAAGAGATTTCATAGTCTGGCTTCTCTTGTATTGCATAAGTGTGGAATGTGTAGTCAAACGTTACACTGGAGTGTTTGAAATGTATTGGGAAAGAGTGTGCAACCGAAAGGACAGTCAGAAATGATTATTATTGTAATGGCCATGGAAGCAAGTATTGCAATTTTTCCAACAGTGTATACACGATTCAAAGGATGTTTGCTTGTACCCTGGTGTTAGAGTGTGTTCAAGAGATCATAGGTCCCAACATTTACATGAAGTCAAACTTATTCAAAGCACTTTGTATTTATCATAAACTGGTGGACAGCATCGGAGACTCTCCTATAGGCTGAAATATCAGCAGTATTGCAACCAAGTGTTCTCCTAGCACACAAAAAAAGCATCAGGCTAAATCCTCTGAAAAGTCTAAGTCAAGGAGATACTTTGGCCCTCGTAAGATACACGGGAAATATGTGCTTCATCACGGGGGCGCATCTCTTATTTATGGGGCTATAAAATATCGCCCACGACAGACACGTGTCGAAGGCGGCGGCTTCAAAGATATGGACTGTGTGGGGCGGGGACGATTTGTCACCCCAGAGGCGGCAACATCCAGCGGCAGATCCATATTTTTGGAAACACGCAGGATTTGTACAGTAGGACCTATGATTAAGATCCCCCGGGGGAAAGTTGGGGTGGGGTTGGGGGTGTGTGTGTGGGTATTCCACATTCGGGTTGGGTATGCATGCTCAGACACCCCCCCATATTGAACTCACTGTGGAGCATACCTACCCAAAACAGATGCTAGTGCTAGTTAATGAACAACCTAACAAGACTACAAGACTCAGAGCAGCAACATAGTTATGTAGCCCCGGTGGTTTTGGCAAGTTTACAGTCTAGGGGAATATGATGATGTGCTAGGTTAAGCATCCTTATCTATTCGGGCTTATTACTTACTGAAAATACACTCAATATATATGTACAGTGTGAAATAGATTCCCGTAGACCGACGATGGGAATTTTTGTGTTGGCTCCAAAACCGACATTTTTCGACCGAAAGACATTGACACCAATAATAATGGGATTTTCAAGTAGTATTACCGTAACTGCCCTCTGATGTTTGTTTTTTTCAAGTTGGGTACATAATGACTGTAGAACCTCTCTAATAAGAACGTTTAAGGTATGGCCTCAAGAGGTCTCAGTACAGAGGTGATCTTTTCATGTATAGCAAAGTCTCATTAAAGGGGTGGTCACAAGGTAAGTAAACATTGTACTGAGTTTGAATGTTCTTTATTTGCAAAAGTAGACATGGCTGAAGCAAACATCTCTATTTCCCATAAGGCAGTGTTGTTCTAGCGATGCTGTGCTCTCTGATCACTTTTGATATATGTTATCTATTGTCATGACATTGTCCGCATTTTTTAATCGCAAACAAACAATACAGTGTGGCTGTCAATGGAACAGACAGAACTGTATCAAAAGAAGAGATCTCTCATGGAGGGCGGTGCATTGTGGATAGAAATTGTAAATTTTAACTTTTGCCAACAGATGCTATATTCAAATAGATTTCAATAAACAAATATTATATTGAGACAAAGGATTGTTTTGCACATTCGAAATTATGATGATATAGTTACAAATGTATGTTATTTTATAGCAAAGTAGCAAAATTAGAAGAAAATTATACAGGCTTTATATAATATAATTTAAATAATGCCAACAAAGTGGAAATTGGGAAAACGAAATTAATCAGTGAGATAAAAGGGACTCTACCTGCGCATATGAAATGTTTGATGAAATACTCAAAGGATTATTAAATAGTTCAAGTATAACCTATATATGGAAACTTGTTTATATGTGGTAATTTGTGCCTAAAACTCAAAGCACTTACCAACTGTTTCTGTAAATAACCAATTACGTCTAATACGGAAATTACTACACCAAATGTCAATATAACAACCTTAACGTCAGCAGAGCGTCCTGCAAAACTTTGATCTTCATCAGAAATCTTATCTGGACCACAAAAATACAAAACTTCATGATAAATGACTGGACATTTATAAGACATAGACTACGTTTACTGATTAAGGTATATTGAGCTGGACAGAAAGGTGTAAAATATTATTAAAAAAAATCAGATTGTAATGGCAAACCAGAGTAGTGATAAACAACTGAAGGCAACATTGAGTGAGAAGTCATCCAGCCAAAGTGATGCTCTGAAATCACAAAAAGGAATACAGAATGGTGGGAAACCGTATGAGTGTAATGACTGTGGCAAGTGTTTTTGTCAAAATGGCAACTTGACCAGACACATGAAAATCCACACTGGAGAGAAAGAATATCAGTGTACAGTGTGTGAGAAATCATTCAGTCACAGTGGAAATCTGACAAGACACATGAGAACTCACACTCATGAGAAACCATATGAATGTAGCCAATGTGGTAAGTGTTTTAGTGACAGTGGCATCTTGACCAACCACATGAGAATCCACACTGGGGAGAAAGATCATCAATGTACAGTGTGTGAGAAATCATTCAGTCGAAGTGAAACTCTGAAAATCCACATGAGAACTCACTCCTGTGAGAAACCTTATGAGTGTAGCCAATGTGGCAAGTGTTTCAGTGGCCGTGGCAACTTAACCACCCACATAAGAATCCACACTGGGGAGAAAGAATATCAGTGTACAGTGTGTGAGAAATCATTCAGTCGAAATGACCATCTGAAAACGCACATGAGAACCCACACCGGTAAGAAACCTTATGGTTGTGGAGTTTGTGATAAAAGTTTCTCTGACAGGTCTGCTGTTGTTAGCCATATGCGCACTCACACGGGAGAGAAATCATACAAGTGTGATCAGTGTGGAAAATGTTTTTCTCAAAGTTCTAATTTGAATATGCATAAGCGCACACACACTGGTGAGAAGCCATTTTACTGTCACATTTGTCACAAATCATTTACACATGGAAGCAGCTTGAAAAGGCACCATATGACTATGCATGTCAAGAAGTGAACTGTTATTACAGCTTCTTAATAACATCTTATGTGGATTGTATTAAGACTATCTTAGCAGGCAGAGACTGATTCCTGAAATTTTATGAGTATTGTTAAATGTAGCTTGTTTCTAATATTTCTGAGCCTGCATGATTTTATGGCAGTCTAATTTGTACAATTTCATATAGTGTAAATACTTAAGTCCAGTGAAATATAATTATTTTGAGCAAATTAGTTAGAGCTTGGCAATCAAACTTTATAACCAACTGTAACTTTATTATGTAACAAAATATTGTTTTGCCTATATCTATCATTTGAAATAAATTTAGTGAACATTCGGCATTTAGAATTTTTCTTTTGCAATTTCATGTAATAATGATCTTTTTGTTTTTGTGTCACTTCAGCTGAAGTGAAAGCCTTGTTGTTGCTTTGTTTCAATGTATGTCTGTGTCTGGACAAGCTAGAGCGTTTACTGAAGAACTAAACTAGTTTTAATTAAATCTTACACAACTATAGGTTATGATGTCGTACTAAAGTGATTAGATTTAGGGCACTTTGCCAATCAAAGTGTATTTTGCACAAGGCCATTTTCGATACATTTTTTGTAATAACTGCTTGAAAGAAAACAACTTGGTACCATGCCTACATACCTTTAGTCAAAGTAGCACATTGACCACCCACATGAGAATCCACACTGGAGAGAAAGAATATCAGTGTACAGTGTGTGAGAAATCATTCATCCAAAAGGAACAGTTGAAATCCCACATGCGAACCCACTCTGGTGAGAAACCTTATGAGTGTAGTCAATGTGGAAAGCGGTTTAGGCAACAAGCCCACTTGATCAGGCACGTGAGAATCCACACTAGGGAGAAAGAATATCAGTGTACAATGTGTGAGAAATCATTCAGCCGAAATGAATTTCTGAAAACGCACATGGATAACTCACACAGGTGAGAAGCCTTATGGCTGTGGAGTTTGTGATAAAAGATTCTCTCAAAAGCCTGCTGTTGTTAGTCACATGCACACTCACACGGGAGAAAAACCATACAAGTGTGATCAGTGTGGGAAATGTTTTGCTAAAAGTTTTACTCTGAATATGCACAAGAGGACCCACACTGGTGAGAAACCATTTTACTGCCATATTTGTAAAAAATCATTTACACTAGGAGGCAACTTGAAAAAGCACCATATGACTGTGCATGCCAAGAACTGAACTGATGCTTCTGAATATCATGTTATGTGAATTGTATTTAGACTATTTTAGCAGGCAGAGACCTAGTCCTTAACTGTTATTTATGTGTTAAAAATGTAATTTGTTTCAAATGTTTCCCACCCAGCATGATTTTGCTGCAGTCTAATTTGTCTTTGTCTAAATTTTGAATGAGTCTCATCGTATAATTTAACATCATGTAAATACTTCAGTCCAGTAATATTAAATAATTCTGAGCAAATTAATTAAAGCTTGCCAACCAAACTTTATAACCACCTGTAACTTTATCATGGAACAATATATTGTTTTGTACACATTTCCTGTCATATGAAATAAAGTTAGTGAACATACGACTTTTTGAATTTTTCTTTTGCATTTTCATGTAAGAGCCTGTTTGTTTTCATGTCACTTCAGATGAAGTGAAAGCCTTGTTATTGCTTTGTTTCAATATATGTCTATGTGTCAAATGTGGAAAAGCTAGAGCGTTTACTGAAGAACCAATTGTAATCAAACATTAAACAACTATGAGGTATAATGCAGTACCATTTAGTGATTAGATTTATGGCACTTTGCCAATCAAAGTGTATTTTCCACAAGGCCATTTTTCACAATTTTTGCAATAGCTTTAAGACTGCTTGAAATAAAACAGTCAAACTTGGTGGCACGCCTACATATCAAGTGCCCATAACATACATCTAGGTTTGGTCCTCCTGCAATTTGAGTGTGATTTCGAGAAGGCCGTTTTTCTTCTTTTTTGCCATTTTTCGCATTAGTTTTGTTGCAGCTTGAAGCAAGACCTCCACATTTGATACTATTATGTTTACAAATCTCGTGACCATCATCTGTGGCTTTTTTTGCATTTTGCCAATTAAAGTTGTTGTTCCAGAGAGCCATTTTAAGGCAATTCATTATTATTTTTGTTTGAAACATAACGTTAAAATTTGGCATAAAGCTTATATACCTAGGTCAAATGTGCTCAGAGATGTAACAAATCGCGTCCTCTTTACTGTAATCTACTTTTTATTTAACCCAAATCTATAAAACTAGATCACACAGTCCTCCTTTTTTCTCTTTCTTTTATTAAACCCAACCACTCCAACATATAGCATACATGCATAATAAAGATAATACAATGGCAAAACAATAATAATAACATTATTATGAATCTATTAATATATATCTATAGCCCTTTACATTCAGTTTAAAATAAAAGTTCTTGCTATTTCCAAATGTACTACCCTAATCCATAAATTTTCGATCTAAACTGTCCCCTGTTGTAAAGAGGATGGGATTTTCTAATGAGTTGTAAATATGACCATTATCACAATGATAAAAGGTCAATTTAAATTACTGTGTTTCACAAATATTTGTACACTCGCAGCATTGAAATCATTGTACCATAATGGGAGATATCAAATAAATTTCTATGAGCCAGACCAGCTTCAATGTATTAGTCAACATGACATGGAACAGTTTAATCATGATTTCACTTATTAGGTGGAATAAACTATGCTGAATATGGTGAATACAGTGAATATATGGTGGGTATGGCGATTGTCACCATGCAGACGCAGAGTTTGACATGGAGAGAGTTTGAAAGCCACTGACTGTGTAAAAAAATAAACAGATCGCTCTTTATATGGTCTCACGGCTCATGGTCTGTGGAATACAGTAGAGCCTCAAAAAAATGTCTGTCACATATCGACCCAATGTTGGTGCACTGTGTCAAGTACTTTGACAGTAATTTCAAGTGGTACCTCCTTCGGCTACGCATACCCGTTTTTTGACCGTGCTTGACCGCCCCTGGGGGGGCCCCCGCCCTCTGATTCCCGGCAGACGCATGATTTCATGGTCAAGATGGAAAGTCTGACATGATTATATGGTCAGATATTGGTACCTAGTTTAGCTACCCAAAGTGGTGTGGGCTGCCAGTCTAACGTAAGACCACTTTAAACAGGAATGTGGTTCGCTACTCACGTGTATGCAGAGGTAGGAGGCAACAGATTCTTACCTGAAAAGAGAAGCAAAAGTTTTATTATACAATATTGTTTATGGCGTGATGATGTGTGACAGTGACTTTGAAAAAAAAGGATATATATAACTATAAATGAATATATTAAAAAAAAGGTAAACCTAACACCAACAAACACGCACACATTCACATGCACATGGGTGCACACATACATATTTATTGACACATTTATGTTGCAATTGCGTACAGCGATTTATCAATATTAATTACCCGTTTATATATTGATTGCAAAGTCACAAATCAAAACATCAGAGAGACCTACTTCTACCTTCTACTAGATGATTTAGTGGTCCGGTAATGGAAATGAAAATGCTTATGTTGTATAACAATATTGGCCAAATGTTTTAATATTGGTATGGAATAATGTGGTCAGTTAGACTCTCTATTGCACCGAGCAACAACAGGATCTGGTCGATCGAGACTAAAAAGTGCTAAAAATGGCTGACAAAATGCCTACCACTTTGCCAATGAACAGAAAATAAAACATCTGCGGAGCATTATGTAATCATATTTACGTTTGCATGTGATCAAACATGGCCACCAAGATGGTGGACGTTGGTATGGGCTTATTATATCAGAAAATGTAATTAAATATTATAATAACTTTATCATATGCAGTGTTATTAGACAGATAACTAAATACAGAGGTGTAAAAACCTGGAAAACTGTCCAATCAAGGGAATCGGCATGTTTTAGTGAGTGAAACAGACTGTAATAAACATGGCAAGGCGGAGCCGGACATCTAATAACAGTCTAATAACATGGGCCGTAAATCACGGGGAGGCACGGTGTGTTTGGTGTGTATGGCAGCAATTGCTAAGGGGGCTGGCACGTATCAATGCCCACAGAGGGGTGGGCCGGTGGGGGGCACGGTGGGGAGAGAGGGGAAGTATTGAGGGGTATGCATGGGGGCAGGTATAAGGTAGTGCAAAAACGCATGAGGGCCTGAAAATCTTCCCTTGGTGTTGTCAATCAGTATAGAGTTGGACAACACGAGTGAGCGCGGCGAACGAGTGCTGTCACGTCCCCACGAGGTGAGATATATTTTTTTAATCTCTCACCCTCATTCATGTTCAATGTTGGATTACTAGTTAGGTCTGATGGTGAGTGCACAGCAAATTCATCCCCAACAGGTTGGGTACTGCTTCGTGGTACATACACGTTAAATAGGTACAGGTCCGG
Organism: Streblospio benedicti; assembly: GCA_019095985.1. Taxonomy (NCBI): domain Eukaryota; kingdom Metazoa; phylum Annelida; class Polychaeta; order Spionida; family Spionidae; genus Streblospio; species Streblospio benedicti. Next base: position 31,524,982 of record CM032661.1, read on the forward strand.
CGAGTGAACTCCAATCCGAATGACGCTACAGCTGCAATAAGCTCGGGGAGTAGAAAAAGATAATAGTGCGACACGGATGCTGCCAGTGACCCGGTGTGAATGTAAAAACGCTACCTAGAACAAAAAAGCTGTGAATTGCAACTGTAAATAAGCAGATGTACAATATTGACATCAGCCTGTGATCTTTCGTGGGGGAAATGAGCCCTTCAGAAGTCAAATAAGCGTGTGTTGACGCAAAGAGCATTGCATTCATTACATCACGTACTGCTTGCAAATTCAGCTAAATCTTTACTCAATTACTATCAAGCTGAGCATAGCTTTGTATCATGATTGTCATAGCTGCAGACATGCCTTTACAAGTACAGTACAAACTGCAATTAATACCACCTCTCTATTTTGACCACCTCTACCATACAACCACTTTTCACGGTCCCAAACCTTCATAAAGCTACCAAAACAAACCTCTGTATAGAGGCCACCTCTCTACTGAGACCACCCAACACTGGTTTCAAATGTGGTCCTAATAGACAGGTTCAACTGCATATTCACATGCCTTCCAGCCCTAGTTTGGTATACCCCCGCCCCACACCTCCTCACGCCTTGATATATATAGTAGCCGTTCACTCTGCCGTCCACCCTTCCATGCCCCGCTGCCATCACCGCCAGAATGTCATCACCACAGATGATGAAGTCATAAAAACTCCCTCTCATCTGGACAGTGGCAGCTCGTGCGAGGATCGGGGTCAGAACGGGAGGAATATTTATGTTTCCCATGTTTACTACAATGGGGCTACCATATATGATAAAGCATGTGGGTGGGTGACAAAACTAGAGGTTTAAAAAAACAACTCAACTTGATTTTGGGTTGTTTTTATATATTTTTGCTGTTGTTTTGTTGGTTCCGTGTTTGTTTTATGTTTTTTTTTTGTTTTTTTACAGGAAGAGGGAGGCAAACCTCAAGGCCACAATGAACCTCCGTAAGGTCCCGTCTGTATGGAACCCATAGTCTCTTATCGTGTAGGCCTGACAAAATGAATGTATTTATACAAGAAACGGGGTCAGAGAAGGGAGGGGAGGAGTTGTGTTTCCCAATGTGAAATTAATTTTTAATTTTCTCCCGAAGACTCCCTCTCTCACATACTTCAACACAGCATAGAAAGATGCACAAAAAGATGTGAGAAACGGAAGATGAAAATGAATACTTTTACTCCAAGGGGACTGCCAGCTAGTGTGTGTGTGTGTGTGGCAAAACCAGAGGAGTCTAAAAAAAACTCAACTTGTTTTTGCTTTGCTTTTTTGTTTGTTAGTTTGCTTTTGTATGTTTTGTGTGTGAGGTGGGGGAGGTGGTGTGCGGAACAAACCAAAGACCACAATGAACGTCCATAAGGTCGACTCTGTATCAAACCCCCAGCCGCCTTATAAAAGAGAGATTCTAAACTGGTGCAGTGTGCGCAAAATAAAGCCACGCCAATTTACATGTCCACAAGCTATTGCCACCGTCCACCACAGGCCAACACTCCATTGAGATCACAGTAACGACCGCCTGCAGTGCAGTTGACAATACCCCACTGGACATTAAAGCCACAAATTTACACATTACCCACTTTTGCCACCACACTTACAAAGCCCCCTGAAACCCCCTATCCCATCCCATGCCACCGGCGCGCGCCACACTTATACACCTGTTAAGCACCGGCGCCCATCCACAGAGCAATCGAGTGTGCCATCGGGAATCCCCGGGGAAGCCCCAAATGACGTCATTACAAGTTACATGACGCCATTAACATAGGCGAGGGTGCTTTTTTGCCATTGTTATCGCTTCCTGAGCTAGTCCCAGATCCAGTTTGAAGGCTGACTTTTTAAAAGTAGCCTCAGTTCCAGGCCTTATTATTGCCTAATGTGTTCTTGTTGTGAGTTTGAGTCCCGCCAGGGCCACTTGATGTTGTAAAATGGAAGCTTAGGGTTGTAAAATCTGTCTCCAGCTATCTCTATCGCTTTAGAAACATGCTTGCTAAAAAGAGAGAAGCTTGGAAACGTATTCCGATTACCAGTTTGTCTATGCTTTATGAAGGTTTGGGACCCTTAAAAAGTGGTGTTATTATAGAGATGGTCTCAATAGAGAGGTTGTCTTCATTAGAGGTTCTACTGTAATAATCATAATGGTTTAAATTTTTGTTCATATCCAGCCATAATAAATGTTACCGTATTACGGCCGGGCACTAATCCCATTACCGTTTCAATAGCGCCTCACAAACATGCTAATGTCATTGTCGCCACTCAGCGATCTACTCAGTATGATAAGTCAGTTAAACTACACATATAGATCAATGACTCGCTCTAGAGTTGTCCTATATATTTATGTCATATATGTCAAACCTAAATACAACAGAACCTGCAATCAAGACCACCTCTATAATAAGACCACTTTTCATGGTCCCAAACCTTCGTAAAGCTATCAAAATGAACCTCCATAAAGAGACCACCTCTCTATGGAGACACCGGCTCCAAGGTTATTCTGAACAGAGATGTTCTACTGTAGCTATATTATGTACCAGCCAGGGTTTACCACGACGATATAGTTGGTCAACCCAGAGATCGTGGGTTGTAAGCAGTATTCAAACCATTGCAGTCCGGTCAGTGTCCTAATGACAGTATAGATTGTCAGTTAACGTACATGTATGACAAGGACTAGGTCTAGATGTGTGTTTGTTTTAATATTTATGCCATGGACGCCGAATCCCATCTACTACTGTCATATTATGCATGTTTATAACCTTATAACCATTTTGCACGCTTAAACCACTTGTGCTTTTTCTCCATTGGGAATCAACCAAACATTGTTCACCCACATAAGTGATACACACTCACTTTCATGCACTTGGTAGAGGAGAAGAAAATAGTGACCTTTAAAGTGTTTGTCCACTCCTGGAGAAAAGGCCGCAGCTGCCAATATCGAAGGTTTTTAGTGAACTCACGGACTCGGCAATAAGTTGATAGTATTTGGGTGAATACCCGCTTTATGCAGTCGATGAAAACACAATCATACCCATCTACAGTAAAACCTCCAATTAAGACCACCTCTCTATTGAGAGCACCTCTATATAATAAGGCCACTTTTCATGGTTTCAAAACTTAATAAAGCTACCAAAATGAGCCTCTGTATAGAGACCACCTCTCTATTGAGACCACCTTAAACTGGTCCCTATGGGGGTCCTAATAGAGAGGTTCTACTATATAGTAGAACCTCCCTGTTAAGATGGTCTATGTACATGTACCGAGGTTCACGTTGGTCTCTTTCAATGAGTGATTTGTCAATTGGTTTGTCATACAGGTGGTCTCTTTTTTTAGAAAGTCTTTTTATCTTTCTTGGAGACACTGGTAAGCTTAATGATCTCAACACATAATGCACGCCCCCCTTTTGAAATCCTGGACCTGCCAGTGTCTCTTTCTCTTTCCGTGTGGCAATAAAAATCCAAAGAATGAACAACAAAGAGAAATATAATAAATAGCACCACATCACAGTCAACGGAAAACATCATACAAAAAACTCACTGTCACCTGGGAGAGATTCTCTACTGTGCACTGAGTGAGCATGTTCTAGCTGGCTTCAAAACGACCCCAGTCTAGCGGCAGACAGTTGTGGACAGTTTCGATATTATATACTATGTTATAACCCATGAACTGACGTGAAATCTCACATGCTGCTCTATCACATCCCGCCCACATCCCGGGTTTGCTGAGGTATGCAAGGCTCCGTGCTTCTTAGGTCAATGTGACCATTATAAAGTAGTAACCAAAGTACAGAATTTGACCAGTCTATCTGGTTTAGTAATGGTTAGTTGATTGACAGTGAATTGAAATTGCTGATCAATTGCAAAATATTTAAAAGTTTTGGCAGCCCGGGAGGTCTGCCGTCTGGTAAACCACGTTTCAGGACGGCAGTTACCTCGAACAGGGTTTTATCTCAATGTGTCTACATGCAAAGCTGCTTCATCTGCCAGCTGATCAGTTGATGGTTGTTGAGCTATATACTGTGGCTGTCATCTTTAATATTTACAGATACCAAAGAAGTTGTATCAGGAGAGACCACGTTTGTAATCAGACCCGTGGCGGCAATGCTGAGTGAGTATGTTATAGAGGTGGTCTCATTACAGATGTGGTCTCTTTATATAAGTAGTATCATTACGAGGTGGTCTATTTATAGAGCCCAGAGATCTCATTTTGCATTGTACAGTGAGTGAGCACTTTTTTTCTAACAAGCTTATCATAGCGGCCCCAGTCTAGCTGTGTTCTATCCACTAGTTAGAGCGCCCGTTGTGGATAGATCTAATATTGTGCAAAATCTGCCATTACACACGATTCTAGCACACCATCTCAGCCCAATGTGCTGTATTCTACCTACATCTTAGGTTTGCTGACAGGTGGAAGGCTCCGTGTTTCTTAGGTCAAAGTGACCAAAATAAAGTAGTAACACCACTACAGGTTTAGGTCAGTCTGTTTACTATAGTAAGAGTGGTGTTATCATCAGTGTTACAATTGATTCTAGCATATTATCTGCAAGATTTTTTGGCAGCTCTGGAGGCCTGTCGTCTGGCAAACTACGTTTCAGGACGGCAGTTCCCTCGGACAGGGCTATATCATAATGTGTATAGATGCGTAGTATTGTATGCAATATCAACAAAAGTGGTAAAATTGAGGCTCTGTGTTTGGTAGAACTAAGTTTCGGGACGACGCTCATCTATGTGATTAGTTGATATTTTAGAGAGGTCAGGTGAAGGTGGAGGTTCAATCATCAGAAGAATAATATTCAATTAACAATGGCCTTTAATTTACATTAGATACAGCTCCCCCTAACAATATTTAAAAGGAAATTAAAGACAAGACTGCTATAAAATGGAAGAGAAATAAACTAATACCTCACATGTTAAGCATTACGCCCAAAACTTTGGCCTTTATGTGAAAAACATTTGCGTTCATTAGCATCAGATATAAATCTCCCAACATCTTTAAAAAAGAAAAACAGAAGAACGAGACTGCTATTAAAAGAAAGAGAAATAAAGTAATGCCTCACACACATCAAGCATTATCCTGAAAACTTTGGCCCTGTAGGTAGCAATTGATAGCAAGCACAGCTGTATGTGTGTTTGCACAAAACGTGAACATAATGTAATAAAAACAATTCTGTCCACAACATAACAGCGCATTGTGTGACAGTCTGCAAACATCGTATGTCAGGATGGCGCGGGGAGAAAGGGGGCTAATAGAGGTATGAGGTAACCAGTTATATAGAATGTTACTCGGTTGTGTTTAAAGCCTCCAGCACAACCGGCAGTACTGTCTCTCTACTGCTAAAGAAATATGGAGACTGTGAGGATCTATCATCCGATCAGTGTGTTCAGTATAGTGAGTGATGTGAAAGTGTGTTATTTATATAGAATGTTGCTTGGTGTGTGTAAACCCAATAGAGGTAATGAGTTATATAGAATGTTACGTGTTGTTTGTAAAGTCTATGACACAACTGACAGGACGGCCCTCTATTGCTAAAACTTATGGCACGAGTTATATAGAATGGTACTTGCTTGTGTTTAAAGCCTATGGCACAACCGGCAGTACTGTATCTCTACTCTAAATACCTATAGTCCTAAAACTTATGTAGACCATGGGAATCTATAGACTATGTATGATCCTATCTATGCGTGTCCAGTACGGTGAAGGTGTGGTCATGGTAGTGCCGTAGACTTAAGTGAATAGACAATTATGTGCTAACTAGGTTATTGGCACCACCTGTTTATATCCTAACAATCCCGAATTCTCATGAACACTCATGTTCACTGGATAGGACCCGCATCTAGGTTGCAGCATTAGATTAGTTTACTTCCCGCGGGGAGTTGAGATGACAAAATATCTAAGACCCCCTTCTTCTTGACAGCCCAACCCCAAACACCCCCAAAACAAATGGAGTAGGGAAAAACCACGCCTAAAACTCACCAATATAATACTGTGTAGTTGGTATGTAGCATATGGTTTCATTTCTCTATTTTTATTTTTTCTTTTCTGCTATTTAGGCCAAAATCAAAACAAACATATGTAAAAAAAAGCTTAAAAATATATATGTTTGTTTTGATTTTGGCCTAAATAGCAGAAAATAAAAATAAAAATAGAGAAATAAAACTCACCAACGACTCACAAGATTTTTGTCTCTCTTTCCAGCACATTATCATAACGTACACATGCTGGTGGTGGGACCGTTATGGACAGTTTTAATATTATTAATCAATATGTCATGACACATCATTGTAGGTGACATTACAGAATATACCGCATTATACTTCACTGACATCTTGGTCTGCATAGGTGTGACAACTGTCATGTTTCTTACCCGTCATGACGATTATACAGTTCTAACACAGCAATTGAGTTTAACCTGTCTTTTTACTAGTATGTTTAGTGTTCAAAACACATTTTTTAAATTATACAAGTACCATATTTGACTCAGAAAAACATTGAATTTTGTAGCCCTCATGTCCAGGCGATGGGACCTAGAGGGCTAAATAATTACTGTATCCACGGACAACAGTGATTGCATAGGACTGCGTCAGCTTCTTATAATAACTTGAATTGATTAAGTATTTTGTGTAGAGTTATTAAGAAAAATAAGTTGCAAGTTCAATGTTATGAATGTAAAACATTGAGATTGCTACTCAACGGTATTAAGGGTTGTATATAATATTCAATAAAGATTGTTTTTGTTTCCATTATTCTTATCCCAAGTAATATTCTACGGCCGATGACTCTATTGTTTCCTTCTACCCAGAATTTTACAAGCCTCAATACTTGCTTTCTTTTTATCAATTTCACACAAAGATATACATATATTAGACAAAACAATGAATCAGTTGGCATCATACTTAGTTAAACAAATACATTTCACACGTGAATCTTAACATATAGGATGACAAGTTGATGTGAGTTTTAACGTATAAGCTAGGTGACAATGTCAAAAAATGTCAAAAAGCCCATCCTGTAGGCTTTTTGCCCCATAATGTGGGCCTTTTACCCCAAGAACTGTGCAAAGGGCCGTTTTTTCCTACATTTTAATTTTAGTATGTTTTACCTTCAAATCTAAACAAAACGCCGAAATTCAAAACTGTAACAAAGTACCAGCCCCGGACAATGTAAATCTTTATATAGTATATTATTGTGTTGACTTGGGAAGAAATTATGCCAGGTCCTGCGTAACGTGGGGCACGGTCTACTCTACTTAAAAACACAAAAAACGTGTGGCTAGAATGTCCGCAAAGCCGTATGTGCCCCTCGCACAAGTTTGTCAATTCAGCAGTGGCCTGGCCGTAGTCGCCTGTACGGAGCCAGTACGCTAAGACGGACGTCATCACCTGTGATGGATACTAAAACTGTGTGATTTTTGTGAATGATGTTGGTATAGTTATATTGAAAAAAAATGCGAAACTTGCAAATTAAGTAGTCCTAGTGTTAAAGCTTCTCTGTTTATACTGATAAAACAAGTAAATAAAGTGAGTAGGAAAAAAAACCCATGCCAAAATCCCTGACCAGTGAATTTAGAGTTTCTGCTTGTCTCCCTTACCAGCACATCATCATAACGTACACATGCCAGAGGTGAGGCCATAATGGACAGTTTTAATATTATTATTCAATATGTCATGACACATCAATGTAGGTGACATCACAGATATTATACTTCACTGACATCTTGTTCTGCACAGGTGTGAGACGCTCATGTATCTTACCTGTTGTGACGATTATACAGTTCTAACACAGCAATTCCGTTTAGCAGGTGTTTTTAACTATGTTTAGTGTTCACAACACCTTATTCAGCTATACACTTGCCGTGTTTAATAAAGACTTTAATTTTGGACGCCCTCGGGTCCAGGCGACTGGCCTCGTGAGGGCAATATCATTACTTTATCGTGGACCGCAGTAGGTATGAATCTGGTAATGCAGTGATGAGGCTAACACATTAGCATTCCATCGATGACGTCACATACAAAGTACTGAATTATGAGTTGTTTTTTCTTATGTAGGTGCCCTGTAGCATATACTTTAATAATTGCACAAGAAAGTTGGGTATTTCTTTTGATGTTTTATTCACAAACGGAAATTATTTGGAACTATGTTCTGGGTATAAAAATATTATGTTAATGTGGTGATTCGGTAGGTCAAATTTGAACTAGCGATTCATCTCGTGGTCAATATCTACAATGCAAACCACGTGTTTTGCTTGTTTACATAATTATGAGGTGTTTTTTTCTTATGTACCCGGCCAAAGTTTAATAATTCAAGAAAGTGGGAATAAACGGAAAATGACACTGGGCATAAAACTACTATGTTAACTGTATTTGGCAAATTCGTATACGTGTTTTGCTTTTTTTACCTAACACATGAATTCATGAAGAATTTGACACTGAACTACTAGTAAGGCAAGGCATTTGTTATTTAGAACATCCTGAATATTTGTGTGTTCTAACCAGTAGTTATCTCTCCATCATACGTCCATAGTGAGGTCGTTATGGACAGTTTTAATATAACTATACAGTATGTCATGACACATAAATTTAGGTGACACCACAGAAGATACTGCATTATATATAGGCAGGTTGGAGAGTGTCAGGTTTCTCAGCCAATGTGGCTATTATACAGTTCTAACACAACAACCGAATTTAGCCTGTCTTTTTACTATATGTGTTGTTCACAATATATATTCAGGCACACACAGTAAATCACAGAAAAACACAGTTATAAAAACTTACATTTTGTAGGCCCTCTGGTAACGTGGCATCTACAGGGCTAAAAAATACGAGAGCAATGGACCCCTGGAGTAGTGGCATAGGACTCTATCAGCTTCTATCATAACGTGAATTGATAGAGTATTTTCCAAAGCATAAATCAAGCCTTAAAACCCATCCCATGATATCTGTGCGTAACCCTATTTAATGTGCGTGATGTAGTGTTTGTAAATCGTCGTCATATATCGATATAGCAAACCTGAAAGTGCATTGTAAAAAAAGTTTCCAGTAGACTCGTAACAATGATTGTGTATACTAAAACCTTTTTTTGGACATCTCTAGATTCAGTCTACTGTTTCCCTGCATGTGGCAACATAACGTTCTTGGGTTATGTAAAAAACCGGGGAAAGGTTAATGTGAGGTGCATAGCGTTAAGCAATAAATTTCACACAAAATGCGCCAAACTAGTTGCTGTGTTTCTTACGGAAAGCGGAAATTATCACAAATTGAGACGTGTTGAATGTTCCACACGTCATAAATATGACGTCGTTCATTGGATGCAAGGCGTCTTATTATTGCAACGCCATATGCCTACAACCCCTTATATTCATCCACTCCGCGCTGTGAAAAAAGTTCACATGGCGTCGTATACAAACCAAGATGCCGTATTAATGTGGGGAGAGGGGGGCTGGTTGAGACTGCAGGTTTTGATTTGAAAACTAGCAGCTAGATATGGCCTCTGTTACGTTGCAAAGGTGACATAGATCTACCACTGTTTGTAGTGGCTGGGCGCTTGAAGAATGTGCCTTACTTTGTACAAATAACTCTTTTCTGTGCCAAAACTATGCTAGAATTCGTATTGATTGGCTTTAATATTCATTTTGCATGCTAGAACGGTAGATAGGATGAGTCGAGGCCCTTCCATAATTGACATTTGAGCTTACAACATGAAATATCAAAAGTAAAATACTCAACTATTTTTACCTTTTTACGCACGGATTCATAAGATTTCTGCAACATTTTAACTGAATAATGCTTGGAGAAAGAATGTCTCAACCAAACCCTTTGAGTGTGTCAATCAACCCCGTCGTGGGATTGTTTGAAGCATGCCAAGCGACCAAATTAAATCTCTTTGTTTAGAAAATAGTTCAACCCTCCAATTGTGAATATGTGATATAATTGAAACCAATACATTAACAGAAATTTGTACTAAAACAAAAATATCTAACATTAACTATCTATTAGCAAATTGATAAAAACTAAAAAAGTGTCTCAACCAGTCCCGCTCTCCGTAGTGTTCAATTATGGCGTGATACATACATCATAACAGCACGCTGTAGCTATCAATCCGGTTTAGATTGATTTATAAAGAGGTATTATGGTTTCAAATGTACAACGCCTTATGTGTATGACGTGGTATTTGAAGTATAAAACGTCCTAAACACGGCGTTTTATCTAAGAAAACACCGTTTTCAAAACATAAGACGTCGTAATGTTTTTATAATTTCCGCTTGCCGTAGTTTCTAGTTTGTGGTCAACTTGGCATTGAATACAATTTTAAAAATAATCATCCCCATGGCATACATGCGGCCTCTCAACCCGGATCTGCCAGTCATTCTGCCCCGCCCCCTCCTCCCGCTTCCAGTCATGTGGCTTCCGGTCATACGAAGGAATTAACGACATTTGAAACATGCGATAATCTGTTAATCCTCATCAGACTGGTGCTAATGGTCCCCAGTCCTCTATAAGCAGACCTCCTCTATAAAGGAGCATTTTTCTAAACAGACGACCTCTATAAATAGACCTCTAATATAAGAACATCTAATAAACAGACTTCCTCTATAATTCGCACTAATTTTCTAACCATTCTCATTCCATAATTTCTAAAGTTTTCAATTTCTCACGGTTCTCAAAGGACATTGACCCTCATTCTCATTTCTCATGAAAAATCAAGGGCCATTCTCACGTCTCAAAATAGGTATATTTCCCCATCTGCATTATTTTATAAGCAGACACCTCATTGATAAAAACATTTTCATTAACAGACCACCTCTACAATAAGAAGCATTTTGGTGAGCAGAGTTAGCATAAAACAAGTAAAAACGTGGAGTAGGAAAACAGCATTCCCATCCGATTCTGCTTCTCTATTTATCAGGCATAAAATCATAGCAGTGCACACTGTCTGGTGGTGAGACCGTTGTGAATAATTTTAATATTATACAATATAACAATACACATCAAAATACATAGCATCATAGACAATAATTTGTAATATTTCGTTTACATCTTTAATTTGCCGATAGGTGTAAGTCTGTCGTGTTTCTTAGAGCAAAGTGGTCATTATTCAGTACTAACACAACTAGCAATATTAGTCAGACTTTTTACCATAAATAAAATCGAGTGACCGGATTTGAACGAGCTTTTTTTTTTAAATTGACAATGGATACAGTATTTGAGTGCTCTCGGTGGTCTACGTCTTTGCTGACAGTGGACTCTTGAAGAGCTAATAAAAGCAATGTGTGAACCAAGCCCGTTGATAGATGCGCACGATACAGAAGTGCCTCTCAACCAAGACCAGCCGTGGCACTGACTGTGTTCTCAATAGAGAGGTGGTCTTTATGTGGTTAGTTGTAGTCGCTTTATGAACGTTTGGGATCATTAAAACTGATCCTAATACGGGGGTGGTCTCAATATAGAGGTGGTCTTAATTGGTAGTTCTACTGACCAAGGGCGTAAGCAGCTTTTTGTAAGATGGTTGTTTGGGGGGCTTCATTGCGAGGGGGGAGCGCCCCCTCCTATGCGAAATGTTTTGAAAATGCACTACAAAATGGTTGGATTTCCTGATACTTGAGATTTAAAAAGTATCTAATTACGCCATAACAAAGAACATAGATCTAGAACAAACAGATATCAAAATGAATACATGTACACGTACATTAAGTCTTTCCGCACAGTACTAAAATTGTAATAAAATGTTTAACACAGACAAAATTCTATTCTAGTTGAAAATCTGGAATGTGGGTGAATAAAATTGACCCAGATTTTATATTATTTTTTATAATTTCACAAGTAATACATTCCCTGTCTATGAAAAATACGACTCATTCATTCAATGAAAATCAGTTATAATTCGGAGTAAAATACATCATGTGACGGTTTGGCATGATGTATGATTAGTGCAAACCCTGACGAGTGTATCACAAGTCAACCTACTATGCCAAATGGCATAGTTGCCTTGAAATGAATGTGTCGGCGATTAAATTTCCAAGTTGCATTCTTCGGGGATGCAACGACATAAAATTCTTTACGACAACATCCAAGTGGACTGAATGGGCAAGGTGTATATGCATCAGGGCCAAGGTGGTCACTTGCTCTTGACCCATGGTGGAGCGCATGTAGTTGCTCAGCCGACGCAGAACACTGCAGCTTCGTTCACATTCCCATGATGTCACTGGCTTTATACGCTTTTGTGTAATTTTGAGAATTTTACAATATAGCATGATGAGGAAAAGATGTTTTTCCTGTGAAGTATCCATGTAGCTAATACGGCTGATTTTCTACCAGGAGCAGGCTCAAAACACGCGCGAAAAGTTGGCGTACTAGTAACGTTTGACGTTTTATATTCTGGGTGGAGTGACGTGTACAGAAATTGTGAATCATTTTCTTCTTTGTGTGTTGGGGACTTGGCCTACACACGGCATTTTCCATATACATAAATTGGCAAACCTGTTCTGAAGCTTGAGGACCCCAAGTTTAACACCCTTCTTCACCCGACACGGGGGTGGGTTTCATGTGTGAGTTAGAATATAAAACAACCGTGTTTAAAAACAAGTAAATAAGCGGAATGGGTGTGAGGTGCTCTAGAATATAAAACAAGTAAAAAACAGGTAAAAAAGTGGAGTAGGAAAAACACCAGGTCAGGTGAGGCCGTTGTGAATAATTTTAATATTGTACAATATATGTCAATATACATTAAATTGCGTAGCATCATAGAAAATACTTTGTAATAATACACTTACATTTCAAATTTGCTGACAGGTGGAAGGATTTCGTGTTTTTCTAGAGCAAAGTGGCCATTATTCAGTACTAACACAACTAGCAATATTAGCCAGTCTATTAACAATAATAAATCGAGCGAACTGATCAGGATTATCTTCATAATGTCATTTACTAACTTACAGTTTTTGAGTGCTCTCTTGAAGAGCTAATAAAAGCAATATACCATTTATCTCTCTTGACAAATTCGCATGATACAGTATAAAATCTATCAAGACCAGCCGTGGTCTCAATAGAGAGGTGGTCGTTATATGGTTCGTTGTGGTCGCTTTAAGAACATTTTGGAGCATTAAAACTGGTCCTATTACAGAGGTGGTCTCAATACAGAGGCGGTCTCAATATAGAGGTGGTCTTAAGTGGAAGTTCTACTGAACTTACTGTATAGCAGAGATACACAAACCTCATGACAATGAAGTATTTTGGTCAAACAATATAATAGTATTATTGCGTGTGATGTAGTGTTTGTAAATCGTCGTCAACACCGAAAAGTCCATTAGACCGCCGACGATGATTTTGTACACTAAAACCATATTCTGGACCGCTCTGGATTCAGTCTACTGTTTCCCTGCCTGTGATAACATGCAGTTCAAGTAACCGGGGAAAGGTTAATATGAGGTGCATAATGTTATGAAATAAATTTCATACACACAATGTTATGGCGCCAAACCGTTGCTGTGTTTATAGTTTGTGGTAAACTTGGCATTGAATGCAAATCCGGTCATATGCATAATCAGTGGCTTCCGATTCAATGAAATAACAATGATTAAAACATGCGAAAATCTGTTAATCCTCATCAGACTGCTGCTTGACATGCTCAGCCTTCTATCAACAGACATTTTATAAACAGACCACTTCCATAATAATAAGATTTTTGTAAACAGACCACCTCTATGATAAGGACATTCTATAAGCAGACCACCTCTGTAATAAAAAAAATCATAAACAGGCCACCTCTCCAATAAGAACAATTTTATTAATGGAGTTAGCATAAAACAAGTAAATTGAGTAGAAAATCACCATATTCTCGGTCACCAGATTTTTTGTTTCACTATCAAGTACATAATCATAACGAAATCCGTCTGGTGGTGGGACCGTTGTGAACAATTTCAAAATTATACACTATATTAATATACATCAAAATACGTAGTATGATAAGAATAATTTATACTATTTCATTTACATTCTTAATTCGCTGGCAGGTGGAAGACTTTCGTGTTTTTTAGTCCAAAGTGGCAATTATTCAGTACTAACACACCTACTGATATTAGCTAGTCTTTTTAAATAATACATCCAGTGAACTATAAGGTACTAACCATCTTTTCTGATTTCACTGTTATGTGGATGCTCGAATTGGTCTGCTTCTTGGCAAACTACGTTTCTGGGCAGTGGACTCTCAGAGCAAAAAATCAAAACAACAGTTAACACTTCACATTCTGAAACCTATTATTCACCAGACCAGAATAAGTATATGTATCTAAAGATTCCCATGTCCCCTGACCTATTAATCAATAGATTTGTCAAACTCATGAATGTTGAAAAAGTGTATATCAATGCATATTTGTTGTAAAATCAAATTCTATTAATATTTAGAACCTTTTCTATTGATTACGCATTCCATTGGATATATTTAGAAATATAATGTAAAAAAATATTTGTGGTGTTTGAAAGCAATGATGATTAATATTGGACATCGCCACTGTACTGTATTGGCACTTTGTGTAATTTAGACTATGTTGGCTTTTCCCACACTACGAATATTACATTAAAAAAATAAAAAATAAATAAAAAATTAAACTCATCACAGAGTAAATATACATGCGATGTAGTACAACCTCTCTATCAAGACCGGCCTTGGCATCCACTTAAGTGGTCTCAATACACAGGCTCATTTTGGTCGCTTTATGAATATTCGGGAGTATGAAAAATGGTCCCATTAGAGAGTTGGTCTCAATAGAGAGGTGGTCCAAATTTGTTCAACTGTATATAGCAGAGCTCCCCAAATCTCATGACAATGAAAGATTTTGGCCAAAGAATGGGGTTGGATGTCTGTACAATCATGGGTCTATGGCTGTACCTTAAATTACGATAATCTCCACAGATTTACAACTTCTGTAATAAGCCAATAATACAAAAAGTCAACATTTTATGGTCCTAAAACTTCACAAACAGGGGAGGGGGGGGCGTGCACTGGATCTCCTTATGCCTTCTGTAGAACTAGTGTAAATAAAGCGGTGGTCTCCTTATTTGGAGGTTCACAACCGTTTCTTTATGCTGGCTTGTGACAGCGGAAATCTGTCTTATTATAGAGGTGATCTCTTCATAAGGCGTGTCTCTTTATAGAGGTGATCGATATTGGAGGCTGTATTGTATATTCTATATATAGTATAATGGTTCTGTTATACAGGCATGTTGAATATAATAGCCAACACATGATTTTGATCCATGCAAGTTAGATTACCACCTTCGTTATTTTACATAACGCCCCTTGTTTCCAGACTAGAACAGGCTTTTTAAATTGCGCACCTGTCACAGGCACCTGTTCCAGGTGGGAGACCGTCATGTATCTTAGCCAATGTGAAAAAATCACTTGTGACGATTAAACAGTTCTAACATGGCAACATGCAGGCAGCCTGTCTTACCCAAATATTTAGAGGTCGTGGAAGTCATGGTCAAATCAAAATCCTATTCTGTCAAACTAGTTGCTGTGTTTCTAGTTTGTGGTCAGCTTTGCAACACAATTTCAAAAATAATTATGAAAAGCATACACGTGACCTCTCATCCAGGTATCGTGGAGTGGTGTGTGTGCTCATTTCAACACCCCCAACCCCCCGCCACTCATTGCTTCATTTGTTCGGTCATAAATCTTAGAATAAACCGTGGCTTCCGATTATGTTGAGTTGAATTAACAAGAATTGAACACATGAGATAACTGAGTTAATCCTGATCAGACTGGTGCAGCATCGTCTCCAGTCCACCATAATGGCACGACCTCTATAATGGCTGTACTGACCAAACAGTCATTTTATAAACAAAAACAATTTATAATAAGAACAGTTTTGTAAACAGCTCTATGATAAAACAATAAACAGATCGCCTCTGGATTTTGATGAACAAACCATCTCTGTCCCATTTTCATAAACAGACCACCTCTACAATAAGATTTTTTTATGAACAGAGCTAGCAAATACAACTAAACAAATTAACAGGAAAACACCATTTGCTTTCCTGCCAGATTCTGGACCGTTGGTGGTGAGACCGTTTGAATAACTTTAATATTATATAATAAGTCAATACACAAAAACTATGTAGCATCATAGAAAATACTTTGAAATATTTCAATAGCATTTCGAATTTTCTGATAAGTGGAATGCTCTCGCGTTTCTTAGAGCAAAGTGGCCATCATTCAGTACAAACGCAACTATCGATATTAGCCAGACTTATTACCATAAATAATTGAGTGAACGATAATGGGCGATTGTGATTAAAATTGGTTCTTTGAAATCTTTGAATGCTCTGGATATTCTGCATCCTGGCAAACAACGTTACTGGGTAGTAGACTCTCTACGAGCAAAATTCAATATGTACATAAGACTCATCACAAATGGTAGTAGAAACACACGACGCTGTAGAACCTCACTATCAAAACCGGCCGTGGCATTCACTGTAAGTGGTCTCAATAGAGAGGTGGTCTCTATACAGAGGTTCATTTTGGTGGCTCTATGAACGTTCGGGAGTATGAAAAATGGTCTTATTACAGAGGTGGTCTCAATAGAGAGGTGGTCTTACATGGAGGTTCCGCTGTATATAGCAAAGGTACAAAAACCTCATGACAAAGGAATATTTTTGTGAAACAAAGGGGTTGGGCGAGTGTCCTGTACAAACATGGATCTATGGGCTGCACTACCAATTAAGATAATCTCTGATCCTATTACAAAGGTGGTCTCAATATAGAGGTGATCTTAAGTGGAGGTTCTACTGAACTTACTGTATAGCAGAGATACACAAACCGTGGCTTCCGGTCATACGATTAAAATAACGTCAATTGAAACATACGATAATCTGTTAATCCTCATCAGACTTGTGCTGATGGTCCCCAGTCCAGAACATTTAATAAACAGGAGAATTTTATAATAAGAACATTTTTGTAAACAGACCACCTCTATGATAAGGACATTCTATAAACAGATCGCCTCTGAAAAAAAAACATTTTCATAAACAGACCACCTCTACAATAAGAATTTTTTATGAACAGAGCTAGCATAAAACAACTAAACAAATTGAGTAGGAAAACACCATGTGCTCTCCTGCCATATTCTGCATCTCTACCCAGTAAGCACATAATCATAACGTAAACCGTCTGGTGGTGAGACCGTTGTGAATAAATTTAATATTATACAATATATCAACACACATCAAAATACGTTTGATCATAGAAAATACTTTGAAAAAAATTCAATAGAATTTTGAATTTTCTGATAAGTAGAACGCTGCCGTGTTTCTTAGAGCAACGTGTTCATTATTCATTACTAACGCAACTAGCCATATTAGCCAGTCTATTTACAATATTTAATCGAGTGAACAAGCTTTGCCATATTTAGTTTAACACAATCTAGGAAAATACAATATTTGAGTGCTCTCATTGATCTGCGTCTTCGTTGACAGTGGACTCATGAAGAGCTTAAAAAACAATATATGATGTATCAATATTGACAGTGTCCGTTAGTCAGTACTAACACCACTATCGATAGTAGCCAGACTTTTTACAATAATAAATCGAGTGAACGTCAACCGGCGTTAATCTATTTGGAATTATTAGTGGAATCTTTGAATGCTCTATTGATTCCGAGTCCTGGTAAACTACGTTTCTGGGCAGTGGACTCTTTAAGAGCAATATTCAGTATAATCATAAGACTCAACACAAATGAAAGATACGCACGATACTGTAGACTGGACTGTAAGTGGTCTCAGTGGAGAGGTGGTCTTTATATAATCTTATATGGACGTTCATTTAGGTCTCTTTATGAATGTTTGGGAACATAAAAATGGTCCTATCACAGAGCTGGTCTCAATAGATAGGTGGTCTTAAATGGAGGTTCCGCTGTATATAGCAAAGGTACAAAAACCTCATGACAAAGAAATATTTTTGTGAAACAAAGGGGTTGGGTGAGCGCCCTGTACAACCATGTTCTATGGCTGCACTACCAATTAAGACCATCTCCACGGATATACAACTTCTATAATACAACAATAATACACTAAAACTCACCAAAAACTTCACGAACACAAAGAGACCTCAATCACAAACACTGAGACCATTTGATATCACATTATCAGTTCCTGGGTGCTCTCAACAGGCAAGTTCTTCTGCACTGTAAGTGAAAGCACGTGTTTTTCCAGACCAGATTGGGACACCTGCATCGGGCACCTGCACACGACACTGTTCTCTCACTTTCTCGCACCAAACTGACCCTGACCTCGCGTGACCCAGATAGCGGGGCACCTGCCATAGGCACCTGCCGTTACTCCACCTCACTTTGTCGTGGATATGACAATGCCCTTTGTTTATGAGTTACAACATCTTTTGATCTACTGTTCATCTATAAAATGCAGCCCGCAATGGACTTACCTCTGGCGGATCCAGATTTTTTTTTTGTAAAGGTGTGGGGGTGGGGATTTTTCATGCCTTTCGTACGTGCGACCGATGTCAGACCCATATGAAAATGAGCTATCTTGGTGGGAAGGGTGTGTGGGGGTGGGGTGTGTGTGTGTGTGTGGGGGGGGGGTTGCACTGGATCTGCCTATGCCTGCTATAGAACTAGTGTAAATAAGAGACACCGCCCTTCAAAATACAAGATTATTCCAACTGAGTTGTGCTGTGCACGTTAATGTTCAAGACAATGCCTCACTGAAAGCAGTGGATAGTGTTGATTTAACAAAGTGAAGGTTGTAATGATCATGTCCTTTCGAAAGTGTGCCATGTCTCCGAGAAAAGTGAAAGGAGCAGGCAATCAAAATTGATGTAGCCATAGTAATGGTTAAATGATGTTGTTGTAATTTTTGTCTTTTACTTCATGGTTGATATTTTTGACATGACAAGAAAAGTCAATATAGCAATCAGAGCCAATAACCCACGCTGATTGGTCAATCTCCGTGCTCAATTTTGCGATGGAAAACACGCTCCCCCAAAAACCACGGCGCTAGTCTAAGAACAAATCAATACAGCCGGGCAAGACGTGTTTGTTGTTGCAGAGAGCAACAGTTTAGACTAAACTCAAAACTGTAGGAATTGACGTCTCCGCGCGCTCAAAACAATGGGAAATTGACTTGAATGTTGAATGTTATAATGTGATTTATTTTAAAAATAAAATGGATTTTAGTCATGATAGAATGGTGATTGACCACTCGATTGTCGTGTCAATAAAAATTGAGAACCAATTTTGCGATTACGCACTGGCTACCCTGTGTTGAATTGGTGACGGTGTGACAAATAGCATTAAAAGTGGGGAGATGGCTGAATGAAATAAGTGTGAGATAGAAGAGAGGCAAGAACAATTTCGGGAGATGGGAGAACGAGGCTAAACTATTGGGAGATGGGAGATTGGCAACTCATATAACCCCCGGCCCTATATATATTTAGAACCCTCTACGCACTGCCCCGGTAAAGCAAGGCTTCTGGGAGATTCAGTGGCTAAAGTGTTAAATGATACAGTGTAGAACGTTAAGTCAAGAGCATCCCTGTATACAGACCACATTTATGAACGGATCACCTATGTACATAGACCATCTCCATATAAAACCACCTCTATACAGAGACCACTTAAAAATATCGATTTATACTTATTGAACAAGCTTACTAGCTATGTATTTAATACAATATATCGAAAGAATCCATTTCAACAATAGCTAATTGTTGGATTTTATACGTCGTTTCTGTGAACAAGATGGACTGATAGTCAACGAAATATTATAAGTATAAAATCCAATAATTAGCTATTGTTAAAAATGAAATCATTAACTATATAATACATTTACAAATGATAGAAAAATAGAGAAAAAAGTCAAAGAATAGAGACGGAAAACGCATTATACAAATACGGTTCTCTTTCTATCAAGCACGTACCAACAATGAATACGGGCTTGTGATGAGACCGTTGTGGACAATTTTAATATTATACAAAATATCGAAACACATCAAATTTTGTAGCATCATAGAAAATACTTTGCAATATTTCACTTACATTCTTAATCTGCTGACAGGTGGGAGTCTGTCTTGTTTCTTAGCGCAAAGTGTCCATTATTGAGTATTAGCGCAACTAGCGATATTAGCCAGTCTATTTACAATAATAATCGAGTGAACTGTAACGAGGGCTAATTTACGTAATTGCACTATACAAATTTAGGAATTACAATATTTGAGTGCTCTCATTGATCTGATGAGAGCTTAAAAATAATATATGATGTATCACTATTGACAGATGCGCTCGATTCGGAAGAGCCTGTCCATCAAAACCGGCCGTGGCATTCACTGTAAAGTGGTTTCTAAAAAGAGGTTAATTTTGGTAGCTTTATGAACGTTCGGGAATATGAAAAATTGTCCCATTACAGAGGTGGTCTCAATAGAGAGGTGGTCTTAAATGGAGATTCTACTGTATATAGCAGTGTTTTTTTGTGTTTTTTTATGTTTCATATTGCCCCAGGTGGAACAATACCAGTTATTGACATATTAAATATCCTTGTATTGAATATATTGTGATAATCAAATTGTGGTAAGAAAACCTTATCATTATAGTTTCAAAATACATTCTCATACATCTTCCTTTTTAACATTATAGCTTATACATAGTTACATTATTATATGTTTGGGTGATCAAATACAGCTTTTCCCCCTTTAAATACCAAAGATTAATTATATAAAATTATAAATTAGTTTCATATATAGTTTCTTTTGGAAAATATGTTTTTGAGAAATCAAAATCAAATATGAATCATGTGTGTGCGAATTACAACAGTATAACATTTATGAGAAACTTAATTTGGAACAGAGTAGAATATTACACGTCTTAATTACCGATAGAAATCTCTGTAGTAGTAATGAGAATTTAGAGAATTGTTTACACTTATTGATAACCATAATATATTCATTATATTATTAATCTCAGATTTTATAAAAGAAATAATACATTGGTATGTATCCAAAGTCTTGTCAATAAAAAAGTTTTTATGTATGCTATAGCATAGAAATATTCTGAGCTGGGTAATTTCCAAATCATCATTTATCGCAGCAAGGATTTAAAAAAAAGTTATATCCTTGTTTATGAAATTTTCTACTTTGTTATATATTTGCAAAGCCATATTACAATAATACAACATACGAGGTATATCATGTTTTACATTATTACAAAACAAACAATTTTCTGGTTAAGACTTTTTCCATTTGAAAAGCTTATTATTGGTAATCAGTATTTCAGTAATTATCTTTTAATTGAAAGAAGAAAATTTGGTTTCACATTGGTTCAATATTTTTGACTTATATACTTCACTCCAATCAATGAGTTTATCAAAATATTTATCTCAATCTCTTAGACATACTAGGTTTTCACTTTTTGAGAATATTAGCTTTTCATAATAAAAAGTTTATCTTACATCAATATTTTCATATATATATATATAGACCAGATCATTATCTATTACGTTATTATTTTCATTATTATATCTAATCAAATGATAAGGTCGTACTATTTTACTTATCTTCGATAAAACTGTAAAATAGAATTTCTTATTTTCTAATTTATGATAGATATCATTTCTAAATTCACCATTAGTTTTTAGAGCGTCTGCTATTTTGGATATGTTAGATTTAATAGAGAGGCCGTGGATGCATCATTGTTTATCGCAAAATTTCTATATTCTGGAAAGGGAAAGTATATAGCAGAAGTACGAAAACCTCATGACAATGAAATATTTTGGTCAAACATAGGGGTTGAGCGAGCGCCCTGTACAACCACTGGATCAGCCGATGCTTGCTCTAGAACTAGTGTAAATAATAAGGTGATTTCCTTATTTTGTGTCTCTTTATTCTGACTCGTGAAAGTAAAGATTAGTCTTTTTATAGAGGTGGTCTCTTCATAAACCGTGTCTCTTTATAGAGGTGATCTTAAATTGGAGGCTGTATTGTATATTCTATATTCTATATTGTATCATGGTTCTGTTTAGCAGACATCTTGAATATAATAGCCAATAAATGATTTTGATCCATGTTAGATAGATAACCACCTTTCTTATTCCAAACTAGAACCGGCTTTTTTTAGATTGCGCATCTGTCCTGGGCACCTGCTGTTCCTAGGAAAAATCACCTGTCTCCCTAAATCAGTCCAGTTCGCCGCCATCACAGGATCGCATCCAACCAGGCAGACAGGCAGACAACGTGACAAGCAGCCAGGCACAGTACTCTTCCGTTCTGTCCACACTAAGCATCAGAAGCCATCCAGGTATAGTAAGCTGCAATGGCAGCTGAAAAAGCCACCAAAGAATCTCCCATCCAGGTAGCGTGGAATGATCGGCTGTGATAAACCACCCGTCTTGTCTTGTGCTTTGTCCTTTGCTTCATTTGTCCAACTCATATAAATCTCAGTCTCATTGGTGTCCACTGTTGTGTTGACAAGTGTCCACACAAAACAGGCACACTTCCATTGAAGCTCCAGGCTCCAGCATCAACACAAAGCAATGCCCAAAAGACCTCTCATCCTGTCTATCACACAGACAGTCAGGCAGGCAGGCAGACAATCCACCAATCACTGACTGCACACCTCCGCGGGATTACCTACTCAGCCGGCGGCTGATCCAGAAGGATTTGTCACCCGGGAGGGCTCCGTCACCGGGGTGTCACCGGGGTGACTTATGGGTGAGGGGTGTATATATAGTGGGCATGGCGGTATGGCTTCTATAGCGTCAGGCTTAGCAATGAAAAAACGTGATCATGCAGAATTTCTCAAACACAGAAGAGTTTGTGTTTTTACGACCAACTAATAGTATAAGGACCAACCTCAAATGGTGCTGATTTGAAATGGTCTCATTAGAGAGGTGATCTTCAAATAGAGAGTCATATCTATCTCCTTGTGAAGGCAACATGATAAATAGTGGTCTCATTATAGATGTGATCTCTGTATGGAGTATGTTCTTACTATAGAGATGGTCTCATTATAGAGGTGGTCTCTGCATAGAGGTGGTTTTTAACTAACGGTTATACCATATATTGTAAATAAACCACAAATGGAGCTGATTTCAAAATGTTGTCTTCCCTCACGGCTGTACTATTAGAAGTAGTCGATATTGCAACCCTGAATATTTGTACAGTGTAACAGAGATTCCCGTTGACCGACGATGAACGTAGATGTCCCTAACAACCTACGGTGCAGACAAACCCCCCACCTCCCCAGCATGACGGTGTCTCAGCTGACAGACGTGATTATCACTGGCAGTAGAGTCGTTTACGGCGTTTTCATTACTGCTTCAATGAAACGTTCGCGTGACAGACGGAATGTGTATTTCCCCATGTTACAAGGTCACTAGCGAGCAACGCTGTCTTTGGCAGGTGTGTTATAGGAGACGTAATGTGGAAATTACAAGGTTAAAAGCAGCTTCACTTTTAAGAGTTTGCAAAAAGTTCTTTTGTAGCAGCACAGGTAAAAGTAGCTAAAAAGGCCGTGCTGCTGTGTCACATTTAGTCCACATAAATTCCTCAACCAGTGTGTATTGCTTTCTTATAAAGCAGATGTGCCAGCATGGTTTGCAAGGTTATGGTAGGGTGTGAACTGTGATGCAACCTATTCAATTACAATGTTTTACAATATTTTATTGGTGAATGACAATGAAACGTATTGGTGACTGGTGATCTATGCAAATACTGTATTTTCACCAAGGTTATAAACCCCCTCTTCAGACTGATTGTATCCTAATACAGCCAGTACATAACCTGTCACACTCTGATCATGAGGGTAGCCTAAATGTACCAGTCAATAGTAGGTACATTACAAAATGAATGACTACGTCTAGACTGATGACTCATTACTCCCTGTAACAGTCAATACATAACCTGGCAACCTGGCCCCCGGGGTGCTGGTGATCACCCTGATTGAAACCAGGCGGCCGTGCATAACCCACCACAGTTTAGACTGATTGTACCCTATACCAGCTAGCAAATAACCTTCTAGCTTGTACCCAGTGGTTTTCATTCTTATTGAAACATTGAAACACATCCTGATGGAAATCCGGTGGCGGTGAATCACCCACCGCCAGTCTGGCATCACAGCAGGACGTTTCTAGTCGCGTCTCGCGTGATTTATCATCCAGGGATTAGTGGTAGATCCCGTCGGGGTGGCCGGGGACAGGCAGGGGACAGGCGGCTCAGGGAGACGGACGTCCGCAGTCTGTCACCCTGATACTGCCTCCACCCCCACTGGCAAAAAGATGGACACACAGCGGTGTTGATTCACTGGAATCCAGTAGCGCAGCGATTGCGATCCATTTTTTCCATCATTCATTTCGTTGGGGGGTTTGCCATGTTCACCATCAATCGTAAGCAAAAACCCTCTCCCCCCACGCACACGGATGTTTTTCTAAACATCCAAAACCCTGGATCTGCCCCCTGTAAAGAGAGTTATAGCGCAATGGGCGAGGGATTAGTTTTTCATTAAGAAGCACAGCAGCATTGCACTTTACGGTCCTGGTCCCAGCCTCTGTGTATCAGCACAATATGAGGTGATTGTCCTGTGTTGATACCAAGCATTTGTCAGCCTAATGCCCAGTGACAAGGGCAATGTGTCTTATTTTATAGTGTGAACTCATCTATTCCTGCTTTTTAATACACAAATATGCAGTTTTGTTTTAACTTTCACTCACAAAACCCCATGAGTTTTAAAACAGAAATTATTCAAGCACATTCTTGAAATTTCTTGAAAAGAACTTTGTTAAAGAGTCTCTCCGTTTAACATTACAAACCAAAGGATATTTGATATGCACCATGCATTAGTGCATAATAACATATTTATGTGCACATCCCTAGAAATAACATTGTTCACGTCTTTCCATGTCAATCTACAAAGATAATCGTAATGGCCTTCGCCTGAAAAATAGATGACTTCTTGTACCCACACGGCGGGTCTGAGTGCTCCAGTGGCATGCTTTTGTGGACTTCACCTGAGCTCGTTAAAGACATGCTCTTAAGAAAGCATAAAATGAAAAAAATAAACCTCAAAACTGTCAACATACAACGGCTGGGTGAAATCTTGAAATATTCCTCATTTTCGGCCGCCATTTTGGACGCCATCTTGAATTCTGGTAATTCTGTTCGTGGGTTGCTTCATGTCAAGCATGGTTCTTTGAGAAAACAAAACAAAACTCATTTTCATGTGTAAAAAATGAAGGCTGAATGCATAGAAAATACCCAACTACAGTAATAAATCATAACAACACCTATACAGTGTGAGGAAGTAGTTCAGGTTATACAGTTTGCATCACATCAGTAGTTTGGGTCAGACTGCATTAAATTAAACAATGGAGTAGATCTATTGTGTTACGGGCGCAATTCCCCTAACCAGTACATTGTGTAATCATGAAAACAGCTCAGAAGCACGTGAATCAGCACCACACAGTATACAAAAACAGGCCTCTCTCTCAAGTCACCCACCATTTGCTCTCCATAGCCCACAGGCGGCTCCCGGGACCACAGCATACGACTTTGAGCTTGGTACAGTGGATCCCTTTTGTTAGGACCACGGGGTACTTGTTTCATGGGGTCACCAGAGTGATGCGGTCTCAGTATGGAGGTTCATTCTGGCCTCGTTTTAAAGGCTTGGGAATGGGAGTACTAAAAATTCCCATGTCCCTCTATTTTGGCCCTTTTCTATAATAATCCCACTTTTTGGCCGATTTTTTCCCATATCCCTCTTTTTAGAAGCCTTTTTCTGTATAGATCCCACCTACACTGGTCATAAACCCTGGTCCCCAGTATGGAGGTTCATTCTGGCCTTGTCGTTTTAGAAAGGCTTGGGAGTGCGAGTAATTGAATTATGGTCGTTTATGGAGAGGTGGTCAGGTCTAGTTTAAAGGCTTGAAGTGTCATAATTGGTCTCCTTTATTTAGGCTTGGGACTGTGAATACTTGTCTTGTTATAGAGGTGTTTGCCCTACTAGAGAAATGCTCTCTTTTTAGATACGGCCTTTATGAAGACAGTGACTTGAGTTGGTATGATCTTATTACACAGGTGGTCTTGTTCTGCAGATGTGGTGCTATCTGCAGGTTGCGCTGTTAGAGGGCCACAAAGAGGATGGATCATGATCCAGTAACTCAATTACCGTCCACTGACCATTGGTCAGTCTCTATACGGAGTATGGGTGTACATAGATCAAGGCGGTCATCTGTGGTCATTTCTAAGAACACCCAGGAGGTACAGGTTCATGAATATCGACTACATACTGGCCAAAAACTAGATATTGTACTTGTTGCATATATAGAACAGTCTATTACAAGAAATTGTCATGTCTCAATTTCATATTACAAAACAGATAAGAGTACTTTATTTGCAGATTTGAGAACTGTGATTTATTTAATGTTATGTGATTTGTAGTAACTTCTATATTTAGATATGGTGCTATTCTAGTGTTTTGTCTCCTTTATCTTATTGTGTGTTGTATGTCTTTACATTTGTACGGGTGTATACTGTTATTACACACCCTGTATATTATAGAAATAAAGTGTATTAGTATTAGTACTTATAATCGTGGGGTTGAGAGATCAGAGAATCTCTCACTGAGTGTGAGTTTGACAGAACGAGTGAGCGCAGAAGCCAAACACAGAGACTAATGAATATCAATACGACAACTTGGTCAGAAACCAAACCTGGATACACTTATGAATATCAATATACTTTCTGAGCAATTACATATATATACTAATACGTGATCAAACGAATGTGGGTGAGGGATCAGAAAATCTCTCACCCAGTGAACGGAGAAGCGAGTATTTTCAGCCAAACACAGAAACTAATGAATATCAATACAATACCCACTTAGACCTGGATACACTTATGAATATCAATAAACTCTGTGCTGAGCAGTGACACACGGGGGCCAATGCTTGTGCATGTGTCAGATCCTGTGCGGGTCAACATCATCCAACATGCTGTGTTTGCTGTCGCCTCTTTGATGATGTTTGCTGTCGGAAATGAACGGGCTTATCGGTGGAGGGCAGGGTATGGCGGCGGAGTCGGGGTGGGGGTGGATGGCCCGAGACATACGGGGGCAGAGGAACGACGGGGACAGGATTGTTGCAGATTGGTGGTGGGTAGGATGGTGGTGGCTGTTGTACATTCGATTTTAGTTGAATGGTAAATGGGTGAGGGGTGCGGGACATACTAGGGCGGCGGATGGTTGTTGTACGTTTCTCTGGTGTTGCTGTGATGCTTCTATCTATATTGCGTACTGAAGGACTGTTATGTGTGTTCAAATGATTTATAATAATACACCTTTTTATAATTCACCTTTGAGATATTTTCGTACATATTTGTTACACGTAGCATGACCAATTAGGTTACTATAATCGGGTGAACGACACATATACGATGATACGCACTTATGATCTCGTTTGTGGAGAATGAGACTATAAAAATGAAAGAATAAAACTACCCGTACACATTGTATAGGTATAAGTCCTATAAGCTGTCTCAATGATGTAATATAAAATGTAAATACACAGTAGAGTTGTTGACCTGCCTACTTTTTGAGGCTATCTTAAATGGAGAAACTGCCCTCAAATAATAAAATGTAGTGCAAGATGTGAATAAAACTCAGTAAAGTTACCGACCTACCTACTTCTTCAGGGTTGCATGTTCAAAATAGTACCCATGGGCCAATCTAAATTGAAGTGGTTAAACATTAAGATGAGTACATCATGTAACTTGTAGAAAGCACCTGCCTCTGTCATTTTGGGCATCTGGAACAATACATGAAACTCATCAACATTTGCTCCCGGACCACATGAAAAGTGGCAAGTCCCTGGTTGTATGACAACATGGCAATCCTTTATATAAACTTCCCATCGGGCGCTGAATTGTTTAAAGCCAACACATGACATTTATGCCGTGTTGGAAAGCTCCTGCATGTGCTTGTCTTTATCATGTGGTATTTGAATTGCTCATATGCATCCTTATCTATTCAGGCTTATTACTTATACCATGAACATCGGATTTTGAAGGCTGTGTGAATGGGAAAGCACGATGTCTAATATGCTGTTAACAGTTTTTGTATAATGGACATGCAATAGTATAAATGACAGGAGCTTTCAGAAAGCACAAAACACATCATAATGTTTCTGTGCAATCGTAATTGATAGGCCACTGAGCGTAACCCTTAAACAAATACACGGATTTAAGATGATCTAGATCTAATAAAACGCAGATTAAACTGCCAATTTACTGCAAATATTTAGCTCAACTAACAATGAAGGTTTCACAGTATAATGGAACATCTGCCACCACGTCTCAAATGGTCTCAAATTACAGGTGGTCTGCTTTATGAAGGCCGAGAACCGTAAACTATAGCATCACTACACAGGTGGTCTCTTTATAGAGGTGCTCTTATTTTTAAGTTTCATTGCATTGTGTCATCAGCATCTCTGCAAGTAGGCCACGCTCAAGAGGATGTGGCCAAGTAAGAGAAGTTGTTCAAGCACCGCCAACCAGTGTAAATATAATCCAGTAGAATGGGAACCTACATGAAAATGCCACCTCTCAATTGAGATCACTTTAAGTCGGCCACACAAGTTGTTTTCATAGAGAGGTTCTACTGTAGCCAATAATTAAAATTAATGTGTGACTTTAGGCATTTTGGAACAATTGGGATCAAAAGTAGACACGTTTCTAGACTAATTGCACGGAAAACCCGACAGCATGGTGAGTTTGGGCCGAAAAGTCCACTTAAAAAGTCACCGCCAGCTACATGTTAATACGATTATGTGTGGTTTCGTCCAAGCGTGCTCGGGGGTGAAGTTTGAGAAAAGGAGTTTGGATCCAATCTGGGTGGGAGCTTTCGGGGCAGCCCCAAGGTGCTTGTTACCCCACCTCGTGTCGTGAAGCACCTGCCTATGGCTGGTAATGGAACGAGGGCAGTTTTAATTGATTTGTTATCTTCAAAATCTTGTTATTTCTTCATTCTTTTCATTTTTTGTCGATGTGAATCTTAATAGCGTCTTTTAGTGCAGAAAGGTCATTGCTATTATTCTGAAAATTGAAATTGTTATGTCACCTTGATAATTTCTTTACTTTTTTATTTTGTGCACATGCCATTATGAGATATTTCAGTAGTGTCTTACAGATCTCAGCTGTTTCAATGCTTTTGGTTTTTAGCCGCCATTACAAATGAGGATCTCCGCCAATATCGCCCAAACCGGCCGGTAGATGTCAGTCTCCGTACAGAGATTTATGTGTAGGCGCGCTAAATAAAAGA
This sequence comes from Streblospio benedicti, assembly GCA_019095985.1. Taxonomy (NCBI): domain Eukaryota; kingdom Metazoa; phylum Annelida; class Polychaeta; order Spionida; family Spionidae; genus Streblospio; species Streblospio benedicti. The sequence goes on from CM032661.1 coordinate 31,554,299, forward strand.
CATTGAGCTATTCTGAGTTTTAAACCATTAATTATAGATTTCATCAGGAATAAATGAGATTCCTGATTTCATATTAATTTTACTTTAGGTATGATAGTAGCTGCTTGGGGAGAGAACTTCATATTTGTTTCAAATACATGTAAATATGTACTAGTGAGAGTACTCCACGTTACTCCACATGTGCAATACAGTAGAACCTCCAATTGAGACCACCTCTTTAATAAGACCATTTTTCTCCGTCCCAACCCTTCATAAAGCTACCAGGTAACCTAAATGAACCTCTGTACAGAAACCACCTCCTTATTGAGACCATAAAATACTGGTCCCAAAGGTGGTCCTAATAGAGAGGTTCTACTGTAGTCTAGACAGTACCAGTAGCTTATTGAAACCCGGTCCCATGGTCTATGGAAATTTACTCTTGTAGTTGTCTTAACAAGCGACTAGAAACTCACTATTTACACCACCGACAAACATCCAAAATCCACCACAGAGTGTCCCCGTGGAGATCAACATTCACTGCAGGACTCGGCTGGTCCCGATAGAATGCACACACGCGGGTACGGGCACATGGAAGTTTAGTGTGGACGACAAACTAGTGCAGTGAAAGTAGGCTTTCTTAAAGTGTCAGTGTCTCTTAATCGTGTGTCAATAGCTTACAGTATGCCTTTTGAGAACATTTAATTACGATCACCTCTCAATTGAGACCACCTGTATAAGAAGAACACTTTTCACGGGCCAAAACTTTCATAAAGCTACCAAAACGAATCTCTGTATCAGCTCTGTATAGAGACCGCCTCTCTATTGAGACCACGTAATTCTGGCGGTCGTAATAAAGAGTTTCTTCTGTACCGCACACTATGCCTTTTGAGCTGAATTTGGACTGGATGGTAAGTAGTAGGCCTTCTAGAAATGTTAATTTACATGTAATATATGAGGTGTGGTGCTACTATTTTATATCTATGTAGATGTATATTTTTATTATAGTGTTTTATATGGACTCTAATGCATGTATTGATTATACATGTCTTCTATGTCTGAAATAAATAAATAAATAAAATGAAATAAATAAATGATCATCACTGACTACTGGTCAATACGGGGGTCAGTACACCCAGGAGGTCACGTGACATCACCCCAGCAGCCGCCGCCGCCACTCGCGGACACACACAACAAGCCTCGTTATCGCTACTGCAACAGCCTTTATCACCAGCCTCTCACCTTGGCCAGTTGAGACGATCAGCTTTCAGCCTTGATCAAGACACTCTCCTTCAAATGTAGACACCAATTGAGTAGGTGGGTGTTAATGATTCTGTTTGTATAGCAGGGGCACTGCCCTTATTGATGGTATATTAGCCATGTTACTGTAGGACCGGTCGCTGAACTGGTTATAACCCCCCCCCCCCCCGATAGTGGTGGGTGTTAACAGTTTTGAGTCTAGATTGGCCCTTGTTGTTCTACTTATCCTTGTTTTTCATGTGGAGCAATTGCACGATTTATCTGGTAAAGCGTTACCACGATAGAGCTTTACAACAATGGTGTTCATAGGCAGATCCAGGTTTTTGGAAAAGGAGGGGCGCACTTAACGAAGGGATTTCATGAAAAACCCTATGAAAATGAAGTATTTTGGTGGGAAAAGGTGGGGGGTGCCCCCTGGATCTGCCTATGGTATTTAATGAATTAGAAGTGCATGAAAAAGTAGACTTTTACAAGGAGTCCGAAAATAAGTGCCACCAAATCCCTGTGTGTCCATTTTAAAGAAAATTCCCAGAAATTCTTGCGTCACTTTTAACTATGATGCACACTAGTGTCAGGTCGTGTCCGTTGATCGCCTACGGACTTTCCAATGGGTCTCTTTAACAGCCCAAAGTGGCTGCCTACTGTCAGTGAATTAAACGTGCATGACAAAGGTACAACCGCCTCTCACTCTCTGCCCCCATCCACCTCCAGCTTTTAACGAGGTGCCCCCGGGCTCCCTTGTTATTTCTCTCTCACACCCCTTTCCTGGTCCAATTAGGAGAACTTTTATATGGAGACCATATCTCTATTATGATGACCTGTGTCTCTCAAAATAAATCCACCAATTAAGACCACCTCTATAATGAACACCACCTTTATAATAATACCAAATTTTTCAGTCACAATCATTTATATGATTCCAATGGGAAAACTCCGAAAACCAACTCTCGAACGAAATCCCTTTTCCCACAAGTGGTTTTAATAGAAATGTTCTAAAGTAGTCAAAAATGATAAGTTACAGTGTGATTTGGGGCAATTTGGAACAATTGAGAACAAAACACGTTTCTAAACAAATTGCACGGGGATTGTGATTGGGTGGGGGGGGGGTGGGGGGGGGGGGCAGCCATATAGGACATTGTTCATGGTATGTATAGTGATGCAAAACTCTCCAACTGGGAAGGAGAACATTAGTAGTGTCACCACAGCTATTGATTGATGGAAAATTGTGACAGTTGCAGTTGGATGGCATGGTGTTTGTATTATCTGTATATTATAACATCCTCATCATAATTTTGCCTTTAGATCATCTATTCTCAATTTCACTACTTTTGCTCTTCTGCTGCAGCTAGTAGAAATTTTACCAACCAAGGAATTCTGAATTCTATGGAGTTATTTTTGCAGATTAGTATAGTAGACTATGTGGGACCTTGAACAAAATCAGCTTGTAAACTTGACAACCTTGAGCAATCTAAACTAAGGTACGTTAATGTGAATGGAAATATCATCCTAACATGTTAGCATCCAAACAATTAGTAATTGCAATATTGTAAACGCATTCAAAAACTCAAACATTCACAGTGCTCTATTTGCACTCGATATATAAACTGCTAATTTCCTGTCAAGCCCATTTAAAAAATACAGTAAAAACGGCGAAAAAGTAACAAACCAATTATCACTGCCGTGTCTCCATTACCAGCAATAGGCAGGTGCTTCACTACACGAGGTGGGGTAACAAGCACCCTGGGGCTCCAACCCAGATTGGATCCAAACTCATTTTCTCACACTTCACCCCCGAGCACGCTTGGACGAAACCACACATAATCGTATTAACATGTAGCTGACGGTGACTTTTTCAGTGGACTTTTCGGCCCCAACTCGCCATGCTGTCGGGGTTTCCATGCAATTACTCTAAAAACGTGTCTACCTTTGCTCTCAATTGTTCCAAAATGCCCAAAGTCAAACATTTATTTTCATTATTGACTATTGAGAAGGGTTGATGGTGCCGCTCTAACTTGGACACATCCTATTTGGTGTGGTCTACCTGGGAGTACAACTAGTCATATACTATGCAAATATTTTAGATATTTACTGCGTCATTTCACTCATCTGTGAGAACAAATTGCATGCAGTAAATAACCAAAAAAACAACAACAAACAAACAAAAAACTAGTCACATCTGTTCATCCTCAAATGAAAAATGCATGGTCAGAAAAGAAAGAGCTTTATACATTTATAACTATGTCTGGGGCGAGTGTATTTCAATTTATGATAGCTAAAATACAGCACTGATTCGGTTCCAATCTTTGGCCCTGTCTGCCGTTAGCAGCTGAGCTACTATTACAGTAGAATCTTCAATTAACACCATCTCTTTATAGAGACCACCTCTGATTTAGGACCACTTTTTTTACCCAAACCACCTCTATTGAGACCACCTAACACTGGTACCAAAGGTCCTAATAGAGAGGTTCTACTGCACAACACTAATTCGGTTCCAATATTCGGCCATGTCTGACATTAACAGCAGGACATCCACTATCATCTCCCATCACTCATCCAAACATCAACTAGCGTATTTAAGCGTGCTCATAAATCTCTGTACGGAGACTGACATCTACCGGCCGGTTTGGGCGATATTGGCGGAGATCCTCATTTGTAATGGCGGCCATCGGAGGATTCTGGGCACGATTGGGCAGACGAACGAGAATCCTTCTTCATAATGAAAATAGGTCTGCGCTGGATAAATCCGGATGAAGTGTTGCATGATCGGCAGGGATTTGTTACCATTTGCACGCTACAGACCATAAATTGAACCATTATAAAGTGGAACTACTGAATTTGAAGACTCAGTTTCAGGGTGGTGTGTGATTTGTCTAATGGTTTTCAAATTATTCGTAATATTTGCGTTTAGAGCATTGGACGTTCTGCGTATTCGCGTTTTATGTTAGTAGTTCGCTATCTCTTAAATAGAACGTACGTTACTAAAACAAACAAACAAGAACGTCATACGTAAGGTGCAAGGCACGTTTTCAGTAGACTATACGATCTACAACTGGCAGTAAAATGGCTGATCTAGTCATGAATAAAACGACTATATTAATAGCGTAATTACCTTCAATACGTACAATATCAAACGAAAAACAGAATAAGTAACACTGAGATTATCATTGATAAACACCAGTGAGTAAAAACCAGCAAGAAATCCGACATCCCGATGGTGGATTCGCCATGTATATATTTACCAACCAAAGCCAGGCTAATATCCCCTACTCGCACTGCACCGGACGTTTAGCATATTCGATCCGTGTAAAAAGTCGCCACTGGCGAATAGCATGGCTCAGGGGATCTCCCGGAACTGGATCCACGATTGTCTGGATCAAAGTACGGGATTAGCATGTGTTAAGTGGATATTCATGAAGATTAGATTTCCAAGTTTCAGAACTGAGTCTTGAGCTAGTGCTACCTTTGAAATGGATGCTGTTCACCCACAATTGAATACAGTAGAACCTATCTATTAGGACCACCTTCGGGATGAGTGTTGTGTGGTTTCAATAGAGATGTGGTTTCTATACAGAGGTTCATTTTGGTAGCTTTATGAAGATTTTGGAACGTGAAAGTTGTCCTATTATAAAGGTGGTCCCACTAGAGAGGTGGACTCTATACAGAAGTTCGTTTTATTATAGAGGTGGTCTCAATAGAGAGGTGGTCGTATTTGGAAGTGGTTCTACTGTATTAATCTGCCCCCAAATAGATGAGAATGACAATCCTAGTGAGAAGTGATTTGGGCAAATGTGTGAGGGTCTTAATGTAATGGTCGTGATGGTGAGAATCAAGTGAACGTCCCGGGGCTTAATGGAATATCGCACAATCGCCTTGTTGCCGCAGGAAATTCCATTATTCTGGAGTAGCGGATGTGTTGGGACTGGGATTGTCGTGGATCTCTTTGGGTCATTAGAGAGGATGGATCCAGAATAAGGAATGAGTGCGGTGTTGTAGCCTATATACGCTTACAATCAGGATGGTTGTTTATTTGTGAGTTGTGCTGTGATTGGCTGTTTTTGTAGCAAAATCTTGTGGCAGTTCACCCAGGGGGTGGGGTCTTCTACAGTCCCCTGACTCCTGATTTTGAGATGACAAAATATCTAAGACCCCCTATTCTTGGCAGCCAAACCCCAAAGACCCCACAATGTTTCTAAATCTCAAGGTAAACATGGTCATTCTTGGTTGGGGGTGGGGGGCCATAACCGTCGACCAATATATGGAAGTGACCCCCCCAAAAAAACCGCTTCAAACTCCGCAATCAGCAAGATTCTGTCTGATCTCTCTGCCAAACTGGTATAATAACCCCTTTCTTTCATGTTTATTTATGCTCTTAGGTCTTAAACTTTGTATGTAGGATATCAGTTTTAGTGCCCCGTCTCTTAACCAATCAGAAGCGAGTATTATCAGAAAAACACGAAATAATCTGATCTCCTTCATCAAGTGTCTATCAGAGTGAGAAGGGTGACATTTCTCACAGACCCAGAAAGCTGCCTATCTGCCCGGCACATCAGTGATACGGGCCCAGCCGAGACTCAGACATGATAGCCACCCGAGACTGATCAGGATTAAACTGCACCTCACCAAATACAGAAAAACCTCTCTAACAAGTCCACCCACTAGCATGGTCTCAATAGAGAGGTGATCTGTAAACATAGGTTCATTCTGGTAGTTTCATGAAGGTTTGGGATCGTAATAAGTGGTCTTATTATAGAGGTGGTCTCAATAGAGATGTGGTCTTAATTGCAGGTTCCACCGTAATTGTTATTGGCTCAAGGCTCTTTACAAAATATAATATAAAGATGCTTATTTTTGAGGAGGATTGCTGTGTTATAGGTTTTGATAAAAGGCGATCGTAATAGATTTTTTTGTAGTGTCTATATGTTGGTGGCAGCTACATTACGAAGCAGACTGCTTTTAAAAATATATTTCTTATATTTAGACCCATATATGCCCCAAAATACATACATGATAAACATACAGGAGAGTCTGATACTAATACCACCATAATAGCTATACAAAGCCTAGCTGTAGATGATTGACCATCAATATATAAACCCCCTTACATTTAGATTACAATATAAGTGATAACATCTGTTGAACATTATTTGCTGTTTTGCATTATGCGCATATGATTAGATAGATATTCATCTACTTTCTTACAGAAAAGTTAAAACCTCTCAAAAGGCTCTTCCCCCTTTAGCCTCTATCAACCGGCAGATCTGTGGCCGGTATTGACAAAGCCGCAGTCGATACATGGGAAGATTACGCGATAAGACATAACATCGCTTGATCTAACCCCAGAAAACATCAAAATCCCCCTTATTGATCTGACCAGTAACAGACAGCGTCTTTTACCAAATAAAATTATATTTTAGAGATATATACATTGAAATAAAAATATTTATGACAGATTTTCCAGGATTTTGAACTTTGACAGAATCAGGATAACCCACACCCCTCCTACACCCCTCTAGGTGACAGGGCACAAGACACACCTCTTAGTCCAACGGCAGATATGAACAGTGTGAGAACCCCCTACCAAGACCACCGCCCCCACCCCTCCCTTCAGCCACATAGCAGGATATGGACATCTCCCACCCCTGTAGGTAGGAGGCATGACAGCTCACAAGAACACACCTCTACGTCCAACATCAGATATGGACAAGATAAGACACCAAGAAGACACCTGGACCTGTCAGTCAGTATGGCAGCTCACAAGAAAACATCTCTCAGTCCAACAGGAGATATGGACAAGATGAGAACCCCCGCCCCCGCTTCTCAGCCAGACAGCAGGATATGGACACAGCCGCCGGCAGCGATGCATGAGACAAGCTAAGAACCCTCCTGCCCCCGGTCTCTGGCAATAACACTTTGAGGGCGGCAGGAGAACACATCCAATTTGCGGCGGAGATTGTCTTTGGGCGGTGTAAAGATGGCCGAGTCACACGCAGCGTGGCGGCGGGGGGGGGGGGGGGGCCTCCGGATTGTGGCGGCTTCCAATGCAAGTTGGTTGCCAGAAGGTCTCGTGTCCGAATACCAGCAAAGGTTGGGCATTGACCTGCTGGACTCTGACATGTCTGACATGAGTCATAGAACTCTTTACCCATACACTTTAATTTTAATCAATTGAATGATTTGATGAGAACAATTACATTAAAGCCTCCAATTACGACAACCTCTCTATTGAGACCACTCCTATAACAAGACCACTTTTCACAATCCCCAAACCTTCATAAAGCTACTCAAATGAACCTCTGTATAGGAATCACCTCTCTATTGAGACCACCTAACACTGGCCCCAAAGGGGGTCATAATAGAGAGGTTCTACTGTGGAAGATATAAGTCCTTTGAATCTACAAGTACATTGAACAAGCCATCTGAGCAGTACAGCTATATAAAAGGGCAATTACAAAAGAATCACATGAGAAATTATCTGCGATGTCCATGATGCACATAACTTTTTATTTACCGAGATTGGATGCGCGAGATTAAACTCACTAAACTGATCCTCCAATCTCGGGTCCAATGATAACACCCCCGCCCCCGACCCCTCCCGGTATCTCCTCACATCAGCCCAGTGACGTGACCTTGAGGGATTATCTGTGGCAAGCAGATTATCCCGTCACGGAAGTCGCCGCCGACAGCCGACTGTCAGAGCGAGGCTGGGGATATACAGATTGCTCAGGTGAATCTGCTCTGAATATATCATTTCCCAAAGTTTTAAGAATTCAATTCAAACCTCTCATACAGTTAGTTATCTAGGAAGGGTGGTATGGTGCATTCTGAGGTACGTTACATGTATAGATAATGTATAACTCTGAATTATGTATAGTGTAAAGGAGATTCCATTAGACAGTCGGCGATGGACTCATACTGTTTCATTCTTTTTGTTTCTGATTTATTGCTAACATGTCCCAAACATAAACTATCATGGGACATGTTAGCAATAAATCAGAAAAAAAAGAATGAAACCGTATGCTATGTACCTAATCAACAGAACATTGGTCTCATATTAACTGTGGCAAAACCAGGAGCACAAGAAACCCACCAAGAAAACAAAGTCAATTACGGCCATCAGTCTACAGACAGAGAACTTTCAGCGTAGTACACGTCTACCTATTGACTATGCTGATGACAGCAGCAGCAGCAGTAAGCTTAATCCCGGATTATTCACGTCCCCGTAAAAGCCTCGACAAACATTGGACGCAATTGGAAGCAATTAGCCACGTCCGACGTAAACCTAGTTACGTCCCAAGTAACCCAGTTACGTCGCGCGTATAGAGGTGCGCAGTGCGCATGCGTGAGCGGCATGCACGCTATCCCATAATTCACGCGATTGTAGTTTTCCTGTCTTTGTTTCCGGATGTTGGTATTAATCAGGAAATGGATTCGTTTGACAGCTCTACAAGCGTCGACAGGATAGGGGAATGATTGGGTACGGTAGAGGCTCTGGATGGCGTCATTATTGCAGGGAATGGTCTTAAATTGCCCCAGTATTGGTAATACTGTATGTTTTAAGTAAATGGCAGTAGGTCGCATATAATTATTATATTTAATTGTCTCTTTTGACACCGAGTTTTATTTTAGAGAAACAACATATTTTTTATATACTTATATTTTAACAAAAGCTTTTTTCATCTCTGTAGAGAGACCTTCTCAATCTTAATTGTTTTTAGAAAATAATGCTTGTCTTGACCAAATTAGAATAAACCTCAGTGGTAAAGAAAGACAAACATAATATATTTCAGAAGAGTCTGCAAATTTGGTTCATTGTGTTTGTTTTTCTGAAGGCATGTGGTGATGAAAAAGGATGCTATTATAGAGGTAGTCTCTTTATAAAGGCTGTGATAATTGTATTGTGACTAGAGTTGTTTAACAAACCAATAACTGTACAATAAGATTAGCGAGTCTGTTCATCTGATTATCATTCTGCAGGCCAGTGCATTTAGCAAGGGAATCATTTAGAAATGCTTTTATTGGATTGCGATATTTGAGCATAAGATTATTTTTCTGGTTGTTGAGATAACTCAGTTATAGCAGTAACTTATTACGTTAGGTACCATCAACCAAGGCCATGTTTTAGATGTGCATTACAATCATGATCAGACTGTGCATTCTCATTTCAATTAATCAACAGATAAAACAAATTAATAATAGCAAACTTTGTGACAATGGATTATGGATTATGACTTATGGATTCTGCAAAAGGTTGAATCTTCTCCAATCGTATTGAATCCCCCTCCCAACGCACAAAAAAACAAAAAACAAAAAAACTTAACAAAACAAATGCCATTTTCAGAACACTTAAGGTGGTCGTCTTAATTGAACCTACTCCAACAAAAACTTTGATTTTCTCAACTTGGTAATAAAAAGAAAAAATCCCCTTATTCAATATCCCGTTCATGTGGCAAAAATAGAAAGGGCTGGGTACACAAATACCTCTGTTATGAATCACAGAATGCTCCTCAGTAGAAAACTTTGATTAGTCCTGTCAAGACCATTGTCTGGGTTCAATATCTCATTTATGGCAGGAAATGAACAGATTGTCTTTTGTTGGAGACAAAGACAAAGACTGTAAGTGCCATTGTAATAAATGTGTGGAAAAAACAAAGGTTTTATAGAACAGATTCCAATAACAGTGAGGATAGAACAGCTGTAGGGGAATTATGTTATTGAGCTAAACTCCTGTTTGCAGGAAATAAACCTTTTATACCTTGAGTAAATAACACATGTCACATATGTTGGATGTCCAGTTGTGCAAGTTTATAACAAGATTATAAGCACGTAGTGGTTGCACTTAAAGGATGTCATGCGGTCACTCAGCGCCATCGAAGTGGATATCGCTAATTAACCCAAATAGCACGAAGAAAATGGAATCTTTTGGTGAGAAAGATACTTAGTTATATACCATATTGTAATACAAAATGGGATCACGCCCACAACACTCTTACCCTGTATCAACCTAAGCAAAATGCTGCAAAACTCATATGTGTGCAGACAATAGCTCTAGCCTGACATCACACTGTACAGTAAGCCCCGCCACCATGCATGGTTAGATGGCACAATGGCCACTTCAACACTTACCCTGTACTCCCATAAGCAAAATGCTACAAAAGGCAGATGTGAGCATAAACTGATATTTTATATCCTCCATCCCCCACCATCTTTGACTATTTGCTCACTGAAGCTGACTGAGGCACAAGACAATAGGCGCAGTTTGCATTATGCCTTCACAGCCGCACTCACTTTGTATGGGACACGGGTGTTTGTCATATTTGCCTGTGACCAGCCTTTCCAGGGTAAACAATGTCAACACTACTATCTACTTGATTCGAATACCCAGATGGTATGTTTAGTGTGTGGTGCTATATCACCCCCACTGTGGTTCATATCTGCCTGTGACCACTCCTTTTGGGCCAACCAATGGCATGATTTCCCCTTGCTTCACACTCGCTGTGGTAAACACGGCGCTGTCATTGTGACTGTGAATCACTGGTCAACAGCCCTCTTGGGCTCAACAACGGCATCTTAGGGTAAATAGGATTCACCTTCTCGTGCTTTAACCTCTTGGCATTCCCTTTATTCTGAAAACCGACTTGTGAGATATGGCGACACAGCCACCAGTATGCTTGCTGTGCCCTGCACTAGCAGATCCAAGATTTCAGAAGGGCGAAAGTGGGTGCGGTAAGGGGGAGGGGGTACTTATTATGGACCCCCGTGAATTAAAAATAATATCACAGCTTACAGCATGTTGCAATGGTTTCAAATCTACTTCTACCGACAATGCCCTATCTGACGTTTTCATAAAACATGCATTCGATGCCCATTCCCTGCACAGTCCTCGCATCATGTGAAAAATTTCCCCGTGAGACACTCCAGGTGCCTGCTCATGCGTGAACCTGTTTTTATCCACTCGCCTCACAAGGCCACAGTGGCGCCTCTAGCGGCGTCAGGAGTAGCACGTCAAACGTCCGTCGTACGTTTTCGGACCGAACAAACGTCAAACGTGAAGTGGCGACGTCACACGTCGTAAGATGGATGACGTGGGAATAGCCTCGATCAACCATACCCTGTTGTTGTGGCGTACAATTGAGAGGTTTGGTTGAATGAGGCTATGAACAGCAAGGCGCGAATGTGCCATTGATCTGATGTGAATTGTAGCACCGCAGAGGAGCCATGCGTTTAAATTAGTAATGCCATTTCGCATTTTTTTTTCGTATTTCGTATTGCCATCGAATGAACAGTTGAAGGACAAGTGACTCTCATTTCTCATCGGATATAATCATTCATACAGTCAAACTTACGATTAAGATAGTCGCATCCATGATATAGAGACCCCTTTAGAGTAGCAATTTAGCCCAACGCCTTCATAAAGCGAACACCAAACATTTTCTTTCATTTGGCTACCCAGATTTATACTATCTGAGTCTTCACAAGGACACTCACTATTATATATTAATCTGCAATAAAGCTCAGCCAATATGTGTCTGGGGATGATCCCAGCACAGCTGCTAGTATTCTCAGCTATATTCTGTATAAATAGTGTATAAATATTAATCTCCATAGAGATAAACTTTTGTTTGCCCCGAGTCTATTATAACGACCCAACCAGCTTGCTGAGAATCATACGTATTACTATGTACTAAAACCTCCAATTTAGAACACCTCTCCTTCGTGACTACCTCTAGGATTGACGATTCGCATTCCATTAGACAGTCATCAGGTTTCCGTTTAACCAGTGTTACGATATCTCCGACGTGTGGGTTAAGGTGTCTATTTCAACAAGAACAAGTTTATCGACCCATTATACATGGTAAGGAAAAAAACACACACTCTGATTGATAAAATAAACCTTGACTCTTTGTTGGGTTATTATTAATAACTTTTGAAATGAAATATTCAGCTTGGGGTAGATGTGGGTGGAGTTCCTCCCATCTCCCTATACATAGTGGTTATTTTTAGACAAACAAACCAAATCACGTGACCTTTACAATGCATTCTGGGATTCTATTTAGACAAACATTGAGTTGTTGCCTGATTCTTAGAGACTGATCACCTAGCGGCCAAAACGATCGTGATCTAACATTTCTATTACCAAACAGGTCTCTATGCACCCCAGTCAGTGTGCCTGCCGCCGCCGCCGCCGCCATGCCCTCTGACCCCGCCACCATCTATCGCGTCCACCTGCCGAGAGCGAGGCTCGGGCTGTGGCCGCCGCCTGTCACCGCATCACACGCCGCGTGCAATATGGGGCAGCGGGGGGACGTACATCAGGCGGCGGGCTCATAGCCTGGGCATGTACAGTTGAACCTGTCTACTTCCATTTTTATAGTCCACCATTGCAGTAGAACCTCTCTATTAGGACCACCATTGGGACCAGTGTTAGGTGGTCTCAATAGAGAGGTGGTCTCTATACAGAGGTTCGTTCTTTTAGCTTTTTGAAGGTTTGGGACCATGCAAAGTGGTCTTATTATAGAGGTGGCCTCAATAGAGAGGTGGTCTTAATTGGAAGTTTATGGGGACTGGTCTTTATATCGAGGGTTGCGATCGTCTCTGATTATGATTCAAGTTCAAGTTATTACAGAGGTGGTGAGGGAAGCGATGTATGAAAGTGTTGTTGTCTCGTATACAGGCACCGAGGAAGTAAAGTGAGATTGGTAAGGCGGTCAGTTGCCATTCTTGGGCGACTACAAGAATTTTCATGAGAGAGTTTGGTCTAAAAATCAGTGTGGGAATGAGGAGTGCTGTCCCCAACCCCCACCTCACAGCGTGGTCTTGACCCTTACAGAGCATAGCATGATGAGGACAGAAGAATCTGTTCTTTTTGGTGCGTTGGTCCCTGATTATGATTATTAGGCCACCGAAAAGGGATCTTATTACAGATGTGGTCTTAATTAGATAGCAATGAAGGGGAGCATATCATGGACGGAATTGCGGCTGCTGCTGCTGCTGCTGTTGTTGTTGCTGTTGTTGCTGGTGTTGCTGCTGTTGTTGCTGCTGCTGCTGCTGTTGTTGTTGTTATTGTTGTTGTTGTTGTTGTTGTTGTTGCTGCTGCTGCTGCTGCTGCTGCTGCTGCTGCTGCTGCTGCCACCACCGCTGCTGCCATTGTATGCAGTATTGTTTTTCAACAGATTGCTCTGCAGCAACATAATAACCTCTAACACAGTCTGTTTTGAGCATTCGTTTAGTGGTCTGAGTCCTCTACTGGTGGCCGTCCTCATATAGCGACCTACACGTCTCACGCCGGGGCGGTGTCCTGTATATACGTGACTGGAGGTGATTGTGTGTGATGGAGTGTGATTAGACCGGGGTCGCCAGCTGGGGCGGCGGCGGCGGCGGCGGAGGTTATAGTCACTCCATACAGAGCGCTGTTCCTGTTGTCACTAATTTTGATGGGTACGACATTGGGTTGGGGTGTGGGTCGGTCAGGTGGGTTAGTGTCAGACCTTTCACGTGTTGTTTTATCTTTAGCCCTTATGATTTAATACCCAACCACTTTATGTATTTAAATGATGACAATAATGTTTGCATAATACTTTAGGAAAAAGTCATGTGTCAGGTGACCTTGGAGAGGAAGAGAGTGTTAATAGGTTATGGGGTCAGTTGACCTACTTTTTGAGATCATTGAGCTGAACATTTCGCGAATAAACAAACTGATTGTCATTCTAATCTTTAGAAAGCAATACACGATTGACAATAATCTTTAGTTGTTTGACTGATAAATATGAACCGAATCTTTGTATGATGTGTTTGTTTTGTATAAAACATAGTTTTATATTTTACCAGTGACTTAGAAGCATTGTGCTGGTAATTCCGTTGATTTCATTAGTAATTCTTGTATTAGTCGTCATGGAGGTTTCAAATATTGAATTTAATGTCAAGATGCTGACATCGGTTCAGATGGCCGCCATTTTTTAAGATGGCCACCATCTTTCAAAATGGCCGCCATTTTCAAGGTGGCCCCCATTTTAGACTTAACAACATCTTTTCGAGTTTGCTCAAACAATAGTTCCAACTCAAGATCATATGAGTGACTTTAGGTCAACATTTCTTTCATGTCAACAGGTTATAACACTTCAATGAATAGCTTTTTTTCAACTTTTCAGTATTTATCAAAGCACCAACTATAATATGGCATGAGCAGCCCAGTGACTGACAAAAATAGGCGCCCCCAGAAGCAGCGCACACCTGGACCTTGATATATTTCCTATGGCGTCAGTTGGTGAGACGCGGGATCTAATTTAGAATCTGAAGCCTCAATTTCTATGGGAAATTCTATGGAAAATCCAGGCCAAGTTTAAGGGGCTACGATTTATCATGGTTCAAGTGTCAGCGGAGAAACTGGGTTCTATGGGCAGGTTTTGTTGCCAAATACATATAAGACTGGTCCACTTGATGAAAAAAAGCATTTTTCGTTTCAGCCGTGTTGAAAGTTGGACATGTAAGGAGATTACTGTTTATCATGGTCCCAGGATTTGGGAAGACAAACATAGCGCTAGACGAGAGCAATTGGGGGTCTGGGGTCAGGTGATGCCTCATACATAAGACTGGTCCATTTCAAGAAACGTGTATTGCACTGTCTAGAATATCTGTTTAGCTGCCGTTTCAGATGCGCCAAGTTTTAAACCGCGAGTGTTAAAAATATCAGACTAAAGAACCATTTTGGAGGGACCGTCTCGGATATCTAAGAATTCCTGGTGGTAAGACTGATGAAAACTATTCTATTTTTCATAAGGAAAAATCATCTAATGCTTTGGGGCACTACTTAATTGCGGCCCGTCTTGGTGGTAGAATCAGGGAAGACTCAGATATCGAACTGACATATTTCTCCATAAAATTAACATCAACTCTTTGTGCAGTTCATGCACGTTGCAGCTTTTTGATTTCCTTTTACTATATTTCATCATAAAAAAATCCTCTAATGCTCCATGCTAAAGACCAATACCTAATTGCCTAATTGCAATTCGTCCTGGTGGCAACACTCAGGCATTGAATTAACACATTCATGTCTTCATATGTTTTACATAAAATCGTTGAAATGATCAGATCTATAATAGAGGACTCCAAAACCTATTAACATTTTACCCCTTTATATTTCACCATGAAAAAATCATCTAATGCTCTTGACTAAAGGGCACTGCTTAATTGCGGCTTATCCCCACTGACAGTATAAGGTCAGGAGCCCCACTATATCAAAATAGAGCTGCTCTAGTGAAGGTTATGGCCAGGTGTATATGGCTGAGTTATAGTCCCTGCGTGGGTGTCAACTACACCTACTACGGGGTAAGTAGTTTTTAACTGCACTATTAAACATTTTGAAGGCTATGCCGTAAGTGAATTGAGGAAGCCCCAGTCTGACAGTCGCGAATGCTCATCTAAAGCCCCAGTCTGATAGTCGCGAATCTTCATCTAAAGCCCCAGTCTGACAGTCACAAATGTTCATCTAAAGCCCCAGTCTGGCAGTCACAAATGTTCATCTAAAGCCCCAGTCTAACAGTCACAAATGTTCATCTAAAGCCCCAGTCTGACAGTCACAAATGTTCATCTAAAGCCCCCCCAGTTCATCTAAAGCCCCAGTCTGGTCACAAATGTTCATCTAAAGCCCCAGTCTGACAGTCACAAATGTTCATCTAAAAGTCTGACAGTCCAAATGTTCATCCAGTCTAACAGTCACAAATGTTCATCTGGCAGTCACAAATGTTCATCTAAAGCCCCAGTCTAACAGTCACAAATGTTCATCTAAAGCCCCAGTCTGACAGTCACAAATGTTCATCTAAAGCCCCAGTCTGACAGTCACAAATGTTCATCTAAAGCCCCAGTCTGACAGTCACAAATGTTCATCTAAAGCCCCAGTCTGACAGTCATGAATGTTCATTGAAAGCCCCAGTCTGACAGTCACGAATGTTCATCTAAAGCCCCAGTCTCACAGTCGCGAATTTTCATCTAAAGCCCCAGCCTGACAGTTACGTATGTTCATTTAAAGCACCAGTCTGACTGTCGTGAATGCTCATCTAAAGCCCCAGTCTGGCAGTCACGAATGTTCATCTAAAGCCCCAGTCTCACAGTCGCGAATTTTCATCTAAAGCCCCAGCCTGACAGTTACGTATGTTCATTTAAAGCACCAGTTTGACAGTCACGAATGTTCATCTAAAGCCCCAGTCTCACAGTCGCGAATTTTCATCTAAAGCCCCAGTCTGACAGTCGCGAATGTTCATCTAAAGCACCAGTCTCACAGTTACGAATGTTCATCTAAAACCCCAGTCTCACAGTCATGGATGAGCATCAACCACAATTTCCTGCATTTGAGGCAAACTGATTCTACTTTGTAAAGTCTGTGCCGATTAACAATGGATACAACACCAAGGCTGATTCAGCTTCAATTTTCAGGACTGTCTGACACTAGCAATAAGCAGTGTTTAAGTTATATTCCCTACATAGCTGTGAAATACACAGTTTTAACAGCATACTAGGACAACATGTTTTAAAAATGGCAAGATTTTACTGCCCATTGTGGTACACGAAGCAGTCATCGACATTAATCTACATCGCAGCCTACAGTAGCCGTAAAACTGAATCTTATCTCATTCTATATAAACAAAGTCCGAGCAAAATGTGAGCAGGAAAGTGACAGAAAATTAGTATAGTTTGTGTGTGAGAAAACATGGCTTGACATACATAATTGCCACAATCACTGTCAGTAGATTCACAGTGAGAGGAGATACCTGTCTCCCCCATCAACGAGTGGAACTCAACACACCCCATCCATCACCATCACTTCATCATACATTCACGTGTAATGTCATTGGTTCTATAACTGTCTGATTAAAACCGTATCATGCCCTTCCGAACTGAACCCATACAGATTGCAATGTATTGAATACGTCATAACGCAAGAAATACACATAGAACATACTAAATAAAGGCCTCCGAGAATGAAGAGAATTATCGAAAATCTTTATCTTATCTTCATCTTGGGGTCGTGAGTTCGAGCCCCGTTAGGGCCACTTGAAATAGTAAAATGGAAGATGTCTCTTCAGCTATGTTAATACAGTGGTAGGAGCTTGCTTGGCAGAACAGTGAGAGTAGAATTGAATTCACAAGCAAACTTGGGGAAAATATATATACATTTATCTTACTGATAGCTGACAAAAACGGTATCATGCCTCTATGTGCTAACCCTATAAGGATTGTCAGGGATTGGACATCTCTTAACATGAATATCTCCGACAATATGACCACAGGTCACAGAAAGACCAGTTGACTAACTGTTACATCATAAAGTCTACAAAACCAACTTGCTCAGCAAATTCGGGCATCTAATCGCACGATATTGGGCGAATAACAATACAGTTAGAAATTTGTTATATATAAAATTAAAGCTTGAGAGAAAACAGTAAAATTCTATCTTTTTACGTTCACTAACTGATATGCTTTTACAATGTGGTTAGAATAAAATGAAAATAACACTTTGACACAACAAAAATATCAAGATAAGAAATATCGTGATAATAAGGTACGTATATCTTGTCAGCCAAACACTGTATAAAACTAAGCAGCCCCCTCTATATCTGTTAGAACCTCCCACATCAACCCCCCCCCCTCGCCTCTGCCCCACCATCAGATGAGCTGTCAGCCAAGCCCCACAGATCAGCCCTAACGCCGGCATTCGCTGCCACCACCCCATCACCCACTCCCCACCGGGGCCTCTCATCAGCCAGCAACACCCCATCTGGGGCCCCTCATCAATGGTAAACCTGTCTTGGCCAGACGGGGGATTAAGACTCAGTGCGGGCGAACTGGCTGTTTATGTCTGTCTTGGGCAAGATATTGCAGCTACGGTGTAGCCTTTGTCAAGGCCAAAGATTATCATTTCAAAAGATTATTGAAATTTGTGATCATAGCACTCAGAAACAGCCACAGTCTAAATGTCTCAGCTTGATATTTCAACTGCAGCCTATTCTTTTAGAGTCAGTCTAAGAAGATATGCCCCGAGGAGGAAAGTTTTACTGCATTATGATATGGCGGTGCGGCCTCAGATATGGCAGTACATGTTTCTGCTAATAGCACCAGATTGGACATGCCCATCATCACGTGCATGTCCCAAGGTCGGCGTGTCCTTGGGCTGGCTTACCTGCGTGTACGCATGCGCAGAGTAGCAGCAGCGGGATGAGACCTGAAACAGAGAGACGGAGGTTAGAACAGTTGGGTGAATGTTAATGCATCTCAAGAACAGGGTTATAACTAGAATATTGTAACATTACATAGGCACATCCAAAGGGCTCTCGGTATGTTAGCCATCAATCGCACGTACAAAACCCATGAAATCCCTCAAGTGCGACCCCCCTCCCCCCGATCTGGGGAGAGTCCAAAGCTGAAGGTTTGGTAGGTTCCCAAGAGCTGATGAGGCAAGCACTAACAGTGCACAGCCTAGTCTAGGGGGGTCTGGGGGCATAGTCCCCCAGAATGTTTTTGAAATTACAATGAAAATTGTGCATTCTAGTGCCACTTTAGCAGTTTAGCGTTGGTTTTCTCAATAAAATATACATCCCCATGTGATGTCCATGACTACAAAAGCATGCACTAAACACTGTTTGATCCAGGGGTGGGGGTGGGGGTCAAGGACTTATAAGGGATCTTATGAGTTTTGTATGCGCGACCGATAGCGAACATGCCAAAAATCGTATGAAGATATAAAGCATTTTGGTGGGAAAATGGGCCTATGGTAAAAGAGCCAATAGCTAAACTCTTATACACTAGATCCTCTCTATTAGGACCACCTTAGGGACCGGTGCTAGGTGGTCGCAAGTGAGAGGTGGTCTTTATACAGATATTCATTTTGGAAGCTTTATGAAGGTTCGGGGCCATAAAAAGTGGTCACATTAGAGGTGGTCTCAATAGAAAGGTGGTCTTAATTGAAGGTTCCATTGTATACACTCTCTCGTCATGTTCATATATTATAAACGCAGCATACATTAAAAAAAAGCCAATAGTTTAACTGTCATATTATATTGTATATCTCATATATTATTTGCACTAATATGCAGTACAGTTCCATTTATCCAGACCTCTCGGGACAGAGATAAGGGATCCGGATAAACAGAAGTCCGGTTAACAAAATGGTCACTAAGACTATTTTGATAGAGCCCAATATGGGCGAAAATACGAGTATTTTACGTTCATTGGAAATTTTTCATCACTTATAATTGACAAGTTACACCAACATCTAAAAGTTTCATACTGATGTTCATTGTACGTTAAAATATATTGCTGCATTACTTTACTAACAATACTTAAAAGCTTACACAATCCCAGCGACGCTCAGAAACACAGGTTACACTGTATAAAGCTGCTCAAGTGTTCATTTCCTTCCACACAAGTAAAGAAAAAAAGTCCTACAGACAAATCAGAAAATCAGAGACTCAAGTGAGACTCAAGCAGAAGAATATGTGCACAGAACAGAGAAAAACACACACAAGATAATGATGTTCTTCAGACCGTACTATACTGTGACCTACCGCCGGAAGGCTTCTTCAGCATCAAACTGATGTACTGCCTAACTAGGCCAAAAAGTGGCCTTCCACTTGCACCGTGCTGATTGGGAGAAAGATGTGGGAGAAGGTAGAACATGAAATGCACAGTGATGTTACTAGGATGTTCTCACTTCACTCATATATGAAGATCATGTGGATTTTTTAAACACATATCGGATATGACCAAACAAATACCTAGTTACGATTGAATTCCACGAAATCAGACCACGACAATCAAAGTGGAAACATAGCATTTAGGCCAGCAAATACAGGAAAACTTTCATATCAGGAAGAAGAGTGGGAGTAGAAAATGTATTGTATAGTGTCCACATTATAATGGTGTCTTTATTAGTGAACCAATCTTTATAAGCCAGCAGAGAAGTGTAAAGGGTTAATGTAAATGAAGATATGTCTACAGTCGTGAGGTGTCCCTATCAGCGAGGTGGCCCACTTACAGAGGAGTCCCTATTACTGAGATGTATAGAGGTGCCCCATTAATGAATTATTCCTATTACCGAGGTGTCCCTATCTATAGATGACCCATGGCAAGGCTTTACTGTAGCACTAAACTGGAGAGAAAAAAACATTGGATGTAAAACTGTTCAGTACATGCGAATAGAACACGGAGAGACAAGAGAACCAGCGATAACACAGACCACGTGTTGACAGAGCAAACAGCAGCACGTGGTGGGAGTAAACAGAGTTTGGAGAATAAACAAGAGTGCTCGGCCACTTGTGAACCCCGCTAAGTGGACATCGGGGAGAGATTCTCTTTAACAGGAGAACCTCTCTATTACGACCACCTCAACAAAGAGATATTTTCTCCACAGTGTTTGCGGACATAAATGTGCTATAATAATATCTACATCCTATATCCTATATATCCTATATACCCTATAATAAGAAAGACATAGATATGATTTAATATACATTGAGAGGCATGTTTATAATTTCACAAAAATGATTCAGGTGCTTTTTTCCTCCATCCAAAAAACTCTATAAATAGACCACTTTTCTCATTAAGCCTGCTGCCCCAGGGATGGTCTTCATAGTGAGGTCCTGCTAAACAAGGGATATTGCAGCTTGTTCTGATTTCTGTTCTGTGGCACCTTCTACTCATGAGTCTTTTTAAAGCTTAGCAAACAGGTGCTCTCAGACAAACAGTAAAACATACAATAACGATAACATCTATAAAGAGACCACCTTTGTAATAAGCAGACTATTCCTCATCGTCCCAACTATAAGGCCATCTTGAACATCCATAAAGAGACCACCTCTCTAATAAAACCACTTAAGACTATGCTCTCATAATGATATTTTAAAGTGACATGCACATGTGAATTTCATGTCATTTCAAACTTTTAGGCTACATAAATAGTACTTGGTGGACCATTTGAATACTCTCAAATGCACCCAACAATCAGTGTTAATAAACTATACTAAACACTGACACCTTAACAGCCTTAATGAATATTTCTGAGCAGCTAATTTTGGCTGTGGGCTTACGGGTGATAGAGGCTGCAAGTTCATGCAGTGGTCTTTTTTTTTTGCAGGGCCCGAGGGGAGTTATGAAAGAGACAATCAATATGGCAGTGCACTTTTTATGGGTATGGGCATTTTATCAAAACGCATACCAATAATTGTAAAATCATAAGTGATTATGAGCACCATGTCAAATATATCCAAAAAATATTAATTCAATCTATCTTAGGAGACATTTGCTGTGCATGTCCATTTAATTTACAATTAAGGATAATTAAGAACACATCTACAAATAGACCACCTCTTTAATAAGACCATTTCTCACGGACCCAATTGCAAGCCCCAATAAAACATAAAAAGACAACTGCAAATCCTTATAAACAGACCACCTCTATACTCAAACAACTTGAAGCCATAGTCTTTACAGCCATGTTCTACTGTACACTTACACAAAGCACAAGTCGGCTTTTTACATGCTCTTTACACGTGGAAACTGCCAGACGCATATCAAATTATCCAATGTTAGCTGCCAACTACTTGATCCTTCCTCACATATCCCAGTGAGCACTTTCCCGCGCCTTGTAACTCTACACCCACACAGGCCTCTCCTCTATCAAGCCCGGATCACACACAGCACCCGCTTTGGGCTAATACAATCATAAGGCGTATCGAGTCTCACATTTCCAATGACATTACAAATGTCATTCCACTTGCATTGTGAGTGGTTTATGTTTTGGAGTCAGACAGTGTTGAACTTTGAGGTTGAGTCGTTTCTGGTGTTGTGCTATATGGCTCATTGTTTCAGATTGGGTTTTGAAATGAATAATTGGATTTTCTGTACATGTCTGTTTCATCTTCCACACCTAGTTTTGCCTCATGAATGAACATAATGCTTTCAAACGGTCGTGACTGTCAGTCAAGCGCCTTGGATAAACAATTGTGACTGTCAGACTGGGGCTTTAGACGTCACTGTTTTTTCTGCGTTTTTAGCCCTTTTCACTTCCTACCGCCGCCGGAAATCTGGTCACGTGATCATCTAAAGTGGACAGGATGCAGTAAAGACTGGCTGTAAAGGTGAATTGCATCTATCATATGTATATATCTTATTGTACATAACATTTAATATCAAAGAATGTGTATATAATAAATGCTATTGATTGATTGATTGATTGATTGTAAAACAGCAGCAGTTGGCCACACTTGCTGTAACAATGCACAAAGCGTGTGTATCAGGCTCCATCAATGTACAGTACAGCCTCCAATTGAGACAACCTCTCTGTTAGGACCATCTCTATAATACAACCACTTTTCACGGTCCCAGACCGTCATAAAGCTACCAAAATGAACCTCTATTTAGAGACCACCTCTCTATTGAGACCACATAACACTGGTTCTAAAGGTGGTCTTAATAGAGAGGTTTTACTGTAAACAAAAGTTTTCATATCTATGAACTGTGGGTACTTTATAGACAAACAAAACAAATTACGTGACTTTTCCAATACATTGTGTGGTATCTTTTTAGACAAACATTGAGACTAAACCATTTCCTTGTCTACGCCATCACAGGGTCTGGTTGATAGAGACTAATCAATATGGTACTATGATAGTAGTCTAATATTTATAATAGCAAATACATCTATATAATAATCGAGAATGCCCCCGTCCAGACTGTACACAGTCCTTGTCAGAACTTTCCACACATACTACCCCTACTGATAAACATTGTATTGTCTCCTATGCGATGGAAACTTTGCATTGTTTATCAATAGAGGCGGCCTGTATGTTATATTACAAAATCAGCGTGAGGAGTAGTGATATTGGCAGCTGATAGGCATCTAAGTATTAGATTGGGAATAATCGACCACCAAACAAACATTTGACACTGTTAATTCCAATGCAATTTATTTCAATAGTATATATTGAGTTTATTTTTTTACAAGTTTGCAAAAAATGCATAAGAAGTAATATTGCACATGCACTACATCTAGCATCCTTAACGTTAATCAATTACAGACTATTGAAAATAACCATTCATTCATGTCTAAATCCATAAAAAAATATACTGTCAGACCCTAGCTTTAAATGAAGCATACATATTCAGGACTCTCTGACCCTAGCTTCATATCCCCCTTTTAGTTGGTAAATAATTGAGAGAAACCATTTACATGTCTCTGATCCGCCATTGCTCACTTATCGTTCCCTGAAGGCAGAAAACTCGGCCGAATAAGACTCGGCGAATGTAAGCGGATTCTGTGGGGTCCCGCGTGAGCAGTTACCTACTCAGCTCATTTCGGAATGGATCTTTCCGAGAACGTACGTTTGACGTGAGAAAAGGCTTGAAATTGACGTTGAAAGTGACGTTTTTTACGTTCGACGTACGTTCTCGTAAAAGTCCGTAAGCACAGTTACAGGCAGTTGAAATCAGCTCACAAATAAACTTTCTTTTATGTATAATTCTTTTACAAGTGGTCTCAATTTAGAGAAATGGTTTCTTTTAGACAGTTTCTGGTGGTCTCTCCGCAAAGGCTTGGGATCGTAAAAAGTGTGCTTATAATAGAGGTGGTCTCTGTTTAGAATTATGTGTATTATACGTGGTCGTGGGATTTGGTACAGGCAGTGTTACCAATAAAAAGATTTGATTATTTTTTAACATTTGAACAACTATGAATTAAATAAAATAAATATACTCTAGAAGTCTCTGTTTAGTGGTGGTCTTTTATATCGAGGCGATCTCTTTTTAGAGGTAGATCTATTTGGATGTTGTTCTGTAGAAGTATAATGATGGACCGCAACTTTGAATTTGGCTGACACCTGACATCACACTAGACATTATTGGAAAGTTACAGCTTTGAAAATATTGAAATTTCTCATTTTAAGTGAACATTTCTTTATTATAAACTATGTGTAAAGCCGCTCGAAGAATTAACAGTGTAGTTGCTGCAGCTTTTTTTGTAGGCAAGAAAACTTTAAATGCATCGTCGGTCTCAAGTGTTTACTATTCACAATGCCTTTAGCAGTCCACACTATATATTTGTACTGCTTGTTATATGGCGATGCTTAGAATGCAGCACCTGAACATCTGGGCCACAATTGGTACTTTTCATATGCCCCTGGGCTATGGCAGTTGGCAGTACTCTATATAAAGAGAGGACCCGTGAAGGGCCGTGCATTGTGACTAGAAATTGTAAATGTTAGCTTCCGTTGTTAAATTCTATAGGCAAGTAGGTTTGATAAACAAATATTACGACAATACAGGACATTTTATTTGATATTTAAATGATTATGCTTTGCTAATTGTACTTTGCTATTTAAGAAAGTAGCAAAGATAGAACTCAATTATATATAGTGTTATTAAGAATACAATTGTATATATCGAACAAACGTAGACTGGACTGTGGACTTTTTTTTATAAATGGAGGTGAACTATTCAATCAACATTTCAAGGATAACACATTTTTGTAATTAGCCTTGTTAATTAACTTTTGATGGTTGTGTAGAAACGTTTAAACCATATTACAGTTGATCAGATCAATTTAAATTATAAAGCAATTATTATTAATTGAAAAATAAACAAATGAAGTGCAAGAACAGTGAATATTCAACTAGAGTTGGAATATTTAAATCAAATTGAAGGATAAAGAGTGTTGTGTTCAGGTTTATTAAATAACTAACTTGTTAAAATCGCGCAGAAGTACATAATTCAGATGCAATGGCAAACCACAGTGATCTGTCAATGAAGTCAACCACAAATAAAGAATCATTCAGCCGATGTGAGGGACGGCAGTCGCAAAAAGGAATGCAGAGTGGTGAGAAACCATATGAGTGTAGTGAATGTGGTAAGTGTTTTAGTGGCAATGATTCTTTGGCCAAGCACATGAGAATCCACTCTGGGGAGAAAAACTATAAGTGTACAGTGTGCAAGAAATCATTCAGCGAAAGTGGAAGGCTGAAAACCCACATGAGAATTCACACCGGTGAGAAACCTTATGAGTGTAGTCAATGTGGCAAGTGTTTTAGTCAAAAAAGCAACTTGACTAGCCACATGAGAATTCATACAGGGGAGAAAGAATACCAGTGTAAAGTATGTGAGAAATTATTCAGTGAAAGAGCAGGTCTGAAAAGCCACATGAGAATTCATACCGGTGAGAAACCTTACAAGTGCAGTGAATGTGGCAAGTGTTTTAGTCACACAAGTAACTTGACCATCCACATGAAAATCCACACTGGAGATAGAGAATATCAATATGAGTGTACTGTGTGTGAGAAATCATTCAGTCAGAGTGGAGGTCTGAAAAAGCACATGTTAACTCACACTGGTGAAAAACCACATGAGTGTAGTGAATGTGGCAAATGTTTTAGTCAAAAAGGGAACTTGATCGAACACATGAAAATCCACACAATGGAAAAAGAATATCAGTGTACAGTGTGTGAAAAATCATTCAGCCGAAGTGAACATCTGAAATATCACATGCGAACTCACACTGGTGAGAAACCTTATAAATGTAGTCAATGTGCCAAGTGTTTTAGTCAAAATAGTAGCTTGACCAGCCACATGAGAATTCATACTGGTGAAAAACCTTATGAGTGTAGTCAATGTGGCAAGTGTTTTAGTGGCAATTATTCTTTGACCAAGCACATGAGAATCCACACTGGGGAGAAAAACTATAAGTGTACAGTGTGCAAAAAATCATTCAGCGAAAGTGGAAGTCTGAAAACCCACATGAGAATTCACACCGGTGCGAAACCTTATAAGTGTAGTCAATGTGGCAAGTGTTTTCGTCAAAAAAGCAACTTGAATAGCCACATGAAAATTCATACAGGGGAGAAAGAACATCAATGTACAGTGTGCGAGAAATCATTTGGTGAAAGTGGAAAACTGAAAATCCACATGAGAATCCACACTGGGGAGAAACCTTATGGTTGTGGAGAGTGCGATAAAAGTTTCTCTCACAGGTCTGCTGTTGTTACTCATATGCTCACTCACACAAAAGAGAAACCATACAAGTGTGATCAGTGTGGGAAATGTTTTACTGTTAATTGTAGTCTGAAGCTACACAAGCGCACACACACTGGTGAGCAGCCATATTACTGCCACTTATGTCATAAATCATTTACGCAAGCTGGCAACTTGAAAAGGCACCATTTGACTGTGCATGCCAAGAAGTGAATGGTTATTACACCACGCATCATCTCTTATTCGTTGTTTTTAGAGTATTTTAGCAGTGTAGACAAATTGCTCAAATTTCACCAGTGGCTTGTTTCAAATGTTACCTGCCAAGAGTGATTTTGTTGGAGTCTAATTTGTTGGCACCTGATTTCAGGATTTCTGCTTGTTCTTTATCTATTTGAGAAACTAAATGTACTATATGTAACGTACGTCTGAACCAATGGATTGAAGACTGTCAACTGAAATACTCCTGTATGTATATTATGCAGCTTGTATAATCATTGTATGTATCTTCTATTATTTGAAATGAAAATGTACACACTCATAAAATACGTTCTTAATCAAAATCCTGTTTATTGTGGACTTATAAGATGTTTTACTGACAAAAAATTCCCAGCTTAAAAGGCTGATATCAATGTGAATAATTTGTTTGTGTATTTCACAGACAATGAATCATGACTATGAAATTAATGTTTAACTTAACCTTTAAATTTAAAAACATTTATACCTAGACTAAGTCCTTACATACTTATAGATTGCATTTTACTGGAGATGGGAAGAAATATTTGTATTTTGAATAGTGAGTAAAATGTAGAACCTAAGAGTTCGACATGTACAAACTTACTGAAGAATATATTATTGCTGTAATTGAAGATAACTGTTATATCCATCATTGTGTATATTTTCTGTATATATTTTTCCTTTGTACTTGTAGTGCTGGTAATGTTATTTTTCAATATTTATATGTATGAAAACTTAAAAAAAAATAAAATCATGCTAATATTTTGTGTATGTACTTTATTTAGTAAGATAAAAGAGTTATGCATGAATTTGTAAAAAAAGATGTTTTAGATTGAAGATCGCTTTTAATGTTAATTATGGCATAAATGATGTTTTTGCAAGCAAAAATACTTTACTTAAGATTAGTTTCTTTGTTATGGAAATCTATTAATGTTCATATATATAACCTTTTCCTTTTGTTTTTGATCTATAATTGTTATTGTTAACGCTGTTCAGAGGTGGAGGGGATGGAATGCATGTTGTAAGTAACTTAATCATAATCTAGATTTTCGTATGTTCAGAATTTCATTTTTTTTGGTGATGGGCACATATTTATGAACCAGATTTGTTCAATCTGTTAATTACTAAATCTCTAAATTCAACTTGGTGTCTCTTAATCAGTTGATACAAAATTGCAATTGATTGGTTTATAATATTGTTATTAGTCTTTAAGTATACTATCTTTCACCAATCCTTTACATATCCAGTTATGAACATTTGTAATGAATCATTAACTAAAGACATTAACTAAGACTTTATACAAGTATATGGTTTAAAATTAGAAAATGTAAAAAAATATATATCTATATATATTTGAAATAAATTTAGTGCAAATCTGATAAAAGCATTGTTCTGAATTGTATCTATAAAAAGCTGTCATATGTTCACAAGCTTATCAACCACACACTTATGAAATAAGAGTGTGAACTTTTACAGAAAAGTTCTCTTGAGAGATTCAAGATATAAACACATTTGAGTCCATTGTTTACTAATCCCAATAAAGATTAAGACCTTTTCAAGTGGACTTCATTACATTGTGCTCTTAGATCTATTGCCTCAAAGGCTCTTTCCACACTCCTATAATTGCACATAATAAAGGTGCTATATATCTTTTGCTGCAAGCTCTTTACAAGGTGCATTATAATTGAATAACATAAAAATGCCATTGAGCCCAATGCTTTGGAAGGTCAATTGGGCATGAAATTCATAATCTCAACCACAAAGCTCATTTGGTCAAAGCCCAATCTGCTTTAGTGGAGCTGATAATTTGATTAGTTGTAGAAAATCAATAGTCATAGAGTATAATACACTTTGTGAAAAGAAGTGATTTCCAACAATGTGGCCCATTCTACCACAGGTGGACTATGATATGTCACCTTTCAATGAGCAGTATTTGTACTGTGATCCACTTTGAAACTAACACCAACTACTGGACAATACACATTTACCAGAAGAACATTCTATTGACATTAGATGATTCTTTCATCAAGTCTAAAGGCCTACCGGGTATATGACATAGGCTGTGATGGGACTTGAACCCTGGACCACTATTACCACACATATTAATGATCTTGTGTTTTATGATTTGTGTAACAGGCTCAGTGCTGAGTGATATTATGGGAAACAATAAAATTTGTGGGTAACAGTACCTTCTTTATGAAGCAATGAAAAAATGAACATATGTTTACAAGTGGTATAGCTGTTAATTTGCTGCCCGAAATGAGGGCAGTAAATTAGCAGTTATAAGACTACTAAACATGGTATATTATCATTAAATCACAAGGAGCCATTAAAAATGTCATTCAACACTGAAATACAAATGAATGTATGCTGTGCAATAAATACTGCTCACAACAGCAGCAGAACTTTATACAATATGTGTAAACAATGATGAATCATAGGGGAGGGAGGGGGACGCTTTGGGGGCTTAATCACCGCCCCCCCCCCCTCCACAATGTGGTCTCACGTCCCCTTCCATTATGTACCAATGTACCAAAACCTACCCTCTTTCCTATTTTTTGCTGCTCATTCAGCTTCTTAAACATAAAATTGTGGGGACGGAACCTTTAAAGGCATTGTCAGTCTCAAACTCCCTTTACCAGTCCACCCTATATACATGTACTGTGTATATAGTCATGATATATATGAATATGCTTAAATTGCAGCTCCTGAACATCTGAGCCAGAATTGTTATAGTTTTCATGTGTCTTTAGGCCTTAGTAATTGGTAGACATCACCTGTACATTCCCGGGGGTACATTGTGACAAGAAATCGTGAATGTGAATTTTTGCTGGTAAATTCTATAGACAAGTAGTTTTTGATAAACAAATATTAGGACTCAACAGTGAATTTTATCTTATAGTTAAAATAATGATTATGGTTTGCCAAGTGCACTAGATATTTAAGAAAGTAGCAAAAAAAGAACTCAATTTAATATAGTGTTATGATACATTCTATTTTATTCTTTTAAGCATAGTGACGAATAAATAAAAAAAGTGTACAGACAGGATTGTGGATTTTAAAACTTGGGATGAAATGTTCAATCAACATATCAAGGATAAGACATTTTAGTAAATAGCTTAGTTAATTAACTTATTCAAATTTAGCTATGTGGAAGTGTGTAAACCATAACACATTTGATTTGATGCAATTTATTTTATAAAGCAATTATTACTAAGTGAAAAAACAAATGATGTGCAAGAACAGTGAATATTCATAACTAGAGGTGAAATATTTAATTCAAATTCCAAGGATAAGACAGTTTTGTGTTTAGGTTTATTAAATAACTAACTCGGTAAAGTTGTGCAGAAGTGTATAGAATATCACATTTAAAAACACAGGTGCAATGGCAAACCACAGTGATGTGCAAATGTCAACATCAAACAAGAAATCATTCAATCAAAGTGAGGGTCGAAAATCACAAAAAGGAATACAGAATGGTGAGAAACTTCATGAGTGTAGCCAATGTGGCAAGTGTTTTAGTCAAAAAAGCAACTTGACCACCCACATAAGAATCCACGCTGGTGAGAAAGAATATCAATGTACAGTGTGTGAGAAATCATTCAGCCAAAAGGTACATTTAAAATCCCACTTAAGAACTCACACTGGTGAGAAACCTTACAAGTGTAGTGAATGTGGCAAGTGTTTTAGTCACACAAGTACCTTGGCCATCCACATGAAAATCCACACTGGAGATAGAGAATATCAATATGAGTGTACTGTGTGTGAGAAATCATTCAGTCAGAGTGGAGGTCTGAAAATGCACATGTTAACTCACACTGGTGAAAAACCACACGAGTGTAGTGAATGTGGCAAATGTTTTAGTCAAAAAGCGAACTTGATCAAACACATGAAAATCCACACAATGGAAAAAGAATATCAGTGTACAGTGTGTGAAAAATCATTCAGCCGAAGTGAGCATCTGAAATATCACATGCGAACTCACACTGGTGAGAAACCTTATAAATGTAGTCAATGTGCCAAGTGTTTTAGTCAAAATAGTAGCTTGACCAGCCACATGAGAATTCATACTGGTGAAAAACCTTATGAGTGCAGCCAATGTGGCAAGTGTTTTACTGTCAGTGATTCTTTGACCAAGCACATGAGAATCCACACTGGGGAGAAAAACTATGAGTGTACACTGTGCAAAAAATCATTCAGCAAAAGTGGAAGTCTGAAAACCCACATGAGAATTCACACCGGTGCGAAACCTTATGAGTGCAGTCAATGTGGCAAGTGTTTTAGTCAAAAAAGCAACTTGACCACCCACATAAGAATCCACACTGGGGAGAAAGAATATCAGTGTACAGTGTGTGAGAAATCATTCAGTGTAAGTGGACATCTGAAAATCCACATGAGAACTCACTCTGGTGATAAACCTTATGGTTGTGGAGAGTGCGATAAAAGTTTCTCTACCAGGTCTGCTGTTGTTACTCATATGCGCACTCACACAAAAGAGAAACCATACAAGTGTGATCAGTGCGGGAAATGTTTTACCGGTAATTGTAGTCTGAAGCTACACAAGCGCACACACACTGGTGAGAAGCCATATTACTGCCATATTTGCTACAAATCATTTACACAAGCTGGCAACTTGAAAAATCACCATATGACTGTGCATGCCAAAAAATGAGCTGTTATTACACAACATCCCCCTTTTGTAAATAGTTTTAGAGTATTTTTAGCAAGTGTCGACAGATTTCTAAAATTTCATAACTAGGTTGTTTCAAACGTTACCTGCCCATGGTGATTTTGATTTTATTGTAGTCTAATTCGTCTGTACCTGTTTTTTTTTTAATGTTTTCTGTTGTACACTGTTATGTAAATACATTTTTATCCACTGTAAAATATTACTGAGAATATTTTGTGATATTATATTTTGCGATTTTCATCTATAAATTATTTTGTTACGATTTAATTGCGATTTTGCACCTACCCATGAAATTCCCAAATCAAATTGTGTGCAAACATTTCTAGTTTTAGAGCATTTGACAAACTAAATGTAAAGTTAGTTTGAACCAATTGATTAAAGACTGCCAACTCAATATATATGTATATATATATATATAAACATACTCATGTATTTGTATCATGCAGCTTTGTATTGTGTCTTTGTAAATATCTTTTATTATTTGAAATACATACATGATACATATTCATCAACGGCTGAGAAATATAAGTAAGAAATGTCAATGATTCAAATCCAAATCCTATTATTTCTGGACGCATAAGATGTTTTAGTGAAAAAATGTCCTAGCTTAAAATGCTGATATCAATCCGAATAATATATGTTTGTGTATTTTACAGACAATTATGACTACGAAAATAATGTTTTGCTTAATCTTTCAATTTTAAGAAATTAATTCCTAGACTACGACGTACTATATGTATATATTGTATTTTACTGGAGATGGGAAGTAATTTGTATTTTGAATAGGGGTTAAAATGTAGAACTTAACAGTTGACATGTACAAAACTTACGGAATAATATGTTATTGCTCTCATTGAAGATAGCGGTAAAATCCATCATAATTTGCATGTGTTTTTTATTTAAATGTCTTTGCTTTGTACTTTTAGCACTGGTGGTGGTATTTTTAAAATATTAATATGTATGAAAACTTTGTAAAAATAAAATCATGCTAACATTTTGTGTATGTAGGAGATAAAATTATACATGAATTTGTAAAAAGATTTTAGTCTGAAAATCATTTTTAATGTAAATTATGACATCAAAGATGGTATTGCAAGCAAATATGTTTTACTTGAGATTACATTCTTTGTTTTGGAAATCTATGAAAGGGACATGCACAGCAAACGCCTCCTTAGATAGATTGAATGAATAATTTTAGTTTTTGATATATTTGACATGTTGTTTCTTACGACTTTTGATTTTACAATTATTAATATGGGTTTTGATAAAATATCAATACCCATAAAAAAGTGCACTGCCATATTGATTGTCACTTTCACATCTCCCCTGCAAAAAAAGACCACTGCATGAAATTGCAGCCTCTATCACTCGTGCACCAACAGCCAAAATTAGCTTCTCAGAAATATCTATTAAGGGGTCAGTGTTTAGTACTGGTTACTAACATGTTGTTGGGTACATTTCATGAGAGCAAATTAGGGAATTAATTGATTATGAAGAAATGGAACACTCCTCGTAGATAAAAAAGATTTATAAACCAGATATGTTCTGATCACTAAATTTAACTTGGTGTTAACCTTTTCATCAGTTGATACAAAATTGCATTTGATTGGTGTATAATATTGCTGTTAGTCTTGAAGTATGCAAGCTTCCATCAATCTTTTACACATCCAGTTTACATTATATACATTTATAAAGAATATTTAACTATATTTGATGAGACTGTATATAAATATATGATTTAAAATTAGAAAATGTAAAAATAAATGAAATAAAATTTGCACAAATGTATAAAAGCATTGTTCGCACTTGTAATCTATAATAAAGGTTTTCCCACACAACACATTTGATAAAATAAGATTGTGAACGTTTATAAAAAAAAAAGTTCTATTTGAGAGATTCAAGATATAAACACATGCGAGTCCATTGTTTGCTACTCCCAATAAAGATTAAGACCTTTTCAAGTGGACTTCATTACACTCTGCTCTTAGATCTAATGCCCCAAAGGGTCTTTCCACACTCCTATAATTGCACATAATAAAGGTGCTATATATCTTTTGCTGCAAGCTCTTTACAAGGTGCATTATAATTGAATATAAACATAAAAATGCCATTGAGCCAAACGCTTTGGAAGGCCAATTGGCCATGAAATTCATAATCTCCGCCACAAAGCTCATTTGGTCAAAGCCCAATCTGCTTTTGTGGGGCTGATAATTTGATTAGGTGTAGAAAATCAATAGCCATAGAGTATATCACACTTTTTGAAAAGAAGTGATTTCCAACAATGTGGTCCATTTTACTACAGGTGGACTATGATATGTCACCTTTCAATGAGCAGTATTTGTACTGTGATCCACTTTGAAACTAACACCCGACTACTGGACAATACAAATTTACCAAGCCATTTTACAGAAGAACATTCTATATCTATGCTCGTTGTGAGTTCACAGAAATCTCTTTTACACCCAATATAATCTATGTCTTACAATGCATGTACAGTAAACCAGTTAATTAATACCACCTCCATATTGCGACCACCTCTATAATAGGACCATTTTTCATGTTCCTCAATGTTCATAAAGCGACAAAAATGAGCCTCTCTATTTAGACCACATCTCTATTGAGACCACTTGTGTCAGTCTCACGAGTGGTCTTAATAGAGAGGTTCCACTGTATCTAGTGGTGCTACGGAATCGTGTGTGGTCCATAAGAAGGTAGAGCACCCCAGTGTCCATTACAGATATACTCAGACTTTCTTTCACGTGTCCAAACCTTTATAAATAGACCGCACCGAACCTCTGCCCAAAAGATCACTTCAAAATTGAGACTAATTGAGACAAGCTTTCTGTTTGGTCCTAATAGAGAGGTTCGACTGTATTATGACCACAAATATGACCGCTTTATAGAGGTGCTTTTATTAGAAGGCTTTATTTAGATGTGTTTTACTCTCTGGAGAATTACAAATGCTGAGTCTATTATTCCATTACTGGATGGCAGAGATCCCTAATTATCGCCACAAATATAGCTTATCAGACAGCAAAATGTCTGCATGTTTAATTATGCACACCTCTGTAGCACATTTATGTGTTTCTCCTACAATGAACATAACAATGCACAAACACATTTAATGATCTGAGGCCTTGCATTTTATGATGTGTGAAACAGGCGCAGCGCAGTGTGTTATTATGGGCAATCATAAAGTTCAAGGGTAACAGTATTTTCTGGGTGAAATATTGAATGTCATGTTCTTAAGCTACAGTAAGACAGGACTGAATATTGAAGCCGAGTCAGTCGTGGGATTGTAGACTTTGTTAAGTGGCATGTTTCTCTTTACAGGCATGTTAAATCACTTTTCCTCTATGCGTTTCCCATCTTGCCACAACAAGGTATCTCAATCATTTAGTTGACACTATGTGAATATATATATATATATATATATATATATATATATATATATATATATATATATATATATAATATATATATATGAACCCTGAACTAGGGAAGATGTGCGTTTCCAAAGTATATATTATGCGATGAACATCTGTTAATGTCTGACTGGGGCTTTAGATAAACATTCGTGACTGTCAGACTGGGGCTGTGAGTTTTCAAAGATTTGTACTTTGAAAAGTTTGACCCTAAATATCAGTTCCACTCAGTCAACTTTCCAGCGTCTAAACAAATATCTATTCACTACAACCTCTCTAATAGGACCGCCTGTTACCTTCCCTCAGGTGGTCTCAAAAGGGAGGTGGTCACTTTATTGAGCTCCCAGTAGAGGTCTGAGTCCCAAAAGAAGTGGCCCTATTACAGAGGTGGCCACTTTCTAGACTGTGCCTTCATTAGAAGTTGCACTGCAGTCCAAAGTCCCAGCGCCTAACACCCAATAAAACCAGCATATGGCTTGTCAATGTATTATTGACAGCGTCGGCGCTTCCACTGTTCAAATAAGGCTATAGAGATTTGTCAAACACACAAAGACGCAAATCTTAAGTCCAGTGCTCAGCACTCGAGTCAACTTACGTCTGATCCTACTGAAATCACGCTAAATGGCGGATGTTTACTTAGATCAGAAACAACTTTGGTACTTACTAGACTTCTTGTCTATCATAATACCAAATACTGTCTTTTTGTATCATTAATTTCATCCAATCGAAACATATGTTATGGAAGGAGTATGGATGTTTACTTAGATCAGAAACTGTGATACTTACTAGACTTTGCTTTCCAATCACAATACAAAATACTCTCTTTTTGTCTCATTATTTTTATTATAATGTGTTTAAGGTTGTACAACCTGTCTTCAATTATGTCAATGCAGTGGTAGGAACTTGCTTGATATAAAGACCACACACAGTCATGTGAGTCATTAGAAGTATATGTTACATGGAAGAAGTATGGATGTTAACTTCGATCAGAAACTGTGACATAGTAGACGTTTTGTCCATCATAATACCAAATACTGTCTTTTTGTAGGCCTACCATTGCTTTCATTCAATGAACTCATATGCTATGCAAGGAGTGTGGATGTTAAGAGGAAGTGCTCAAGTTATTAATATCATAAAATTATATAAGTATTCACCTAACCAATGCTCATTTATCGTCTGAGATAGCTGTGTGCATTACGTCCCATTATAACGTAAAACATATCTGTTGCCTTGGGAATCGACGTGTATTTGGAGAGTACCAATAACTTTGACCACTTGCTCTAGTTAGATCAGAAACTGTGGTACTTGACTTCTTGCCAGTCACAAATAATACATAATACTCTCAACTTCTATCAAAACTATAACCGATTGAAACAGATGTTGATAACCACATAAAGTGCGATAACATGTTTTGATCATCAATTATTAGAGCATTTATCTAAAGATTATTATTTATAGATGGTGTTGTGTGTTCAAAAACAAACTATAATGTAGGTACACAAAGCGAACATGTGGTAACTGTGTACAAGTAGGTCAAAGGTCATGTATTAAATATAACTTTGATTTTTTTTACTGAAATGTAGCTCAAATTAGGACAGTAAAACTACCGGGGGCAGACCAAAGGAAAAAGAATTAGACTAAGCATAGAAATACTTATGAATCAACGATTGAGTGTTTGAATATATTTTATGACATGTACATATCTTTAGCATAAATGAGCAAATTATTAATTAGAATAAACTACAACCTATCTTAGTACTGCAATGTGCAACAGCATATACATCTATTAAAGTGTGATTAGAATAAGATTACTTTAATTCATATTATTACACCCAATCAGCATGAAATGACCCTAAGCCTTAGCTGAATTGAGTATAAACATACATATAGCATATATCACATCCCATTCACTTGCTCACACAACCGCAGAACCTACCTAGATATACCGTCCGTGACAAGATATCCATGATGGCTTATCCAGATTATCACAAATCCAGGCTCAGGTAACACTCATCCACTGTCAGCGAACCGTGTATCATATATGCATGCTTCAGCTATCCGTGTAGTGTTCACTGATTTACTGTTTATATCCGTGCATCATTGAATCACAGGTGCGTATTTTCCGTGCATGCAATTCCGCATTAAATGATCCGTGTATCATATATCCAATCTCCCATATCCGTGTATCCAATATGTCCAGAATATAGAATCTGTTGAATATTCAAACATCAACTACTCTAGTTATCCGTGTATCACATATCCAAGCTCACCTATCCATGTGTCATATATCCAACAAACTCAGCTATCCGTGTATCCTAAACACAAACGGTATGCAAACTCTGAACGAAGCATCCACGCTTACACCTGAACTATACACCATAATCTACAACTCTCCTCACACATCCGTGCAGATATCCAATCTCAGATGTCCGTGTATACCACACGTTCATGGTATGCAGGCTGTAAATGCAACAAATATAAACAATTACTCGTATGTATTATACAATTTATATCTATCCGTGTATACCACATTCTATTTTCGATGTTTCTCACATCGTTGCTGATATCATATCCGACCTGTCTGATATTAGAGTCTGAGGTACATCAAAGTGATCAAAGTATTCCAGACAATGGGAAGAACTATGGGTCAACCGTGTATCACACATTCTCCCTCAGCCACTATCCGTGTATCCCACATGCTCCTGTTACTCACACATCCGTCTATATCCAGCTCTGTGGATCTGCCTTTTTGGACAAACACGTGCACTGCTCACGACTTCTGCACAAACACTGCTTTGGCAGCACAGTCTAAGATCTCACAGACTTGTGGAGCAGGAGCTATTTAGTCTAATTTTAGAGCTTTCCTATCAAATAAGTGCCAGTGTGTATTATTACAGTGGGGACTCATTATCTCGTGTGCGTGTATGTAGAGTAAATACAGTGAAATGTCCGACTCAACCGGTATATATTCGAGATAGCCAACATTGGAGCTAGCCAACTTACATGTATTCATAATCCTGTTGAAGGTAAAATGAAACTCACTTCGAGATAACAGGAAATTCGAGATAAGCACTATCCAGATGACAAGTCTCTACCACCGTATTCATATTAGAGTTCTCAAAATATAGCCAGAGAAAATAGTGTCACACTTTTTGATTGTTGAACTTGAGATCGTGTGAAGAAGCACTCACTATTACAGGTGTCGTACTCTAGAGGCTGAAAAAAAGAAAGAACATTGCAAGTTCAGTTTTCTGCTATAAATCTTTCTCATTTAATCACTCATGTAAGGGAAGACTGTGGAAAGTTTAGTCCTCTTCGAGTGTTTACTTATCAGCTTTCTAATACATTCTTAAACATTAGGAATAAAATATAACATGAAATAAAATAAATATCAATATGGTTTGTGTCTGATAAAAGGCCAGTTTAACACAATTGATCCAATTGCAGCGAATGTTGTAAGTGTTACTTATAGTACGTTAATCACATCCAAACATTGATGTAGAAAAAACAACTCGATAAACTACAATGAAATGTTTGGTAGAACCTCCAATTCAGGCCACTTCGTTATTGAGATCACCTCTATATTGAGACCACTTTTCACGATCTCAAATCTTCAAAAAGCACACCAAAACTAACCTCTGTGTGGAGACCACCTCTCTATTGAGACCACCTGACACTGCTCACAACGGAGCTCCTAATAGAGAGGTTCTATTGTATTTCAAAAGCAGTATGACTTATCCTTACATTGGCTATGACTCGATCGCTATTAGTTATGTGCCCAAAGAAACTTGAGTCTTACAAACTGAAGCTCCTAATCTAATTTTAGAGCGTGAAAGAGTATCAATTAAGCTTTATGATTGGGCCAAGTTGGCTTGAACTTTAGCACAAATGTCCCCTCCCCACTGAGCCATTGCTATTTGTTCTTCTGACCCAGTGTGCAAGTTACTTTGTCTAATGTTTGAGCTCTGTATACACCAGCCTAAGGCTTGAGAACAGGCACTCATTAGAAAAGCCTGTCTAAATAAAGAGAGATTCTAAATCATGAATAAACACCTATGTTGTATACATACCTATTGGGATCTTTGTCTTGCCAAAGACAAAGATGGCAGCAAATTCCAATAGATATCTGTATATTGGATCATGATTCTGTAAAATGGAACCCAATACAAATATACATTGGTTGACCTAAGTTATAGTCTAAATAAGGCTGCCTCCTATCACTATTATGTTTGAGCTCTTTACATAGCCTATGGGCTGACAAGAATCCACTTATTTCAAACTACCTTGGCAATCTATATAAGGAATAAACAACTAAGTTATAGTCTAAACAAGACTGTGTGGAAGCCATAAATACAGCGAAACCTCTCTATTAACACCACATTGGTCTGATATCAAGAAAACTCAATAACAGGTGATATTTAAATAGAAGTCTGTGTGAAGCTCTTTTTTGAAGGTTTTTAAGGTTTGCTACAGCAAAAATGTCCTTATTATTATACAAGTAGTGACTATAGAGTTTATAGAGTCGGTCTAAATTGGAGATTAGATATACATGGGTTGTATATACTAGTCTACACAGTGGTATCCATGAGTATTGTCTGTCCATAATGAGTGTTCAATGTGCCGTTTGCTTTATTGTTTACCAGACCACCACCGCATTCTCATAATTGAGATTCAATATTTGATGACCACTGATTATTTTTCTGAGTAGATGCAATATTTGAGAGTCAAATTATTTCTCTCTGACTATAGTCTTTAACACTGTGTGAATGGAAATGCAGTTAGCGGTTCTGTATGATATGAAGCTTCCATTGTTAGTTCATGAAAGCATAACATTTGAGCCGTTTGGGTCAAGTAATTAAGCAAAATTAATGACAAATCCGAGTTATCCTGAATTTAGAGCATCAGGATGAATACAAATATATAATGCCATGAATTGAAAGAATCCATTGTGCCAAATATGCATGAATTTTAGCTACTTTATTCTAAGATAACAGGGACCTACTGTATGTACCATACATTCAATAAGCCTAGTTTCACACTGGACTAGTTGTACACCAGCCTTGTGCTTTCACAGGTTTGGGTGTTGACACAGGAATATAAAGTGTTATTCC
Organism: Streblospio benedicti; assembly: GCA_019095985.1. Classification (NCBI taxonomy): domain Eukaryota; kingdom Metazoa; phylum Annelida; class Polychaeta; order Spionida; family Spionidae; genus Streblospio; species Streblospio benedicti. The sequence continues at coordinate 31,594,000 of CM032661.1, forward strand.
ATGGTATCATATTCCACCTACTTGTCATTCTTCCACTGGTAAGTCTGCTCTGTGTCTCGTCCAGCATATATCTGAAGAAACAAACATACAATGTCAGGCTAAATTGCTAGACGATTGGAAGGTGAGAAAAGTGGTCTTATCATAGAGGTGGTCTCTAGTGGAGGTTCTACTACATGATGCCAACATTTGCAAGACACTATGAAACTGAGAAAACCATTAAATAACACAGGAATCAACCATTTCATCCATCACGTTTGATATGAATACTTCATACTCTTCTTCAGCAGCTGAAACTGGCAGAGTTAGAATAATGTTCATGATAACACAATCACATAATATGAGCCAAGGTATCCATTGACTTTTCAACACGTATCTGTATGAGCCAACCTTCTGAGGCCTGAAAAAGGGGGCTCTGTCTCATATATATTTAATCAACGTCAACTGTTTTCTCTTTGATGTTTGTCAAATGGCAGAACATTAAACTACGATGTGTATACCATTGAAGATTATGCGCAGAGTATAATATACACATGTTGCTCTATACTGTTAATATGTTGCTATACTGTATATATTATGTGTTGATTCAAATAAAGTCAGTCGTATATAAGTTCTGGTCGAGTAAAGATGTGGATTCTACAAACAACAACAGGTAGATGTTTGGAGGAGGAAAAGGAAAAGGAAAAGGAAAAGGGGGTGGGGGACTTTAAGGGACCCCATGATTCTGGTACTTGCAATCGATGAAAAAACAACAATATGTATATGAAATATTTTGGTCGGAAAGAGGCGTGTGTGCCCTTTGCACCACCGTAATCCGTGTATGGCAACAGCCACCAGTTGATCTTTAATATCGTGAGGTTCTCCTGTACCCTCTGTCAAAACGGTCGCTCTGTACGCCCTGGCATTTGATTAGCTGGACCCCGCAACAACATTAGCTGAATCTCTATCCAGTGAAAGCAAAGTGCGGCTTCATTTAGCACCTGCTTCGAGCACCTGCTCCGGGCACCTGCTCCTCAAGAGGAAAATACGCTGTCCAATTGACGGAGGGCCGTACAAGGGGTCAAGTGTCCAGAAACTGTCTGTTTTCCTTAGAATTGTACTATAGAGCTACAGTAGAACATCTCTATAAAGGGGACTGAGCTCAAGTGGTCTCAATAGCGAGGTGGTGTTTATATGGACGTTCATTTTGGTCGCTTTAATGGAGATTTGGGAGCTTGAACAATGGTTCTATGACAGGGGGGGGGGGTGTCTGAATATGGATGTGGTCTAATTGTATGTGAGAAACTATATGAAATACCCTGTCCCATCTCGTTGAATCTGCCACTGATATTAGGGCAAGTTTCTAAATAAATACTGACAAAGTTTTATTCAAGCATGTTAAATACCTTAGGATATATTTCCCTTATTTTGATTCTCTCCATTGTCTGAGCAGAACAATAACTGGACCATGATTCTATTAGACCTGGTTTTGTTCCAAAGATAGTTGTAAATTTCAAATTCTTGTTAAAATGAATGAATACGAATTTAGAAGTTAGGGTTATTGTTTGAAACAAAATCAGGCAATAACATAACATATGTTCATATGCAACTATAATTACCATTGTCTTTTTGTGTGTAATGTATAGTACTTATGTTACGGCTGGGTGTTCAAGTATGTGTATTCTTTTGTTACAATACTGAGTCACATAAATACATAAAATAATCAATCGCATGAGACTAACTGCTGTATATTACATAACAATGATCAATATCAAACACCTGTACCGTGTCCGGGCAAGAGACCTGAGATCAACCAGCTGTGTACACAGACCACGTGCACGATAATCCCCCATAATCCCTCGATAATCCACACTCTCTTTGTGTCAACTCACAGAAAGCAATCATTGTCTCGTGTATGCGAGTCAATTCACAGCATACACGGTGGTGTGTGCTTCTGTCAATGCTGCTGGTTTGATACAAGTTTTGTATTGTGTGCCAAATACACATGGCTTGAGTTGGGGGTGGAGGGTGGGGGTTTCGCATGTCTCAAGAGGCAACTGGGAAACAATGACTTATCCGGGGTTGTGGTTGGTGAGGGGGAAGGGCAGAACCATGGGGACACCCACCCCCTTTCCCACTAAAATACATTATTTTCATAGGGTTTTTGACATGTTTGCTATTGACCGAGCGTACGTGTGTAACTTGAATGAAATAGAAAATGAACTTCATTTTGTCTTTCACTGTCCAACATGTTCTGCAGAAGGAGAATCAATAATTTCACATCATATTCGTAACATAGTTAATTACTATGAATTAGAAAAAACTGACCCTTTTAATTAATGAAAAATGGAAAGTTCTATCTTACTCTATTCACATTGGTTGAATGTCAGAAACGACAAATTGTTCGCATAATTCATCATATCTCACTTTAAATGTATTTTTTGCTATAAATGTAAAGTTTTACATTGTATATTACGAATTAGGTCCTTGTAAATAATTCTAGAGCAATTAGGTGACTGATAAATCCCTGAAGGGCTGGGTATTTTGTATTCTGTTTTATTTGATTAATATCTTATATACATGTATGTACAATGCCATGTCACTACAATAAACAAACAAACAAACAAACAAACTAACATATACATGTACGCTGTTGTGTGCATCATTTTGCTCTACAGTGCAACATATAGGCGCGTTGGGACAATGGGTTATTATGGTGGTAGGTGTGAGGGTGTGAGGGTGTTATTATGTCTCTTTGTCTGCATTGAGTCTGGTGCTGGCAGGTGGAATTTCCGGTGAGAGATTAGGGTGTAAGCTTACAGGATTATGCTGAAGTCGATGGACCTATTAACCCTCCTAGTTCATAACGTATGGTGCAGTATTATACAGTCTACTTGTGGAGACTACTACACAATCCTGCTAGCTCACAATTCGCTGAGGTTAGATACAAACGAGGTGTGGGCACTAGCATCTGTCTTGGGTAGGCATGCTCCACGGGGGGTCTTATTTTTTGCAAAATGTGTGTGTGTGTAGGGGGGGGGGCTAAATATGGTTTATGTCAGAATAGGGTTATTGAATATTGGTGTTTTACATCGAATTTATATGAAACTTGAAGACAACAACAAAATATTGTCATTTACTGTTTTGCAAATATCTGGATATTTGCTTTGAGATTAAGAGAAATTAGGGGGTTTGGTGGGTTAACTGGCAAGAAATAGGCGGTCTTAGATATTGTGTCATCTCATAAATGGGGGTCTGCTGAGCATATATACCCAACCCAACTGTGGAACAGCCTTACCCCCACCCCCCGACAGCCCAGCAAGAATGTCACTGAGCCAAGCAGTTGCAGTAACATCTAAGTGTGAACCACCAGCCCTATGGTTAAACACACTACAACAATACATGAACAACAAAAATATTGGCACCATTGGCAAGGAATAGAGAGCAATGGAAATACGCTTCTAAGCTTCAGGGGAAGCGAATCAAAGTGACAGAGTTTCTGATTGTGATGAATTAACAATGTCACATATCAATAGTAATTTTCACATAATGCATGTATACGTCATTTCACTAGGCTACTGTTCTTTTGTGTGTAAATCTTTTAACAGCCTGCTGCTTGGGAGGATGGCATCATTCTGGTCCCACAACAAAGGGGGGTGAGTTCAAGTCCCTGTAGTCAAATGGATGAATGTGTCAGTACATTGACAGAGACGCTATAGAAAGAACCTTGACAGACGATTACATTTATCAATTTACACAAGTCCATGAAAGTCACTGTACGGAATGGTTTAGTGATTTTAGCGGTTTGTTTTACATGGGTGGGGTATAGACATAAGGGTCCATTTACAACCACGGCAGCGGGGCAATAACTCCCACGCTGCACTGCCCGCTGACTGCTGTAGGCCTTACTGGCACCCAGACACACGGCCCCGGCTTTGATGCACTGAGGTTTACTGTACATTTACGAGGACAGCGGGAGTCGTGGAACCGTCCTGACCAGTGACCACACCAACGACTGCACACCAAGTCTACCAGGCAGAATAGACCACTGAGGCCTGGACCATGTCTACCACCCAACCACAGGTGAGGCCGTCACATCAGTTGGTTGTGTACTAACCCTAACCATTTAAACAATAGACAGCTTTAACCTTAATCAGCTGTAGAACTGATATCTTTAAAGGGTGGAATATATGAGTTCATTTTGAGAGATATTGTATGCCAATGAGTTGCTCTGATTGGCTGCAGGCACCAAAATGTTTATGTAAGTCAAATGTGTCTTTGAAAAAACTGCCACACAGTAGACTGGTGTGACCGCTTCCCGCACCAACTCAGTCCCAGCCCCCACCATATAGAAGGTCAGCATGACTACGCTGTCATCCCTACACAACACTGCATTGGATGCATCACTACACACGTCATAAACGCACACAGACACCAGCACCAATACCCCTCCTGTCAGACTTATATCATACCACACAACAGCCCCCAGCCCTCTCGGCCCCCAAAAAAAAAAAAAAAAAAAAAAAGAGCAGCCCATGCGACTATTCGGATGCATCACAACACAAATCACAAACTCACACATAAAAAACCGGCACCAACACCCCTCCACCCAGGCGCTAATAAACACCGGCGGCACCAGCACCCCCCCCTCTCCCCCCAGCCCCTGCCCGGAATCCCTCTAGGGACTGTAGTGGTGGTGATATTTTAGCCTGCTGTTGACACGCCAAGGCTACTGCCACATAAACTGGGCACGGTCCTGTGGTTGCCGGGCTCGTGCTGTCCATTCTAGTCAACTCATCTCTCTATCTGAATCGCAACTAACTTAAGCAACTACCCCTCCCCCAAATCCCACCTACTCCTCACACACCCCTTTTTTCAATCACTAGGACTCGTCCATGTTTTAATGTGTTCTATGGAGCTCTTCAACTCGATGCCATCTCGAGGCCAACATCATCCGATTGATGAATTCTGCCTTGCAATAAAAACACATGAAACCAACCAACATTTCAGTCTAACATCCCACAGCGTCATGCAGACTTAGCTGCTGCCGTATAAGGTGCTAGCTCGCTAACCCCTCACCAAGCGATAGTTACCTCGCAGCCCAGCAAACGTCCTCTCAGATATTCTCCTTCCCTCTCTCTCTCTATCTCAGTTAACCCAAGAACCTACTCATTACCAACACACATCCAGTCCAAAACCGCAACCAACACTTCACCCCCACCCCCTTGCCAACGCATCTTGTTGACAACCCACTAAGAGATACACCTTGCACTCTTCTCAAAAACCATATCTCAATCTCAACCATCCCAAGCAGCCTCCAAATCCCATACACACAACACCACCATATCCCCCACCCCCTGGGAGCCGTCCCATATATTGTAGAGCTGTTAACACCCACCACCCAGCCACTCATTCCCATCCACCACACCCTACAACACCACCCCACCCCTCCCCGCCCCACCCCCCCAGGGACCCCCGACATGTTTGTTCAGCTGTTAACAGGCAGTTTACGGCCACTTTATTGGGCTGTTGTTACCCAGATTTATGTAGCTCATTCTGCTGCAGAAACTACATGTTTGGCTTTCTCTATCAGTGTATTCATATTGTATAGATTGAAGTGAGGCACAGTAGGCCCTATGTTCAAATTGTAAGTCTATAGATTAAAGTAATGGGTGGATTTCATGTTATATTAACTTCATTTAACATTAGAATGATGCTTTCTGAAACATTGCATTATTTCCGTACAACGGGTTTGAACTTCCAGATGTTATATGTTTTTTATTGTTAAAAGAGTAATACATAGTGTTACTGTTAAGTTTCTCTATCAGGCTTACAGTGTATTCAAATTGGATGTTTTTAAATTGCTCAGAGAGCATAGCTTCGTTGACCACGCATTGGCAGATCCAGGTTTGGAAAAGTGGTGCTGTTTATTTAAGAAATAACAGTCTGGTTTAAATAAAAACAAAACAGAAAACACTACTCGTTTGCGTTTCTGTCTCAGAGCATTCAAATTGTGTAGATTGGAGTGAAGCACAGGACTGACTTCCATATCATAGGCTTGTTTTCTTATCTTTAACTTCTGTGTATGTTTTATACAGACCAACTAAACAAACACGGTTTTTTACCATGCATTTTGGTAATCAATGTTCAAATAAACATTGATAGAGACTAAATCATTTCCTCTCCTAGCCCCAGCACACACTGCTACCCTCCATAAACTACCACAGCAGCCCTGTTACAGTGATCATGACGCCGCCCTTATTACCGCACGCCCCGCCACCCTCCACCTCCCCTTCCCCCCTGCCCTAGCTATTTACGGCTAGTTCCCGCGGTGGCCGTTTGGCGGCGCTCCAGCGGGCGGGTAATGACGCGGCGATCACGTGACCCACAGACCAGAGCGAGGCTGGGCGGCCACGTGGTTGTTGTTGCTGCTGTTGCTGCTGCTGTTGTTGTTGTTGCTGCTGCTGCTGTTGTTGCTGCTGTTGTTGCTGCTGTTGTTGTTGTTGTTGTTGTTGTTGTTATTGTTGTTGTTGTTGTTGTTGTTGTTGTTGTTGTTGTTGTTGTTGTTGTTGTTGTTGTTGTTGTTGTCGGTTTGTTGTTGACATTAAAGAGGCAGATCCCGTGAGGCTGCCCCCTTTTTTCGCACCAAATATTACATCTACACAGGGTTTTCCCTTGTCTGTATTGTTGTTGTCCTAGTTGTTATTATGGCTACTAATGCAACCAAATATAACCATTGCAAAGCACTGCGTTCAGGTAAAATTGGCATTATTGTTTGATGTTTAAACATTATGGGTGTTTGTTTCTTGTACAACCATCCTGATTCATGAACACTGCACAGTTCCCAACACTTGAGAGTAGAGGCGAAAATGGAGATAACATGCAGACAATAGATATCAGTAGATCTAGAGTTAGCACAAGTGAACATTTCAAACGGGAACGGAGTGCAGTGTGTGTGGGTTTTTTTGGGGTGAATTATATAGGCAGCAATAGTACAATCAGCGACAGTAAAACTCAGATTCACTGCAGTGCGCGGGATTTACGTCCCTCGTAAGCCGCGTACGTCACACGTAAAGGCGTGTACGTCAGACGTACGCGGGCACCTGCAGCTAAATGTAGACTCCTTCAAACGCAGCCTCGCTTTGAAACGTGACAAATGGACTTCACAGTGAACAGCACAAGCGATGTGCTTACGATGAACAAGTAAATGATCATAATGTAGAAGTGGTATTACACAGAAGGATCGTCTATAAGAGATAGACCTGGGCATGAAAGAGAGTGTGTGTTTTTCTTTCTCTTTTTTTCTCCTTTTTTGGGTGGAGTGGGGTCGGGGGTATATAGCGTCTAAACATCCTACATTCGAATTTTCCCCATCATTAGATCTTTTGCCTTTTCTCCCCACATCCCTCTTTTTTGGCATTTCCCCCCACGTCAACTCTTTTCATACTATCTCTTCCCATGAAAAGACCCCCAAAGCTTCCAATATTGCTGCTGTTGTCATGCTATGTTTGTGGAGAACGTTTAATCACGTTACATGCTTATCACCATGTGTACCCAGTGCATGGTGTGTGGTTTATCTGTTGAGAACATGGTGAGTTTTATATCTGTGAGCACATCACCAAATCCTCGGCTGCTTCATTGACTTTACTGCGTTGTTTATGCTCTATACACTCAAGATGATGGTGGAAATAAAGTCATAAGTTGTCTACATGGAATGGAGTGTAATCAACACCGAACGTCCATTTTTTTTCAATATAGATAATGAAAATTAACAACCTACACTCTTGTATTTTCCCATCAAAATATTAGATCCTACTTATATTGTAGGCTACATATCC
>CM032661.1:31604313-31629643 GCA_019095985.1 Streblospio benedicti
AAACTACAACATAATTTCTTCTCCAGTGGGGTTGTTAACTGGTGAAGTTGTAGTGTCAAGACATTGAATGCATTTAAAAACAAACTGAATAAGCATTGGTCCAACTTAAAGTATCTGACTGACTCTTCCACAACCCACCGCATGCATGGCTGTTAGTACCAGTTTCTGACCTACGACAGACTGAAGAGGATGTGTGTACATGCACGTATGCAGGAATTTGTGCAAAGTCAAGTCTTGGCTCAAGACAAGTCAAGAGTGAAAGATACATTCAAACAAAAAGTAAGCAATAAACTATAGAAAACAGACCTTGAGAGGCTATGAGCTAGTCATAGAGTACACGTACATTAGTATAATCAAACTTTGATCATGGTGTCAACAGCTGGTTTAGAGGTTGCCAAAAAAGTAATGACAAACTTTCAAACTACAGAAAACATGGTTAATTAGATTTACTTCATTCTATGATAGTAGGCACGATCTTTACTCCAATGATTTTCAAAATGCTGTATGGTTAACGCCTCAACGTAAATTCTCAAGTGTAAAGGATGGAATAGAATATTTGACTCTATGTTAACATGCAAAATAGAGACGAAAAAGGCCCCGGCCTACTTATGTGGTATAAAGCCAGTGTGTCATTCCATGCATCACGGAGGGCCAGTAAAATATTTAGATGCAGGAATGAAATATGCATTTTTTAAGTAATTCTAATTTACGCTATTAATTTCACCTAATCATAGCGTATCGATGCTTGAAGAAATTTAATCAATTAGCTGACCATTGTTGTAAATGCTAAGGTAAAACACCAATATTTCATACCCTGTATAATGCGTTTGCGCTTGAGTCCCTGGTAGATTCTGTAGCTCACTGAGAAGTTGGTCATGTAATGTATTTTTGCGATAAGTTTTGACAGCACACCATTTGCCTATTCATCCATACTTATCACGTCATAGCCTGTAGGTTATTAGCAGTAATATGAAGCTTTAGCCAAAGCAAGTTCTCCACTTGATTACATGGAGAAGACCCAAACTGAACATCCCTATCTATTCGAGATTATTACTGATAGAAAATAAGTAGTTATTGCAACATTGAATATATGGGCAGTGTGCAGGAACGCATAAAAACTCATGTACTGTAAATTCAAATAAAATAAAATATTTTTCTTTTGATAGTTTATACTTGGATATATTAGCAATAAATTAGAAACCAAAAGGCCTGAAAAACTGAAGTATTCAAAATAGCTGGGATTGATTTAGTCTCGATCAACCGGACTGACACTACTGCGTTCGAGAGACTTGTAAAGTAAATGAGTAACGGTAGGGTCTGGGTTGACCGAGACTAGGATTGATTAAGCCTTCTACGCCCAACGTAAACGATGACTACGTGCACTTCACGTTCAACGTACCTCTCGTGTCCACTCAACGCACAACGTTCTCCACTTGGAACAACAATTTACCATTTTCGAGATTAAACAGCATTGTTGCTCGCGCCATGTAACAACTGCGCGTAGGAGGCAGAGACATGGACGGTATGGGCCGCCGGCGGTGGGCTGCCCTCCTGCTGCTTGCTCTGGCCAGCACCGCCACCGCCATCGTCCCGGAGGACACCGTAATATTCGAGAATGAAACGGAGAAGGGTGTCATCGGCTTAGCCTTCGGAGTGCAAGTCAAAACAAAACTGCCGTACAAGTGTGATTTTGAATTCGGCTTCTGCGGCACATCGGAGTTAATTTCATATAAGGCCCAGAACGAGATTTCTAAGAAGTACTTTGTACAAGGAACCAAAAATAAACTTTGGCTTCGATTTGCGAATGCCACTACAGGGTACTACACCACTACTACAGGTAAAAATAGAGGGACACCTAACGATTGGGCGAAATGGATCCCCAAGGCAGCGGCAGGTCGCTATTTTGTGCACTTTCCCGACATCGTAACAACGTATACACATGCGCTGCAAACGCCACAATTGGACTTTAACCGCACAGAGGTGAAACAATTGTGTGTTTCGTTTGCTGTTTTCGTTTGGTGGGATCCTGGTGATTCGCGGAGGACACTAGAGAATAACTCTCCATTACGCGTAGGCTTCTTGTTTACCGGTGAACAGGTGAACGAAAACCCTAAAAACCCCATAACAGACTTTCCAGGATTCGAGACACTGTTTATCAAAGACCGATGGGTCTTTTACCAGAAAACGGTCAACGCAACGAACCTTGAATACATCAGGTTTTTCCCACGCATCCCACATTCTACGGACATAACTAAAAATCAAGAAGATGGTTATGTTCACAAGTTGGCCGATGTTGCGCTCGACCATATCAGTGTGGTGACCGGGCCGTGTGCTGTTGACTGTGAGGATTGCACACACCCCGACCAGACCACAGGCGCCACCCAGTCCGGCGTGGCCAGTGACAAGGATGAGACAGCCATCCCGGGGAGAGACAACGGCAGCGCTGGAAGCTCTAGCACAATGGTATATAGCATTTCAACAATTCTTATGTGTTTTTAAAAGTCTTTTTTAACTTTAAGATAGTACAAAACAGCTCCTATGATCATATATTGTAGGATTTGACCACGAGATTGGAGTGTCAATCGTGAAATTGAGCATGCTGATGTTGGACGCGTGCTCAATTTCATGATTCGCACAACAATCGAGTGGTCAAATAGCATTCTATCATGACTAAAATCTACACTAAACGAGTGTCTGTTTCGATTTTATTTTTAAAATAAATAATATCATAACGGTCTCATTGCCAGTTTGCCCATGCGACGTGAGCGGCTGTATGAATAATGTGACGTTACTAGTCTAGTTTAGACTGTGGTCTCTGCGGGAGCGGTAAATGTACAATTAAACACACCGCTTGACCAATCAGAGTGGGTTATTCGCGGTGATGCTTGCATGGAATGATAGAATGGATAATCTCAGTTTGGATTATGACTAACTTTGATTATGTACGATGAGCAAATCAATCTCTTCAGTGACATATTACTGTCACTGATTTCAAATGATTTTTGTTAATGCATATTGTAGATTTTTGTATTATTTTAATTTACACTTGAATATGACCAGTATTAGGGTCATGTGCAAAAAATGTGTATACCACTGGCATTTTTGGAAACGTAGGTGGGCAAGAGAAGGCATTTAAAGAATATCATGGAATCCGTAGCGCAATCAATTCATGGAAATATAGAAATGAAAACAAAACATTAAAAAAATTGAAGGTGATTCTTGCAGCTTATATACAGTTCTATCATTGGAAAACTCAACCCCAGTGATTGTTTCATATATTGTGTCATACCTCTCAAATGCCATCATAGGGAAATTACATTTGTTTATCAAGATACTTTGATCATTTACGTGGTTATCAATCAACCATACTGTACCACTAGACTAACGTCTAAACAATGCATGAAACATATCTCAAGATTATGACATATCAATACACTGGCATGGACTGAAACTACATTTTAATTTTGTACATATACGTGGATTTCTAAGTGATTTTTTAAGTGAAGAAAGTACTAGTTTTCATCAAGTATCATCATAGATATGCAGTTTTATCATCGATTATTATTACCCTCATGCTCCTTATAAATGTTGCTTAAAAAGAGCATGATTGAAGCTTCAATAATGTTGCAGTAGTGTCTTTTATCATATTTTATGCAAACAGCTGAAAATGAACAAATATAGCATGCCCGGCAGGCAGACATCGCATGGGCCTCGCATGTTTCCGTAGATTCTATAGATTGTTTCAATATTTGTATCATCATGTGAATATGCAATACATAATATGCCCATATAATACATTTGAAACCACCTGTAGTCAACAGTGTCAACGCCGTATTTTCACGGGATTTAATGTAAACCACTTGAGTGGGAGGCATAAGATGGGGTCTCATTAATTAAACGAATATTTCGTTTGTACGTTGTAATAAAATCTATATGGCTTAAGGTTGGTATTTCAAAGAAACCCCACACCTAGCTCCAATTGCATGCTTGAGCGGTTCTTTTCAAGCTTCGTGCCTGGCAGGTGTGATAGGTGACCGGGTGACCCATGCTATACTTGATCATGAGTTGCAAAAAACCCCGATGGACAAACGTCTTGATATTTTCAGAATTTGTGCTCCATATACCATACTGTTTGGAACAGAAATCATTTTTTGATACACAAAAATATTTTCCAATGATCCGTCTACTCTAACGCCATTTTTTTAAAGGCCGCCCCTGGATCACCCGACGCCACCCCCGGATCACCCGACGCCACCCCCGGATCGCCCGATGCCGGTCCTCAGACCACGGCCAACCCCAACGGCCCGAAGAACACGACCAAGACCCGCGCCCAGCCGGTAGGCATGGCTCCGGCGACGCTTGGCGGCATACTTGGTGGCACGCTGGGCGTGGCCCTGGTGGCGGCCGTCGTACTGGCCGTGCTGTACGTCACGTTCAGGCGCCGCAAACCCGGGTTCAGCCGAGCCACCACGGAGGACGTCATGGAGCTGGGCTCGGAGACCGCGGGAGAGACGACGGACGGTGGCGGGGGAGACACGGAGACCAACGTGGAGAGTGACTCGGACGACGACCTGTAGAGCTCGCTTCTCGGTGGTAACAAAAAACAAGCAGCAAATGGACACACATGTCATGTGAATTTTTGTTTCTAAATCTTTTTTTTCTGTTTATGGTAAAATATTTGTTTTCTAGTATCCAGACTACATTGATACTCAAGCACCAAATGGATACACGCGTCATGTGAACTTTTGTTTATTTCTAAATCTCAAATATTAGACTTTGGTTACGTGGATACCTTTTCATATGTCAAGAATCAAATTGATACACAGAAGTCATGTGAACTTTTGTTTCTAAATCTTTTTTTTCTGTTTATGATTATAGCCTATGGTAAAATTGTGTTTTCTAGTATCCAGACTACATTACTTTTGTTTCTAAATCTTTTTTTACTGTTTATGGTAAAATATTTGTTTTCTAGTATCCAGATTACATTGATACTCAAGCATCAAATTGATACACAAGTCATGTGAACTTTTGTTTCTAAATCCCAACTAATTAGACTTTGAACATCAAGAAGGAATGATTATTAACTGGGCAAACTCTCTGTAATTGAAATAGGGTGCCTATCTTCAATATAAATGCATAGCAATTTCTGGAATATAACGCAAAAGATTTATCTATGGAAGCAAGACATAGTTTGTGAAGTTTTGTGGAAATTACAAATTATAGCAGTTGGTGGACAATTTCTGTTTATGATTATAGTCTATGGTAAAAATTAATTGTGTTTTCTAGTTTCCAGACTACATTGATACTCTGTTCATACGTCATAGTGAAGACTGTTACCAATCCAATAAATAGCATTATCTATAGTATCTAGTTTCTAGTTTTATTTTTCGGATGTATTCTTGATGAAATGAAATTTTGCTTTAAGAACTTAATGTTTTACCTTATTCATAAACGATTTCGAAATCCCAAAGCCTCCTTTTCAAATAAAAAAAGAAAAGAAAGAAATTAAACAAAAGTAAAAATATATGCAGTGCATGATTATCAGTTTAACACTATACATGTAGTACCAAATTAACAGATTAAAGCAACTTCTTATAACATATTAGGCCTACGACAAACAATATATCGAGATTTAACAATATTAAGATTAAGGAAAAGGTAATTGATTAGTAAATATTATTGTATTGGCTGTCTGATAGTATCACAGTTACAGAATAAATAGCGTAGTGATTGACACACCAGACTCATATTGCTTCAAGTAAAAGTCAGGCAAAATACACGTCTATTGGTGAATGTAGCTGTACACAATATGGCAATGCACCTGCTCATTTGCAATAAAATAAATAAAAATAAATAAATAAAATTAAAGAAATACAGATCTGTAGATCTACGTCAACATTTCAGAGGACTTCACAACCATCCCATACTTTGTTTTGTTTAAACTATCTTAGCACAGCTATTAAGGAACCAACAATAGCAGTGTTTGAGCTGTCAAAATGAAGCTACTTGTAGTCTACGTACTTGTGTCTTTTAAAGATAAACACAATTTTTATGATTCATTGGAATTACGTTTTAAAGAAGTATGAGTACAGTGAAATGGGCGGGGCTATATAGTAGAAATGTGAGAAAAAAATCTTGATTTGATTGACACATTTCTACTGTAGCCCAGCCCATTTTACTTCGCTTGTCCATAATTGGACCCGTACGATATGCATTTATATCGACATCCTAGCCCATTCACAAATATCACTAGGAGTGTGTGAAATGTCAAAACATATAGAGCTATAGCAGTCAAACCTCTCCACGAAGACCACACCTGGGACGGCCGCAAGTGGCTTCAGTAGAGAGGTGACTGCGCCTCGGTTCGTGACATATGGGGCATAGGGTGCCGCAGGTTCTTAGATTTTAATTTCCATCTCAACCTTATACAATATCTAGTACATGTGGCTTTTGTGTGAAACCTTCATATAAAGAAACCCACTATGAATCCCTGTAAAGAGACAACATCTTTATTGAACCTACAGCTACTGTACTGCCTATTGTAGCCAACCAGCTGTAGACACAGACTATTAACTAGACTATACAATAGGCATGCACATGTACATCAGATATAAAGGCTACTGGGATACAACTCAGTACACAATACTGTCTAACCCACCCACCCAGCTCAGTGTGATGTTCTCTGTAAGAAGACCATCTCCCATGATAATGGTCTGAAGGCTTCATAATATAAAGACCACTAAGAATTCCTGTAAAGAGACAACCTCTTTAGTGAGACCACTGGCACTGTAGTTCCTACACTCCCCCCACACCTTCCCGTAAATGAGACAGGGTCCAGCGGCCTGTGCCTTCTTCATTTGCCTCTAGTCCACGTGGACAGCTCTTTTATGGGCCTGAAATATGCAGTGTGTAAAAGCGGCGGCTGTGAATAATAGATTGAGCGGCGGCGGCGGCGGCGGCGAGACTTGTCAACATGGTGCTTATTGCAGCCACAGCACTATTGGATGGTGGCTGGCTGGAAATGGTGATGGTGAGGGCTGCACATACCAATATGTGACCCTCGCTGGGCAGATCCAGGGAGGCGCCTCCACCACCAAAATACGTCATTTTCATTAGGGTTTTGGCATCTTTGTCTACGTCAAAGCAGAGCGGTGTATGGCGACCCTCCAGCAGATCGACAGTGCATAGGAAAGGCACGAGATCCCTTGAGTGTGCCTCCAGTCTGCAAGCCGGATTATGTCAGTGGTACTGGAGTCTTTTTCACACTGCACGTCCATACAGTGGTTAATATCTGTAGCATGTGGGTTAAAGTGTCTTTTTCTGCTGGAACACCCACAATACCACGACCATAGACAGCTCGAAGAAGCACAGGAGGTGGAACCCCCCACAAAAAAACGAAAAACAAAAAAATAAAAACAAAAACAAAAAAACAAACTTTTTACTCCCCAAGATTACATTTCCATGTGATGTTTTGCATCTTCGCGAGGCTTCAAGCTCCACAAATCCCACAAAATCCGGCCAGTGCCTTTCCACTCTCGCGAAAAAGCCCAAATATTCCAGTGGGACAGCTGATTTGGCTTCAGCTTCCGGGCTGGTCAGACCCCGGCAGATTATCACTGCTGTTTACGCTGTGATCTTAATTTGTTTTCCCCAGACTCGGCCACAGTCTGTAATCAGTGAAGCGGAACGCGGTGACGTCATTAGCAGCTGATTGGCGCCACCTGCCAATCAAAACGGAGGCGGCGGTGGCGGGATTTGCCGAGCGTAATTAGCCTTTTTATGATGGTGGTAAGACAGCACTGATGGTTGGGCAGACAGAGCAACATTATGATATATCACTGTTTGAAACTTGCTTCTTAAGCTTCTTAAACTTGATAATTGTGAATAATAAGAGGAATGGTACGGGGACGCGGGGGGGGTAGGGGGTCAATAAATCCCTCATGCTTCTAGAGTATGCATACTTTGATCTCATAATCGTATTGTTGGCCTTTCCCCCAACGTCCCGCATATTTTCCAGCCTTTGCACACCAACCAACTATTCTGATATCCCATTTTACCCCACAAGTCACCTCCTTTTACAGACTTTTATTGTTGCAAGTGTTCAGTCTTTATGCTCCTGTTTATAGCTTTATCTAAATAATTGTTTAGCTGTTGCCAAAGAGAGTTTAAGTTATATATATGTTAATGATATAACTTTCAATACGACATATTATTAATTTGCAGATTGACAAAACCAGAAATAGATATATGTTAAAATATAGCTTGGTAATTTTCACCACTACTTGTTTCTGTCAATCAGTGTTGTAAATTCCTGCTCTGAGTTATCAGTCATCTACTTGTAAATTTTACATGAGTTATTTTACAACAAAAGTGACGCATGTCTCAGCCAAGTATGGTGGTTGGCAAATTTCTCTCATGACATCTCCAACCCGCAGTGATGCTACTGCCCAAACTCACTGTTATGATAATAGTGTGTTGTTGGTAGGTTTGGTGGTTTGCTTCATGGGACATAGACAAACTGTAGGTTTGATTGTGGGTGAGCATACATCACATTATATGATGTATATTAACACGGGGTGCGATATTTACAAAGAAGGCCAACCATGTGACTTTTTCCAGCACTTGTATTGGTTGGTTCATTGTGTACACGAGAGATATAATCTTATAAGTATACCTATGACTGTACAACATAGTATATTTTATAGACTTATAAGTCGAATCCATACTACACGAACATCTGCAACAGTTGGCGACATGTATATACATTCATGAAACATTTAATACTGTAGGTATATACACATATTAACTGCTCTAGTTAAGAACCCTTGTGAGTCTAACTCATGCTATGCAAATATCTGCGACAGCACTCACCACCTTTCATCACCCTCGCGAGCCCTCAGTTGGCGTGAGTCCATCAAAGCATGTATATACCTGTAAACGCAACACTCAATTTCACTCAACACACTCGGCTCGCACTGAGATGTTTAACGAGTCTAATCGCTCCATGAGCAACCACATATCTACACACTGGGTACAATATATACATGAAGTGCATTTATGGCACGCTGAGTAATGACTTGTATAGGGTATGTATGTGTTTGTTTATCACACACTGACGTGTAGTTTCTTGGGTTGCCACACTTCAGAACTGCTTGATACCCAGTTTTATCATTCTTTTTCATATGATTTCCCTGGTTATCATGATCCAGAAATATCCGATAACCCGTAGAGGTTATCGCCCCTCTTCAAACAGTGGTGATACCATGGTAATCATGCTTGTACTCAGCCGAACTACTTTTTCACATTTTTAAAAACAATGTTCAGATTGTTTCGAAAAGAATGATAATTACAAAACCAGGTTTGCTATGTAACATGAATTATTTTATCAGGCGAGTTCTTAGGGCGTATCACAGCGCGCCTGAAGAACTCACCTGATAAAATAATTCATGGTACAAACTCACCTGGTTTGTCTATGTATCATGCTCATTCGAACTGACGCGATACGAATGTCACCCTGTCCTCAGCAGTGAGTTTAACGTACCATTACCAATGTAAAGTCAATCTGAAGAAAAATAGATGTTTAAAACAGTGTTCTCTCGCCTGAGCTGAGTGAGTGAGCGATGTTACTCCCTTGCCGCTGCCGCCCGAGCGCCGCCGGTAATCCGCTGATGACCTCTTTGTACTGAGTGAGACGGTGAGTCAGAACCGTGCGTAATCTGAGGATCTGCACCCAGTGTCTGGTGGAAAGGTTTGTGAGAGACAGGTCTCGGCCAGAAGAGGGGGCGGGGGGGGGGTGTTGTGTGGAGAGACGTAAATAGAAGACAAGTGAATTGTTGCAAAGATGAAAAGAAGAGAAGACATAAACAAAAAGATATGTAAATTTAAACGTGGTAGTCGATAGTCGTGATCCAAGTCTTGTTCTATCTACTTTACATTGTACACCAGGTCATTGGCACATTTATTAATCATTAATAGATCATTTCGCACATGCTTGCACCGACAGCTCTTTCAGCGCACAATGCTAGTCACTCACACGATCACTCACACACTCTTTCAACCCAACGACCAGAACCTAATAAACGCGTAAGTACCACAGAGTTGTGCACAACTATTTAGGAATGGGTTTGCTCAACAATCACATCCAGACCCAACCGGAAATCGAACCCAACTCCCTATCCACTCAGCCACAGAAGCACACAATGAAAGATGAAAAGGGTTGAGTATGTACATTTTAAAGATAAGATCTTAGGGGAAAACAAATAGAACAAGTAAGCTGAGAAGAGCAAGTTCCTGCCAACTTACACACACGAAAACACATATGGCCTAAGGAAGATGTACTCAAGTAATCAGATGCAGCCACAAATCCATGTTTTTCTATTAAGAGCTGCATAAAAGCTTCATTGTCATTAGGACCGAGGAGGTGTGATTTACGGTGCACTTTTTATTGTTGCTCCAAATGAGAGTGAAATGAGGCATTAGATTGGGCGCAATTATGGCAAATGGCTTATGGCTTAAGTGTGAGGCGGATTATCACTCATAATGGAGTGGCATAGGCACACCATCTTGTTGTGGTGAGGCTGGGATAATCATATAGCATAAATAGTGTAAGTTTTATTTGCAGTGGAGCTCCTGATTAAGACCACCTGTATAATGGGACCACCAGTGGGATTATCAGAAACTGACATGATACTTATTTGCTGAGTATAAATTGTGCATTTGCATTTGATAAGTTGGTTTTGTTATTTGAACTGTTGTATACAGAATTGTAAAGTGTAAACATTAGAGCTTCTAAATTACGACCCACCGTAGAACGTCGCAATCTTATGGAATATTGCGTATGCATTATGCGTATTGCACATATTTGCTGAGTATAAAGTGCATATTTCCAGCCGTTGGTTCTGTTGCTGAACTGTTGTACATCAGACTATATACAGCAGAGCCTCTAAGCAAGACCACATGTATAATCAGATTTGGTGGTGCAGTTGTCATATCATAAAGTGTTGAGTTTAGCCATGCCCTGCCAGGCTATAATCTTATCCAATCTGATGCGTCATTTAATAAACTGGTAGTTAGATTCATCTAGAGAATTTGGGCATCCTCTCGAGTCTCTTTATTGTCCTGGATGGTTGATGAGAACTATATGTTATAGAAGATAACGTGTAAGATACAGGAATAGTTACATTGATTACCGATGTACAGATAAATTGGTATTCATGATGTACAATGGCAATATGATGTTTTATACGGGGGAAGTTCTTTTAGATTTCTTTAGTGGAAAATGTTTTTTTATTATTAATTTCCTATTTATTTCTATTTTTAAAGTCTCTAGGAACGTTACATTGAGTTTAAATATCTTATATATTATCTTATATATTAATACGCTAATTTTTAGACTTTGTTCGGCTATCTCCTCTTTAACCTGACTAGCTGGACGCCATCTGACTTAGGAGATCGTTCATGGTATTTGTAATTTTGCACGAATACGTTTTCCATTGTCAAAATGGCCCTGATGGTAGTTAATTCTAGACGATTAACAGCATCATGGCAGTGTGATGTCATAAAGACGCCAAAAACCATGGGTTCAAATATGGATTACCACCACTTTGACGATTGGGCTGTTACTTTGGGCTGTACAAGAACCTTCAATCAAGACCACCACTATTAAAACACCAGATATAAGATGGTTTAAAAAATTTCCCAAGTCGGACCATTGCAAATGTAAAGAGACCACCCCTATATTAAACCACTTGACGCCAGTCCGTTAGGGATGTTCACCAAACATTTGTGCCATGGAGAGCATTATGATCCCATTACCATAGACACTAATTTTTCATCCCATAGCTTTTGGATATTAGATGCCAAGTGCATTTTCCATGATCAATGACTTACTCGAGATATACTTATACGAGCTTCAAGTCGGACTTAATCTTTGTAGTTCTACGTCTACAGTAACCGATTAGCTCCATCTGTTACTTGACTTCTTGCTCATTGCAAAATATTCTATATTGTGTTATAAGAACTTCTGTGTTTTTTTATTGTTGGTGTCTTGACTTTCTACATCATCGACTGCTGTTGTATTTTTCTGAAAACCTCCGCCAATGAATCATACTTGATGCTTATGTTTGCTGTGTAGTTAGTGTGTTAACATTATCTATGTGTTTGTAGTTTGTATTCTCTAAAATGAGTACTTATAGCCAATGTTAGGGAAAAAATCACAATGCCTTTGGTTTTCACTGGCTATTACAGAGAATGGTCACCCTGCCATGTTTATATAGTCAAAAAATCTGCCTTTCAATGAATGATGTCTTGGCTTGATCTTGGATGTTGTGTGTATGGGGATACTGTCAGGGTGCTTTCAGGATGGGTGGTGCCCAGGACGTGGGCAAGTGTCGTCATAAAACTTGAAAATAAAATGCTGTAAAAACATATTTATACACTTACCAAATATGTCCTTTTTCTATGCCCATGGAGGGCATTGTGTTCCCATTTACATGGACACTAACATTTCCTCACTTAGATTTTCGTTTTACATGCCAAGTAGATGGACTTCACTAATGAATTAGTTGGGATCTACTTATACGATTATGTAACCTGATTGAATGTGATTCTCAGCATGCCTCTTTGACACACAGGTCACTAGTATATACTACATCTCGTATGTAATGTTTCAATTATTGTATATGCGTATACTTCTCAGGGTCCCAAACCTTAATATGCCGCCCACTGCCATAGGCATACCCAGGGAATGCAAAGGCGTACATGCCCCATCCTCATTTTGCCACCAAAACACCTTATTTTCATAGGGTTTTGGCATGTCAGCTATCGAGTGCTCGTACAGAACCATTTAGATCCCTTAAGTGCGCCCGCCCCCTCTTCCCACCCCACCCAACACACATGAACCTTTCTGAAATCTGGATCAGTCTGAGTACTACAATCCTCCATAAAGAGACAAAATAAAACTAAAAAATATAGTAGAACCTCCAATTAAGGCCACCTTTATAATAAGAGCACTTTTCACGGTCCCCAAACCTTCATAAAACCACCAAAACAAACCTCTGTATAAAGACCACCTCTCTATTGAGACCGTGTACACTGGTTCTCTCAAAGGTGGTCCTAATAGAGAGGTTCCACTGTAGGTTTCATATAGCGACCACCTCAGTGTCAACAGAGTAGCGGTTCCACCACACACCATACACAATGGGATTTCATGCCATATCCAGCTCTCTATTTGCTCTACAAAGAATTCCCTCTTTGATTATGTCCAGAACCATGTCTGCCGTTGACAGTTAATCAAACCCGGCCATTCATCAAACTTCAGTGGCCATATTTGTCAAGAAAATCAAATTAAATTTCTCCAAAGAATCAGTGCGATGAATCATGTATTCGGAGTGGGTGCTGACAAGCTGGGAATGATGGATGAAAAAAAAACATCAAACCAGCATTGTCAAAACACGACAGCTTTTTGGATCTATGTGTAGTAGTAGCTCCTATTAGGAGGACCTCTAATAATAGACCACTTCTGTAAAAAAAGACATTTTTTGCTTGTTGACAGGAGTCTGATAGATGAAAATAACCTCATAAACTCTACACTGTCCAAAACACTACAGCTATATACAGTAGGCTATCCATTAGGACCACTTCTGTAACATCTATGTAATAAGACATTTTTGCCCATTAAAAGGCAGATTTAGATCTGTAGACCAAGTTGTGCATAAAAATAATGAAGCCATCAATTCAAAACCAGAAGGTGTTTTTGAATAGGACCTCTAGTGCTATTCAATAGTTTTGAGACACTCTCACATCTCTTACAGTCTACCTCTAAATCATCATTTGAGACTCGTTCTGTGTGATGTCGTTAAAGAGAGGTTCTACTGTATACTCTCAAACTAGTAAAATATAGTCAGATGGAAGCTTAATGTTGTACAAATCCGTCTTCAGCTATGGCTATTGTGGTAGAAATACGCTTGGTAGAAAGATGTCTGAGAGAGAAGGTTGAAAATGTATCCGTAAGGACTGGGAAACGCATATGTAGAGTACAATATACATTTGGCGAACTATTAAAAGCTAGAGAGAAAAAAGGGACAAAATAAAAATGCAGGTGGCACTTACATGTTTTCCCAGCTGTACTCTGGACATTATCTTAGTTCTGAGTATAGAATTTATCCTGTAATTGAACAGTATTCACTAATCCTAATCTGCCCAAAACAATATTGTTACTACATAACCCCCAGAGCTTCATAAACATGTTAATATCAATGTTTCTGTAGACTACTCCCAGTCAACACATATTAAGCATATCTACTATGTCCAAAACTCACAGATCCAATCCTCTCATATACCACATACGCATACGTATATGACACTGCCCATATGACATCATATACAATCCTCATGTCATACGCATGACGTAATCCTCCAAACCAATGACGATCTGGCTCAATCGTACTCTCCCGTTGTCATCAGACGAATCTGCCGAGGACGGACCGACCCGTGGCACGACGGGGACGGCGGAGGGATTTAGACTAATCATTCTCAATCAGTGCTTCAACATACAGTATAACCTCTCTATTAAGACCATCCGGGGACAGAGCTCACTGTGGGGAGGTGGTCTCTGTATGGAGGTCCATTTTGGTTCATAATAAAGGTTTGTTAGAACTTGTAAATTGTAGTCACATCCTGTAACCCCTCCCCACCACCACTCTCATGTGTGTATGATGAAAACATCCACTCACCAACATTTTTTTTCTAAATCACCAGTCATCAACACACTTCAATGTCTTTCAACAATCCCCAGTAGTTGTAATTGAATAGGTTGCATCACATTTTCATCACATTTCACACACTTAAAAGCAGGCAATTCACAATTCACGCTCAAGGTTTATGACAAAAAGTAACCAAGCACATTTTACTATATGACCCTATCAAACATGAGATAGAGATGTGGTTGATGTTTATTTTAAAGCATAGACATTGATCCATAAATTGCTATGTAAAAAGAATTTTGATAATGATTCTAACTCGTACTGTTGGACAGAACCGGGATAAGTTATCGAATCAGAACACATAATGCAAGAAAACCCCCTCCCCAGTGTGTGGAGACTGTAGGACTCATACGTAGATGGGATTATCAGGATTATCTGTTCCTCAGTGCGCACGCGCCGACCCGGTGCAGCTTTAAGTGCGTCCGGAGTTCCCGCCGCCGCCTCCATAACGGATTATGACAGATCCCCGTTAATCCACACTGACCACAATGATACAGCGGAACCTCCAATTGAGACTACTGGTTTCATTTTAGAATTGATCTCAATATAATATCGACCCTGTAGATTTTTCGTAGTTTATTAAAAGACTGCTTAATTAATTTTACCACCTTGTGTATATATAAATACAATAAAACAAGAGCCATATTTTATATCCATATATGTGGTTCGGACATGGTTTCATTGTAGAATTGATCTCAATATAACATCAATCCGGTAGGTTATTTCATAGTTTTAATACCAATGATTGCTTCATAAACTTTATCATCATGTGTATGTACATAATACACACAAATTCAATAAGATAAGTGTCATATATATCCAATAATTTTGGCTTTTAAAGTGCTACAACCGGACATGTTTGAAAGTAGCCAGTGCAACTTAAGGTCATACATGCATATATGCCATAGGAAAGAAACCATAATTTGCTTGTACCTAATATAGAGTTTATGGCAAGCTGCATGTGGTTTCATATTAAATATATACAGTAAAACCTACAATTAGACCACCGTTCTACTGAAACCATCTCTATAATAAGACCATTTTCAAGGTCCCAAACTTTCATAAAGGTACCAAAATGAGCCTCTGTATAGAGAAAACCTCTCTATTGGGACCACCTGACACCGGACCTAAAGTTGGTCTTAATAGATAGGTTATACTGTATTCTCTTGCTTGCATTTATGATATGGCGGTGTGTGTGTGTGGGGGGGGGCGGAGTACTGCAGTGAAGCAAACCCCCAGCTGGTATGCAAAGGGAAGTTCTACTGTATGTATATAGCGTCATCGCAAACACTTGGCCGGGGGGGGGGGGGGGGCTGGGTGGTTATTGCCGGATGTGGCCTGCTGCCGCCACGGACATGAGCGGAATAATGTGGCTATTGTGGAGAGATGGAGACAGAGGCAGGTGCAGAGATATGGTCTTCTACATTAGATGTGCGTATAGAATCTATTGATATATATAATATAGAATACCTGTCTAGTATCTATACTTTAGATGAACTTGCATTGTGGAGTCACCTGATAGTCTATGGGGCTACTGATGTGTGTGTTTGGCAGCACAGATACATGTGAGATAGTTTGGATTCTCGTGATAAGTCAGTATGCAGATGCTTTCTTATATATACCCAATTCGTTCTTATAAGTGCACCTACCCAATTAAGTGCAACCACCCTATTTACACGGATTAGATTTAACAAACCTTGTTGTTTTGCAAAGATTTTACTTACCTGGCGCCATATTGTAAGACCAACACGTCGGTATAAGTCGGGCGCGTTGTGAAAAAATATTCATGGTTCATACATGTTGGCATTTGATAAAAGAAGAATTGCATGAACTGCAAATTTTATTTTGGGTTGGCTTTTTGGACATCTTTTGTATTTTTGTTATTGGTTGAAATTTGATTTTTTTTGGTAAGCGCACTTATTAGAACAAATATGATATCTATCTTGCATTATGTGTGTTATATAAACGTATACTTATCTACCCCGTAAGGTAACTATCGAGGATGTCACACACTCACCTGAAAATACAAAAAAGGAATATTAATCAAATTACCTGAAGATAGCATATTATGCTGAAGTGCACTTACTAAACCCATGGCTTTCTGTAGGTGTGCTCCATGGCCCCTTTTCTGAAAACCCGTATCTGGCAGTGCAAACAAAAAATGTGGAAACCTTCATTTCGCCCAAACGTAGCTTAAAAATCAAGGCTCTTACATCACAATCACATCAAACTACCCACTACTGCCATATATGTATTATGCAACCCCACTATGCACTGTCATAACAGACAGGATATAGTCTCAAAGAACGAGGCACATGTTCAACCTGGAAGTGTCATGCGCATGCGTCGAATAATAATCCACCTGTCAATCACAGACCGCTTTGTAATCCTCTGAATCATGATGGCGTGAAGTGGACGTCAATCATTGCAATACATGTGCTGTGTATTGCACCAATAAAATGGGGATGGTTTATATAGTATTCACTATCTTTGTTGTTACGTAGTTCCTGATCATGCCATTATGGTGAGAGCTAGTACAGTCAATCTACTTGTATACGATCAATTATCTTCGCTATTGGGACTTTATATTGAGATGGTATTTCAAACCGATACCATACTTAACAGTCCACAGGACGATCAAATCCTCATCAGGCATAATACACACCCACAACCTTACCCTCAGAGACAGTCACACACAGAGGCACACATCCCCACATCCACACACACACGCACGCACGCACGCACGCACGCACGCACGCACACACACACACACACACGCACGCACGCACACACACACACACACACACACCCCTATCTCCCATGATGCACACAAAATCACATAATCTGGACGCAACCATTGCGTGTATTAGTTTGGGAGAGTTGGACGTACAGATGCATGGGCAGGCAGGTGCAGCAAAGTACAGACCCCCCAACCACAATGCCCCCGCCCCCAACCACAACGCCCCCGAGGCCTTTTGTCCCCGTGTCATTCCCGGGATTGACGAGCGCAAACGGCGCGCAAAGATACAAACGCGGGCGACACCGGCGCGTAATTGAAAACGGCGCCTAATTGAAAATGGAGGGGATTGCAGAGAGGGGGGCGGGGGCTGGACAGAGGGTGACAGCACGGTAATGAGATTACGACGGGAGTGGGGGCTGGGGGTGGGAGTGTTAGAACGTACAACGTAACCTAGAACTAAAATGTAGCCAACTATATACGTATAAAGGGTGACCGGTCATAATTTGCTGCTGCAACAGGTCTGAACAGGTGTCATTTACAGAAGGTATTAGACTATTACAGCCACCTGTTGGTACTTGCTTTGTTATTTAGTATTATTTAGTTTTGAAATATTGGTCATATATACAGATACATGTACCATTACTAGTATAAAATTCAGGCCATTTGCAATGGTTATAAAAGCAAAATAACCCTTAAAATCGCATATAAGTAGTTACATAGATGACTGGGGAGGAAAGAAGTGGAGTGCTTATCAGGTTCCCCAGCACGTGTATGACTGTTACAGCAATACTCGAGTCTCGTAGTTTATGCACTGAGAACATTTGAAATATCGTTTATACGGTTATTGTTGTACACGTACATGATTTTAACCCTCATCAGTACATTAACCAAAAACACTAATCAGTACAATAGAGGTCCATATGGACCCGAATCATTTGATGTGATTTTCTTTTCAATTCATGATCTTTCTGTGATACAAATACATTCATATGTTAATTATGACTGTGTCAGATAAAAATAACAAATAAAGAGTTATGCTTTTTATCATATACATATTTCAATAGGTCAAATTATCGAACAACTCTGTGTTCTCTGTACTCATCGTGTCTGGGGTCCATGCGCACCCCAATGAAATTGCTTTTGTATTTGTCCTTATGTATAACCAAAGAAAATAATTTTCATTCTTGATAATGGGAAGATATGAGCTGACAACTTCATTAAAGGCCTTCAATCAAAAAAATTTCCAGTGCATCCTACATTTTCTGTTCTCAGCGGGTGTGGGGTCCATGCGGACCCCAAGCAAATATTTTTTATGTATGTCCTAATATCTAAATAAATCAAATAATCTTCGGTACTGATAGAGACAAGATATAGGGTGACAACTACTTAAAAGGAAAAGAATAAATACCAAGCGCATAAAGATATATTACAAAAAGTATACCCCTGGGGTCCAAACGGACCCCTAATGTACTGATTAGGGTTAAGAAAGAGTTTGCTGCAAATTATATTGTTTTATGTGGTGTCTACAATTTCTCTTACAACAGGTCTCAATAAAAAAATTGCAATTTTCATTCAGGTTTTTGGCTTTTGAAATGCTGGGGAGGTAATGGAAAATACAGTTAACAATTGAAGTCTGAATTTAGTGCTGTATCCTATTTTTCATGGAGATAATTCATTCTAAAAATCTCATTTTCGTGTCTTTATATTCACATTTTTATAATTCAGAACGCTAACTTGACTTCCATATGTAGGTTTATGGCAAATAAAAAGCACAATATATTGTCTAGTCATAATTGAAATAGTTGATATTAAATATTCAAAATTAGTCCAATCAAAGTAAAAAAAATATATAAATAAAAACTATACACACTAATAAATTAACTCTTGAACATATACTTATTTATGCTAATTAGCTTTATGCCAATGAGATTAATTTGCATATTCATTGTTTATTATGATATAGTTCTCATCCAATTAGCAATGAATCGTCATATCCATTGCTTCTGTATCATTTATACTTCACAATCTACATATTGCTATAAAAACCGTTGGTGAATTCTATAACACATCAAAGCAGCCCATTTCATCCACCAACGTTCTGCTCTTTACCACACGTATTTTAAAATTTCCATTTTCCATCTTCAAGTGAATATATCTCGACGTGCGTGAGTGACCTTTAGATGACCTTTTGCGGAATAACAAAACACGGAGGAGAGATTCGCGACTTCCGCGTATTAGCTGTTGCGTGAGGCTCAAAAAAGAAATGGCCAATTGAGGGATGAGCGATGGAGGGTCACAGGCCTAAACTACCTCTCACTACTCACTGTTTTGGGCGATACTGTCATATAATATACTGTTACAAAGTAGCCTACGGTTTAAGTCACTATCCAAGCTGGCGAAACATCTTTAAAATGTATTTCTCTTAATTCACTTTGTAACTTCTGTAGCACGTTATGATACTTTAGTACGTCGTAAGGCATCGACCATTTGATCTCAGGGGGGGGTCAGCTATTTTCACCATAGCTTCAATTATTCTTTCTCATGAAATTTGACATCTAATTCTTTTTTTTCTTAGATCACTGAACGTCAATTAACGGCCAAATGAAACCTTATTATTTTTCACCAATTTTCGGCCTTGTGTTTTTTTTTTCAATAGTTTTGCTGCCCCCCTGAGATCAAATGGTCGAGGCCTGACCTAAGTATACATGTACGTCACTAATTAGTACTTTGATTGTAGAAGTTTCTGAAATAATTTGACTTCCGTTTTATGGCTACTTACTTGTGTTACAAACAATATTATACATATATAAAACCCAATACAACTTCTGTTTGCATCAACTCACTTTTCCCCTTCACACTAAGACTAAGACTAAAAATGTGTTAATTAACATCTCATAACACATTATAATCATCAAAACATTTTGACATATATAAGTAGAAGGTCAAAAGCTGACCCATTTAGAGACTATTGCCCATTGATTATAGTTGCTTTATAGCGGCACATTGCTACAAATACATCTTTTTAACTTTTATAGTGCAGGCATTCTCTGAACTGGCGAAAACATCTTTTTGCAATGTGATCCATGGAGGTTACTGTAATCTCCTTTTTGCTCTGATCCTGTGTTGTGTATTCATTGCATGTATTTGTATGTATGAAATGCATTCGTTGATATGTGCGTTCGTTTCAATAAGATTTTAAAAACACAATAATATATAAGTTTTAAAACTAGACATTGCAAACAGAAACATAACGAAGTTATTAGTTGGAGGCCGTTGTGAATAAAATGTAAATTTCCAATTTGAGCTAATTGGGAAGCATAATAAGCTTTAAAAACGTGTCTGGTATCTGTTTACGTTTCAATCGTATATGAATATAATGAAAACACTACATTTTGTGATTTACATTTCAGAACAAAGATAAAGTAACAAGCAGTATATACTGCTGTTTTTTTGGCGATCCAAATATATAAATTTTATTTGTCTTCGAAACCATTATCAAAAATTACAATAAGTAAAAAATCTCATTTTTTGTGAGATAGTAGACTTGCATTGCACTGGGCGAGTCACTATTTACGAAATAAAATATAATCAAAATGTCGAAAAATAGCGCACATGAGCCGCTTTATACCCCAAAAAGTTGTACGCAATCGAGTTTTACGGTAATACCCATAGTAATAGTGTCTTGGTAAAGTGTGTGTGTGGGGGGTGCTGCTCAAGACTAGATCTACTAGTTCATGATTATCAATATGACCAGATTAATAAAACTAACTCTCAATCTGGGATAATCACGCGTTTGTTATTGTAAATACAACACAAATTTTTATTGAAGAGAATGAAATGATTGCACAAATGCACAATAAAAAGCGACTGTACCATGACAATCCAAACTCAAGTTTGATATTTCAATGATTTTGGTTTTGATGAACGATTCAATATTAATTGAATAATTACTAAAAAGTCTATTTATTTTTTCATCCTCCTGCCATATAGAGGACGGCAAATGCACGTTCTTAGCAAAAAGTATACCCATAAACGCGAACCCATTGAGAATCCTTATCTATGAACATAATGCACACTTACACACTTACACATTTCTTCTATACTTGCATCATATTTAAACAGTGACACGGGAACCTACATGCAGGGATTAGGTCGCTGCGTACCCAGGTATCACCATGCGCTTGTTCACTCGTCCGCCGTATTACCGCGCGACCTTCATTGGAAGCTTCAAAGGTCAAACTCATTTTCACAGGTCATGTGACAGATGCAGGTTTAAGCAGGTGGTGGCGGCGGCGACTTTGGTGTTTTTGGCGGGATTTTGATCAACACGGATGTATATGATGATGACCTCACACAGATGCAAATGCGACCGCTGTAAACGTGCTGATGTCATCATATGTACGTGAGTTTGTTCATTATCCATGTCTAGGCGCTGTGTTCAAGTTATTGGCAACATCCAAACACTGCATCCATCTCCTCAGTGTTTCATGATCCTCACACCCTCATCAGCATTTGGCTTCCAACGACTCTGTTTGCGTAAACGTTTTAAAAAATAAAGAGGATTCGGTATGGCAAAATTCAAGGGAGCCGTCTCCATGAATGGAGCAGGCGATATTTGCTTTACCGCCATCCTGCACGCCATCCCTTAAAAAACTGGCTACATGACTAAACAGATAATGATCCCTCGGTGTTTCCCCATTATCTGTCCCTTTCAGCACCTGCCCCCCTGTCCTGACTACCAGGCGGGTCACGGTATGGTCAGTGGAGCCGGAGAGTGCTAAGGCACGGTGGCTGCCTCCCGGGTGGTAGCTGGGTGCCGGGGCTGTGTGCATTGGCGGATCTAGGGGTGGTGGTGGTGGTAGGACGCCTCCCACCACCACCACCAAATATATCTTATTTTCTACGTGTTTGGAATGTTTATACAATTAATGAATAAACTTTTCAGTTGTCTCAGTTGTATATCCTACATGTACGTGGAGGCTTATGTCAGGTGTGTGTGTGTGTGTGTGTGTGTGTGTGTGTGAGGGCTTTTTGGGTCAAGACTTGTTAGATTGCACAGTTCTAAAGGAAAAATTAATGCCGTAAAATGTCTCCCAGTGCCTGAGAACATCAGGCTTTTCAATGTTTTTCGTGAGAAGTATTCCGGACCTCTAGCTCGTGGATTCCACCCCATCCATCCTGCTTATAGAAAAACTTAGATCATTAATTTGTATCACAAAAATTGAGACTTTCTTAGTGACCTCACTCAATGTATATATTGGCAAAAAAGAAAAGAATGCTTAAATTTGCATCATTCATTCCTATTACGCCACAGGATTCCTCTAGTCAACGAATACATATCTCACCCTAATAAAACAGCCTGCTCAAATCCAGCCTGCAAGCATTCAAAGAATGCGGTGTAATATTCATATCATACCCTGCAGAGAAGCACAATTTATTGTTAGAGTTGCCACCATCGGCCAACAGTGATCACGAGATTCGCCTCACCTCAAATGTTATTACTGGCTGTCTGAAATGTCACAGTTCACCAAACAACATAACTGGCCATGCCATTATATTTCAAAACTGCATCACCAAAAGTTCAATTTTGCTATAGATCTATAACTTTATCAACCACTAAACACACTCCTTAACTCCCCCCCACGAGGATGCGCTGTGGACATGGCAATTGTTGAGCGGCGTTGAGAGGTCCCTAGGACGCACATGCCGGGCAGGGACGTGTGATTGGTGGACTTGACTCGCGCCCGTAAATTGTGACTTAACGCTATACCGTGAGGGCCTTTGCATGGGTTACATGACTGTGGAGAACTTTGGGAGCCATTGTTTTACTCAAAGTGACTTACTTGAAGTTCTCAAAGAAACATGTGTACATTCCATTTTATCCCATATAGACACAATATATTTAAGCAACACACAACTTTTTGTGGACATAAAGAGAGATAATATATTTGCCAAAGTTCCTCAAACGCAGTGGTGTCTGGAAGGAAGACTGAGACCAACAAAGGCTGATTGACTTAGACTACGGTCAACTTAGGCTTTTTTACTTCTTGACCCCAGCTCTTGCGAATTGAGGTGTGAGTCACGTTGGCTGGCCCCGCCTCTCAGACTGACCCATGTAGCCCCGCCTCTCAGATTCGCTGACCCCATGTAGGGCCCTGCCCCTCCTCAGACTGACCCATGTAGGCCCCTGCCCTCCTCAGACTGACCCATGTAGGCCCTGCCTCCTCAGACTGACCCATGTAGGCCCCTGCCCTCCCTCCTCAGATCAATCAGCCCTGCCTCCCTCAGACTGACCCATGTAGGCCCGCCTCCCCGCCCAGCACACTGACCCATGACACTGACCCATGTAGGCCCCGCCTCTCCTCATTTTTGTGTAATATCGACAGTGACAGCAGCCGACACTTGTGGCTCAAATTAAACTTATTGCAAATAGATCACCAGTGGCGGCATTTTGTACCGGGTAAGTTAGATTGTGCTTGATTTTTTACAACACAGTGGGGTTTGATGTGGATTTTGTGGTTTTTCCCCATTTATAATGGGGCCAATATTAAAATTGGGAAAAATTGGGGGTTTTTGGAAAAAAGGGTTTGAAAGTTGGGGGGTTGGGAAAACATAATATAAGATTGAAATATAAATTCTAAAAATGAATTTTTGGGGAAAAACGCATTTTGAAAGAAAAACAAAACACTTTTTTAAAACATTTTAAATTTTTTTTTTGGCTTTAATATTGAGTTTGGAACAAAAAAAAAAACAATGTTAACACCTTTAATTTTTGTTAAACAGAAACCTTGTTTTAAAAACCATTCAAAAAGGGAATTTCGAAGAATGTTCGGGGGCCCATTTAAAGTCTGCTAAAGGGGGGTTTTCCCCCAACCCAAACCCCCCCCCCGTTCCCCCTTACCCCCCCGGGACTGAGTTTTTAATGAATTTCCCCGTGATCTTTACCCCCCTGTAAATGGTGCAATGTCCAAAAACGTCCCCTCTACTCCCGCCCAAAACCCTTGTGGACGCGCCCAAATGTTGATGGTAAATTTTCCCATGTCTCTTTTTAGTTAAACTATTTGGGGGTTCTGGGGGGTTTAACAGACATTCATTTCTGTAAATTTGTCCCCTTTCTGGGATTCTCAAAATGTGAGCTTATCAGTCAAGTGTTCACAAATTAAAGAAATTTGACATGAGTTTGATGTATCAATCTCAAGGGAATCCTTTTATTCCGGGCTTATTATTTTAAAAATTAGTTATGAGTTAAATGGGTTGAAGTGCAAAAAAGTAAAAATTTCCAAAAACTGGAGTGTGTGGTTTGTTTGGTTTTTCCTCCTTTTCCATTCCCATTTTAATTTATTTCCATCAAAAAATCCCCTTTTTATTGAAAAATTTCAAATTTTGTTTTTTTTTTTTTGAAAAGTTGAAAAATTGGAAAGTAAATGATTAAACATCATTCTCACGAGCCACACTGTTAATAGGGGGGGGCGGGGGGGTTTGGTTTAAAATTAAAATTGTGATAAAACATGGGGCCCTGGGTGATTTGGGGGAAAAAAAGGGGGTTTTATTTAATTTTAAAAATTCTTGGGGGTTTTAATCAAATTATTCCCCCCTCTTTAAAAATGCCTGAAATTTTTGCTTTAAAAAACCCCTGTCTTGAGCTACGGGGGGGTTTTGGAAAAATTATTTTTTCCATTGATCTTTGGATTTAAATACACTTTTTAGTTTCAAAATCATTCCTTTTTGTCTAAATAAATGAATCTTGAAGGGGGCCTATAAAGATAAATTTATAAAGGGGTTTATTCCAAAAAAATATTTAAAACAAATACATTCTATTTTTTAAAAA
>CM032661.1:31634150-31887009 GCA_019095985.1 Streblospio benedicti
TCATGGATTTAGCGGCCACCTCACAAAACGGGACTAAATAGAGGAGGAAAATCAGAGTAGTTGGTGGTCCTGACATCTCATGTTATAGACAGTTTCATGTTATAAAATCACACCTCGTTGTAATTTATAGTCCCGTCCGGGTGAAGGCCGGGCGGGGAAAAGGGCAGAGAAGTCCTTCTGTCATCCATGTGTGTTTATCATAGAGTGGAACCTCTATTTAAACCATACGGGTGACTGATCTCAATACAGAGGTCGCCGTGTCATGCAGGTGGACTCTTTACGAAGCTATGTGACTGTGAGAAGTGGTTTTATATAATAAAGGTGTTGTTATAGAGGTGGTCGATATGAGGTTGTACTGTATTACCTGTCCTGCACCATAGTCGTCGATTTATTAAGTAGAAGAAAAAAGGTGATTGAATAGTTTTACACCATATGAGTATATCAGCTACATATGAGGCAAGCAGGCAACTGTGTTCTATGTTTTTGGGGGGATTGTTTTAGGTCACATACCTCTGAGCTTTAGTAAATTTGTTTTTATGCTACTTTTCTGTGTGAAAAGGGTCTAAATTCCAAAATGTTATGGGTGAGTCTACCCTTAACCCCCCCCCCCCTAAGAAAAGCTATGCGTCTATGACATTTGCCTGGACATTGTTGTTGTCCAACATATTTTGTCCCCAATCTTTTGCAATAGTGGCTACGGCCCTGCATTGGAAATCATAAAATTAGACGGTGTAAAATCTTTAACATCTATGTCCACTAATTGCGAATTATAAGAAATCTTTAATGGTCGCTATTTATGTCAATTCACCAATAACTCACTCATGTTATGGACTAAGAACATAGTCACGGCTGATGAGGATATTTCCTTACCGTATTAGGAAGTGTTTAGTGTATACAGACGTCTCTTGACACACAAATGTTAATACTAAGGGACTGACGCATTCATCGACATAACATACTAATTTGCATGATAAAACACACAAACAAAATTAATTTGGCAAAACAATGCCAGAAGTGAAATGCGTCAATTTTAGATAGGCTTCTGCAGTTTATACGCTGGCGTTCAATTAATTACAATAACTCCTCGTGCCAATATGTTGTGGCTAAAACTTATGGGATCATCTGTAATAATGGGTCTGTGACCTTTCAGATGGAGTGGATGTAAAGACAGGCTCATGGGACCATTCGGAAATAGCACACCATAGCATGGGAACACCTTTATGAATGCCGTCAGCAAGGCCACTTTCAAGCAGAAAGACGAAGGACCGAGTTAACCCTCCAGCCGACCCAGAAAAGCATAAAGACGATCCAGTTCAACAACTAAACTAGAAAAATCAAAGTCACTTCAGCAGAGAATTGATAATAATTTCTTGGCAAAAACCAGGCAGAAGTTTGGGAATTCTTCCAGCATTGGTTACAACCGAACTGGCGAAACAGATGTTTCTTCTAGAGGCCAGATCACCTACTACCCACCTCGAAATGACACTAAGCTTCTGGCGTCTTCTGGAGCTACTACCGTCTATGTGAAATTAAGGTTACACAGGCGATCCGAGCTTACAAAATGGAAAGCGAATACTGTCGTCACCATTATCTATTGTTCTGCATTATGCATATACTAGTAACTTTAACTTATTATTGGTCTGATTTTTATGAGCACTGTGCCACCTTGTCCTTGAAAATGGGAATATCGTGGTTAAGAATACATGCATTTTATACAAGTTTATGATATGATTATTACATATCCGTCATGACTTAATTGTGTACAAATATTGATGCGATGTATAGTCAGAGTATCAATTTGGTATGACGTTTAAAAAAGTAGATATGTCGAATTGTAGGAATAACAGTAAATTGCTCGACATAGCCAATATTCGAGATATCAACAGATCCATGGACATACTGTGGTTGAAGGGATATATCAGAAACTTAGAGATAAGAAAAATCGAGATAATGAGGTTCTACTGCATCCATGGTCAAATCTATTTCAATCTGGAACAGATAATTGCCAACAATCATTGAATGCCTTGCACCTTCAGACACAATTTGAATAAACGTCGGGGGTTGTGCGTTGCTTCAAGACAGGTACATGTTCATGTACTCTATTTCAATAATTGAACCTCCAGGGCTCAATTCACTATGGGAGTCTATTTACAATTTCACACGACTGGTATTTCAAGACTAGATGAAAACAATATTAAGTTCATGTTAACAACTAAAGACTTTTAGAAATAAATGATTACTTCTAAAGTTTCATCAGTAGTTTGATGTTTTGCTTAGAGGTCTCAATAACTAGGAATTTGTATGATGTTTTATTCTTTCACCCACAAGATTTGTCGGTTTTCTATATATGGTTTTACAGTCCTTACGTTCAATTAAGTGTGCTACCCGACGTCGTTCGTCAAGATCTAGTGGGTCTTTTGGTCTTACAAAGGCAGTATATAGTATATCCTGCTTTGTTAAATTGGCTGATCTTGTACGCTCTCCTTAACCTTTCAGTCTTCCTTTTGTGTATGGCAGAACTATGTGTGTTCAGTCTTTCTTTCTCTGACTTCATTTTGTTTTTCAAAAATGTCATATATTTGGTGTCAGTAGTTTGTTTCATATCAAACGTATATTGAGAGAACAAGTAACAAACTGATGTGACGAACTCACCTTTGGCTGGGTACGCGCATTCTGGAATTCCACAAGCCCTCAACGTTCTATGTGGAAGTAATTATCTATTTCTTATAGTCTGTAGTTGTAAAACTGACATTCAAATACTTTTAATGTGACATAAACTACAAATAAACTTTTACAATGACGACTAGGTGAGTTACAAAAATGGCAGTATATACTCTTCCTGATTGAAATACATCAACTGATCCAATCTAAGACCAAGAAGGTTATCTAATTGAATCATTTACATAAGTCTTAAATATTCACAGTCCCATTAAACATACGTGTGCCTGCTCTTGCATAACTTCTCACCATGTTCATCTTCAGTAAATCACGGCCTGGTTAATTGACTTTGCTTTGCCATGGGAAAATGAATGAGCATATTTCCACTTGCAGAATGTGCAACGATGCATCATGATGTAATGGGCCCGGGGTTCACTCCAAAATGAATAGAGGGGTGATTGGAAGATCATTAAGCTCATTGTACTTGCGAGGTAGATGGGATGACACCCACCATATGGCAATCATAACAGATGATGCGTTGAGGAGAGAAAAAGTGGGTAGAAGAAAACAAAAAGGTTTGAGTTTCTGGTGGGTGGGTTTCATGGTGGGGGTTTGAGATGAAGGAGAGGGTAGAAGGAAGCAGCAAATGTTTTTTTTGTCTCAAACGTTTTCATATGTGGCTTCTTTACATAATCCAGGGCTATTAGGATGGAAATTCATACTGAACAATTACCATTAGCCTTCATTGTAGCAGACATCACTTAGAGGGATTACTTAACGTTAATCCTTGTCATCCTATAACTCACATCAGCTGTCGTTCACCCCTAGCAACTAAGATGGCCATATTTCATGCTGATTTTATATTCATGTCCCACGCTGTATATGCAGGTTTCGTGTTTCTATAATCACGTGATGTCATATTATCACATCACACGGGCGCTCCTAGTAGTGGGATTGTTTTTCAATTCAATTATCCAGAGAGACAAAAACAGAGTATTGAACTTGGTTATCATCATTTTATGTCTACTTCCACTCCTATTCAAGGCAAACTTTACACTGAAAGTTTTGTAAGTAGAGGGATGTAATGCACCTGCATATTATGCTGAGAATAAAAGTGTAGACGCTATCCTTTCCCCTTGATATTTCAAAGCTAGCGTCTAGACAAGAAGGCCATTAAATCAACACGTTTGTCATTTTACACTATCGATCTCCATTATCCATAGGATCGTTTGACTTTTATAACAACATAGCCCCCTCTTTTTTACCAGACGAACATGCAGAAAGAAGGAGGTGAGCAAATGTATGAGCCTTCGGTGCATAGAAGTGGAACGTATGTTGCTGAAAGGTATGTGTGAACGGACGGGTGTGCTTGGAATGATGGAACCGTTCTATGGGTGGACACTCTTGCCATTCTGAGTATTTCATAGGATTGTATAGTCACTTTGAAGACATTCACTTTAGAAGCATTTTTTTTTTTTTTTTTTTTTTTTTATATATAATTTAGGTCCGACGTGAATGCTACTTGTCCAACCGCAAGTCCGTCAATGACCGCTTGATATGTTTCCCTGTCCCAAAAGAAATGTACAAACCTATATCTACATGTTATAGTTATTATTAGTTTCCGATACTACATGTAGTTTCATAATCTTCCTGCAATTATAAGATATTGACATCACGATGACGTGTTAGTTTTCCTTATTATTGCATCGATGCCTCATTAGAAATAACACTACTCAACTAATTCTATAATTCAATGGTATTGTCAGCTTACAAATCCAATTACTTACTTACTAACTAAATATATAAACTTATTGGTCACGAGATCACGACGACAGCAGCTGCTGCCCCGATCCGTGTATAGAGCATGTCACGCCTTGCATAACGTGCGTATAGCAGTCGACATGCCACTTATTTATACACGAGGCGCTACATATAGAATTAGTAGAAAGAGTCTCACTATCATGACGCATGAGGAACAGAGGACGTAATGTTTCTACAAACTGGCCGAGCCATTCATCAATCCTCATTAAACGTGAAATGTGTGTGCCGTGCAGAGACCGATCGAAAGGAAGCGCTGAATGCTGCATCCTCCTTTTGCACAGCTTTTTGTTAATGTCACAGTGTACCTTTTAACAACGGATTTACCAGTTTCTGATAAGATCTACCCACATTCATTCTTTTCCAACCAGTATAACATCATCCTCTGAGACATCATCACACTAATGTCTACATGTGCGATAGTTGGAGATGAGCTCCTCTACAGGCACTACACTTTAAGGAATTCCCGAGCATTTGGAAAATTGAGCTTTTATGTGCTTATTGTTATCATTGGGGGGTGGGGTGGGGGGGGGGGGACTTCTCCGAAATTTGCCTATACAAAACAACATTTTACCAATACAGAACTGCAAGTGAATAATCCCATGAACTAAATGGTCGCACGCATGTATTCAACGCTGACGTTCAGTGTGGGGGTGGGGGTGGAGACCTCTTCGATTGTCGGCTTTTCAGTATTTCTAACATATTGGTTTCTCTTTTCAATGAAATCCTCCATACATTGGGTCATATGTTTTTTAATTAGCAATATTTTACAATTTCATGAGCACTATTCAATACAAATTAGGAGCATAGCGTCAACCTTTAACAAAGTGCCAGCTAAACCCCCATGGCGCTGGCACTGCCATAGATTCCGTTTGACGTATAGAGTGTCCACCCATTATCGTCCATTTTCAGCACGAGGTGAGGTCCATTCCATTGAGTTTGTTTTTGATGAGAATCCCATTAACGGTCATGTTTATACCAGCACTCATCTATGCCAATCCTTCACTAAACACTGAACTGTACCCAAGGTACAATGATAGATTCCTGCACAAAAATAATGAGTTGAGCGTGAAGTCGAACCTGCATAGTCTGTGTGTGGTCAAATCCATTGCTACCGGTATATCAGTTCAGCGTTTGATAAAAATCAACCAATTTGAAGCTTGAGTGCAATAAAATATGAAAGTAAGTACTTATAAGTATATTTTTAGCCTACAAAAATGAGTCTGCGGGTGCTCGACAATCTCTAAAAGCAGGCGTCCAGTAGCATGAATGGCCTTAATTGCAACAGCCAAGAGATTGGCCACTTAGTCCCAGGTGCCGTGAGGAAGTCTAATTTCCTCTTAATTACTGGCCAGCTGATTTGCCATGACCTTTACATGCCCTTTCCTCTGCAAGGTGCATCTGTCCACATTGGGACTGAAAGAAATCGTTTTGTTATAGAGGTGGTCTCTTTGTAGAGGTGGTCCTAATTGAAGTTTTTAATGCACACATAGCCCAAAGTGGCGAATGGGATGTAATCCTTAGCTATGAGTTGCATTGGGAGATTGAAATTTGAACCCATGCGACGCTTTTATGGCGCCATTATCACCAAGATGACTGCCATCGTCTGCAATCTTTGCTAACAATCGTCAATAGACAGCCAGCAGCATCCACCAGAAACATAAATTTGAACTGCTAACCAGTAGCATGAATAATCGTCCATAGTGAGATGGCTCCTAGTTAGACTTGTTTTAGTTTTTTTTTTAGTTAGGAAAGAGATCGCTTGACAACAAGCCAAACTTGGCGTTATACTATATGAATGACGAAGACCCAAACACATCTATAATACTCTATACCATCAAGGGGGACAGTCGATTAAAATGCAAAACATCACATATAACTATAACAAAATCACATGCATAATTTACAGTGGTGTATATTAAGCTGATACCAAATGACGCAGTTCGCCGAATGGTGTATGTGCTTCATCAAAATATATGATGTCATTGAAAAACAGCATGGAACAAAAACGTGCTTACGGTGGAAGTAATAAACTGACTCTTCCCAGTGTTACCATTAATTGAAACAAAACAAATTCTAATGAGCACATGTTTTATCTCATTAGTTCGTATTTTCTTTCGTTTTTTGCTAAGACACCACCTCTAAAGCAAATGTGATCAGAAGACACAGTAGCGTAAATTTCAAACCCAGATTACCCACGTGATCCCCCTAATGCTGCTGTAAGCGGCTTTCGTTATGTACGACTCCCCATCTCCTTAATAATACTACGGTCCCGGTGGGCCCAGGGCTCAGATGGGGAACTGTCAACAGTCTGATTTTATTATTCAGAAATTACCAGAAAGATCATTATTATGTTGTGGATACCAAAGGCAACTGGATCAATGACCAGAAGGTCGTGGGTTCGATTCCCGGTCGGGTCTGGTGGTGGGTGCTGAGCAAACTTGCTTCTAACAGGTTGCACACTGCTCCGTGGTACCTACACGTTAAATAGGTACAGGTCAGGCGAGTGAAGGCTAATGTGAGTGACTAGCATGTCTGCGCTACGGTAGCGATATGTTGTATGCTCCCCAGGGAGTTGAGAAATACATATAGTGTGACAAGGATGCCAATGGCCTGGTGTAAAATGTAAAGTCGTGAGAGCACTAGAATCATGACTATAAACCACCACATTTTCATTTTCATTTACATCAATGGGCTTTGAGAAAGTTAAGAAATAAAAGTCTTTTAAAAGCACTTGATGCAAGTGCCTTTGGAGGATACCAACAAATTATAAACTACCAGAGGGATTTCTGACCACGGCTATGTGTGATTACACTTATTTGGAAACTAATTTATATAATCATTGACTTAGTCTGATTATATGTTCAGGAAATTAGCTGGTAATAGAAGTATCCCAGTGGCAAGAAGATTTGCATATGTAATGAGGAGATGTTCATTAGTTGTATAATGCGAATTGTCAATCCTATTACAACTGTGAATTTCATTCCATGCATTCGTAATTACCCGCAAGCATTGTTCTGTTGATCACGTGTTTTCATATTGGAATGGAATATCCGCATATTGTAACCAACACGTTTCTACTCCTGTGGCCGAGTTGATAGGGACACGTGTATGCCCTGAATGTGCAGAAGATACAAGACTGTGAGAAATGATCAATTTG
Organism: Streblospio benedicti; assembly: GCA_019095985.1. NCBI lineage: Eukaryota > Metazoa > Annelida > Polychaeta > Spionida > Spionidae > Streblospio > Streblospio benedicti. Next base: position 31,641,787 of record CM032661.1, read on the forward strand.
TCATCATGTGTGCCAATATAATGGTGTAAAATGTAAAGTCGTCATAACAACACCTGAATCGCGACTATAAACCACCACATTTACATTCACATTTATTAGTCTATATGTATGATGTTAATATTATAATGACGTGATCATAGTACGGCATGCGCGTGTACATAATAGAAACGATTTTGGTCTTGTAGCAATTTGACAAACTAATGCAAAAAAACAAAGCATAATGCAAAATACGTTTTCATGACCTATCTTTTTCCATTATGGGTATCAGAGGTCAACAATTTTCATGTATCATGTTGAAATACAAAAATGATCACTTTATTTCATGATAAAAATGCTGATATAAGAATATTGTTTGCTTATCTGGGTGATACGAACCAGCAAGGCTAGCATAAAATGAAGCTTATGTATACCTCGAAGCGTGTGTGGAAAGCATGCCAATCCTCATTATTTGAAATCAACGCAGCTAGCATTTCGCTGCAGTTATCACCATCTAGTCTAGTTCTCTGGGCACTTATAGCCCTCTCGACAGTCAAACAATCACCCCCAAAGAAAATCTAATAACAATGACGATATAAACAGACATGTACAAAAATTTATGGACATTCAAAATGGCGTTCGTGTTAGTTTCTTTAAATGATTTAAGTAGGGTACACCTGGTCATATATTTTTTATCTACATGTTGTGCACCGGAAATTCCCGGGGCGAGGCTATGTGTTATGACCACCTCTTTACGTGATTAAGCCCCTGATAGCAGCGGAAATTTTGGATGTAAATATCTATTTCTAAATATATTTTAGTTGTTAAAATAGAATTGTTTATGAGTAAATATATTTTGACACGTTAATACAGTTCCAGCTTTGCAAGACTGCTAAAAACGGCTCCTTTATTTAGGCCCTCATCCTTACACTTTTTTGAGGTTTTGGCGTCCATGTTTTTTCTTGTAAAATGGTTGTTAAAGCATTGATTTAATTTAATCTGAAGGATCTCTCAATCAACTATGAAAAAACATAATGTGACATCCTGACGCATGCCGTATGATAAGAATGTTTGTAAAAAGCACCTATATATAGTCAGTACTCGAGTGAACGAACATGCGAAATACATGTACACACAACAACAAACGGTGTACATACCCAATAACCATAAATATGTCTAATTCAAACGCAACCAAACCCCATTATCAACTACATCAAATGCTGCCAGACGTTCATTATCAAGCCCATACACATAGGTCTTCTCTCACAGACCGCCATTTATGCCGACAATTGCCTGGCTTCATAAACAAGCCATTTTGATGCCTCATGTTGCGTTCGCCATTTATTGGTCGTCTATAAAGACAGGGTGTTAACGTAATACACGCAATTTTAATGGTAGAGAACGGGTTCACGGAAGTTGATGAGGAAGCAAAATAGGAGAAATTGCCATTGGTTTTACAATTATATATTTTTGTTTTGTACAGATACCATTAGAATTGGCGTTTTCATCCAATAAGTTGAACTTGGTACATACCTGTGTCTGGTTGATTTGCTAATTGAATCAAATGATTGAATCATGATTGATACATAACCGTTTTACACCAATTACACAATATCGTATAATCGAGGCCATAAAATAAGGAAACTATACACCTTGTAAAACGCCACATCGCAGTATATTGGATTATTACTCATATCTGTGCATATTCTCAAGAAGCATTAATGTCTGTCTTATATTAGTGAAACCCTGGCCATTTGTAAAGTGAGCTCTTAATAAAAAGACCATATGCATTCATTTCCGATGCTAGTGTAGTGCAAGTAGAAATCAATAAGGTTAATGACAATACCCTCCGCCCATGTACATCGCCTTATACAGATTAGGAGCAACCGCAGTGCATGGCGAGATGGATGGTAAACGTTTCTCACTTTCCACGGCGCCGACTATGGTAATGATATGCGTGGTAAGTATGTGTGAAAATTTAGTGGATTGAACTTTATGTGGCCGAGCGGATAGGGAGTTGGACTCGTGACCAGAAGGTCGTGGGTCCCATTATCATTCGGGTCTGGTTGTGGGTGTTGAGCAAACTCATCCCTAATAGTGGCACACGGCTCCGTGGCACCCTCTCGGGGTGGGGATGGGGTGGGAGCACTGAAAACTGCTGGGTAGGTTAGGGGAGCCGGTAAAATATCCGCCCAAAATGAGTGCAACGTGATGAAATTTAGACCCAAAATGAGTGCAATCATGGTGTGTACCGTACTGTGCAGCTACTCATAATGTTACACCTAGCCATACTATACAATAGGACACTCAAAGATAATGAATTGAATATGTACGCTTTACTTATTGTTGACTATTGGGATTACCTGGTGAATTATTCTAAAACTCAGTGCAAAAGGAAAGAAAATGACTAGTAATATTGCTAATATGAGTGCAAAATTGTTGCGAAAAAGATTCCCCATCTCCCCATAACCTACCCGTATTACCGATGTGTGTAAGGGTTACCTACAGACAATACTTGGCGATGAAAAATATGGAAAAGGCTGCTAATGAAGAAAGACGAGGCAAAGGAAGCATCTTTAGAAGAATAAGAAAAACACTGGCACCTTGCAAAGTCTTTAGGAAAGTTGAGAAAACAATAACAAAGATGGCATGGCAGATGACAAAGTACAGAAAGATGACATGAAAAAAGGTGAGGTGAACAACGTATCCGAGATCAAAGCTCAGAAGAAAGATGAAGATAAGAAGAAAGTGGATTGTGGCAGTGAGTGTAACATGTAAAACCGAGATGTGGCCACAGCCCAAGTAAGCAGGGAGCGTAAGGCCTGGCGAGCTCGCCAAAGGGAGAGAAGTTCGTCTGCCCGCGGATACCACGACTCGCCTGCCGCTCCCTGCGTTAGTGTTGTCTGTGTTAGTTAATATATGTGCTCTGCATGTGACTATTTATGTGAACTGCGATAGGACACGTTTTTTGTATAGCAATTTTTTCTTTTACTTTTGAGGGTCATACGAAAAATAGCATAAATCACGAGGCAAATAATTGACACTAAATAAAAACAAATTACCGCTCAATGACTTGTTTGTTGTCTGCATATATTTAAATTACTTTCACTGGAGTAGCGGGAGCACTCCTATCATTAATAATCATGATTAGTATATTTTTTTTTTTTTTTTTTTATTTCATGCAGAATAATATTTCGCATACTTCTTCATATAATAGGTGCCTTTTCACACCAACTACGGTTACAATATCATGAAAACTAGTATTTCTCTAAATAAATCTACTTACAGTATTATAGTATTTGGATTATTACATATATTTACATATATTTACAGTGCAACCTCTAGTATGGGAGGCACTCCCAAAACGAGCATTGGGAAAATGCTGAAAACTAACCTAAAATAGGGATCTGCAGAGCTAAAGTTGAACCAAAATGATAGTTACACGTACTTGTTACGTAAATATGGTATTGACCCTTTTTTTTCTTTAACTGCTGTTGAAACTCTTGCGGAAAACTTTGAAATTGCTCTGAAATGGCTTTCTGGAAGGCGCAATTCATTCGGCAAAGTGAACAGTTAATTTCAGCACATCAGTCTCTCTTCGTACCTAAAACCCGCCAGGCGATCATATACGAATCTGTGCAATATGGACGATTTTGGCCACATTGTCAACTTAGGCGTATTGAGGCGACATTGAACGTAGTAAAAATGCATGTTGCAACGAGTTGCTGAGCCAAGCGATGTGATACCAGACGCAACAAAACTATAAAATGTAACGAACTTTAACTAAACAAAAGTATATTTGTCAACAAATTTTGAGCATGTTCAAAATTTTTCCGACGAATTTGCCAGTTTGCTATTGCACGTAGAGCTAGGAAAGTGTAATTCGCTAATGTGTACAGCAGGTTTAATGGAGTGTATAGTTTGAATATCCGGATCCATTTGTTTTTATACACGTAATGCAGCCATGCAGTTAAGCTAAATTGACAGTCAAGAACGGAAGTCTGGATGGTGTAAAAATGTTATGTCCCGGTACCTAATATGGTAAAAGGGTTCGTATTAGACACTGCAGGATATAGTCCGTAGTTTTATGTGTTCTGCATGTTACTTGTTGTCTGTAGTATTGCAAGGAGCCATCAATACAAGCTTATAAAATTGAGAATATCTCACGTGCCACGTCCATGTGTTGGGATAGTGGGTTTAACTCCGGCTCCCAAAATATTCCATTGGGAATTTGGAGTGATCGATTCATTATTCATGTTGCAGTGAATAAACGACAACACTGATATACTTATTTTAAAGAACGTATACATCAATAAGGTCATCAGATCAGATATTCATAGGCATGTCAGGACGATACCAAGACCACTGCAGTTTGAATAACAGAATGTACGCGAGGGAAGGATAATTAGCATTTACTTGCTGGGGCTGTGATGGCCACGTGGGTGAGCTAAAATCTGACCTTGGACCTGGAGGCATTTGGTGGCGGAGGTCGCGTGGGTGTATCCCGTGACAAAGCTGTGTAGGGCCACATAAGCTACACACAAAAAACGTGCACCATGTTGCAAAACACGGCTAATTATTTGTAGTGTCTGGGAGCCATAAATTCAAGTACCGCGTAAATGTTAGTTGTGTTTTACTTCAAAGAATCAATTTAGTGGAATGACGTGGCTGTTGTTTGGGCAGAGGAGACTGAAGAGGCGCGCTTAAATCTAATTGGTCTTTTGTCATTGTCAGACTTTGGCCTATGCCGTTTGCGAAAGAATATGGTCGTTCGCGAGGTAGTAAAATAGATGGGAAGCAAGGGGAAACGAGGGGTAATGCCATGATCTGACCATCATGTATCAAACAAGATTATGAAGGGATCCGGGATCTAACTACTTGCACATCCAGACTTTCAATATGACACACGGGAAAACATGAAATAGGAATTTCATAGGCGCCCAGTCCATTTTTTCATCCAAATACATCAGTTTCATAGGCCTTTTGGCATGTCCGTCATCGATTGCGCATACGAAACCCATGAATGAGGCCCCTCCCTTTCTTTGGATCTTATAGTGGATGTCTAATGAGCCAATTTAGGGGACTGAGATGACTAATAAGTTTTGAAATGACATTGCCAAAGTAAGCTAGTTTGCTAGACGTATTCACTGATTAATGTTTAATGGGTATACGCTTGTTAGAAGAACACTGCAAAGGGTCCGCACCATATATGTGCACGTTTACAATGGTAGATATGGTAGGCATATATAATTAAAAAATACTCCTATCTAATACATATAGGAGCACTTGAAGGATGTCAAACAATTTAGCGAGGGAACCTTTGCGTGGCCAGCCAGAATCAAGGGGGCCTATAATTACTCTAGTGGTGCACGACCCCCTTTTTGAAAACGCAGAGCTGGCAAGAGTGGTCAGTCATACCTGGTCAAATTGCCAGAAGATGCCAGGGTTGCAGCTGTGGGTAAAATGCCAATCCGTAAGTTTTTTTAGGTGGTGTGCGTCAGGACAAATCTTCCGAATGGAATAGATCAACACTAATTGTGAGCAGCTACAGTTATTCTGAAACCACACTTGTTATTAAAGCCTATGGCACAACCGGCAGTGCGGAAAAATGTTGACAGTGATGTGTCGCCATGACTGTGTGACTACGACATGTACTAACATAAAGCGAATACAGTACTAGCTCTGTACACCTTACCAACGGACAAGCAACAGACAGTCGTTTAAAGGACACAGAGAAAGTTTGGTAAATCAAATTTCTATTCTATTGTCTCCGCACTGCCTCATAAAACGTATAGTATTTTGTCTCACTTCTTCCCTAATTGAGTGTATTGTTTTGAATATCCGGACCCATTTGTTTTATACAAGTAATGCAGCAGTGCAGTAAAACTAAATTGACAATCAAGAACGGAAGTTTGGATGGTGTAAAATGTTATGTCCCTGTATCTAATACGGTAAAAGGGTACCTATTAGACACCACAGGATATAGTCCGTAGTTCCACGTATCTTTAGTCTGTGCTCTGCATGTTACCTGTTGTCTATACTATTGCAAAGGGCCATCAATACTATCTTATAAAATTTGGAATATCTCACGTGCCATGTCCACGTGTCCGGATAGTGGGCTTAACTGTAGCCTTGTGACCCAGGCTTCCGGCATGATACGTGAAGACACACAGTCATGTTCTCGAGAAGTCAGTGTCCTGTCATGACATCAAGATCAGGTAGCATTGTTGCATTTCTAGAAGTAAATATAATGCATAAAAGGTGCATACTCTCCTTATGGACTGCTTATGTAGTAATCCGATATTTCAATGAAAAGCCTTCCAGCAATAATATGTTTCTGATGTGTGTGTCCCAAGTGTAAAGGTCATGTTTACGAGTTTTGGTAAAAGTGTTGTCAAAAAAACGTTTCTTGAAATTGCAAAACATGAAGATGACATTGCCTTTAAGACATATCAAAGTCATGTCGTCACCTCAAGCCGTTTACATAACACTTACCAATCTTTACGTGCTAACGTAAGTGGGTAGCTTCAACAAACAAAATGTATCCTTGAATGTCGTATGCGATTATGATCCCCACGAGCACTCAATGCCCAGCTAATGATGATCACGTGTTGCAGCATAGCTCTGTAGCTTTGTGGTAAAGACGTAAGATGACAGTCTTGGAAACTTGGTAAGTGCCCGGGTGCATGTAAGCGTCTTGTTTCCAACGCTCAATGACATATAATTAGATGTTCATATGTTCATTGTGCCGACACGATGTAAGTATTTACTAGGACACAACTGGCAGTACTGCCTCTCTATTGTCAAGAACTCATAGAGACGGTGGGGATCAGTCGAGAATGTATGTTTTAGAGGCAATACTGAGACAGTAGCAGAAGTTTGACATGTCAAACTTTCACTACTGTCGATCACCTTACTGCCTAAAAACAGCAATTCCTCAGGACTGACAAAGTATTCTCACAGCGCTTTGCCAGTGCTTACCTATTTACCCAGTCTTTGGTAGAAGTCACATAGTGCAAAGTCAGTAGTGGTGAGGCACAGATTCAGTACTACCTTCTATAAAAATGACGTGGTTGACACTGCATGAGAAAAAAAATCCGCAGAACTGATTTTTTTTACTGCCAACATAGTCTAACATGACAGCACTGCCGGGTTGTGCCATTTGCTTTACAGTTGTCACTAAATACGGGAAAATCTGTAGGCACAGCAGCCCTATAAAAACCGTATTAAAATGTCCTCACTTCTACTGGTTGTGTTTTAGGTTCAACGAGGTCATCTACAATGACCTTTTACAGATACAAACTCTTTTCATGCGCGTATCTCGTCACACGTGTGGTATGCATCACGCCGTGTGCGTTGATGGCGAAGTCTGCGTAGCGGCTTTCATTTTGAAGTAAACCACAATGGGGATAGTAAACCTGGCTCTTCTTCTAATGAGACAGATGGCCTTTATACACTGAACATCTTACATTATAAAGCGTATCACAGGTCGGAAAATCAGAATATGTAAATCCTACGGGCATTTTTTAGTAAAAGTTGCCAACATACTTTTTTAACACAATTTGGGTATGCCGATTCTCCCTATAAATGTTGGCAGAACGAGTTCTCGAGTTAAAGGCCTCAAAATTGAAAAAAAAAAACAAAATGGCCACCAAAATATACACAAAACCTGCTCTTAACTCCATTAATATCGATTTTAGACACATTATTACTATTATTAATGGATAGGAAGTCATATGTAAGGATTCTAAAAATGTTGTAATATTTGACCTTGAGATCATTTTCAAGGTCAAAACGATCAAAATTACCCCCATAATTTAGTTTACTCAATATTTCGCCCCCAAAATGTGTATAGAAATTTGTAACAATTCATCAAGCAGTATAACCTTATTGAAATACAATACAAAGCATTATATCACCCTTGGGTCAAATCAAATATTACTTAATCTAATACTTACTCTAGACATTGTGTTGATCAAAAAAGGTTTGTAGTGCTATCAATGTTGTTACGTGAAAGAATGACTAAACACGGACAGTTTAAATGACAGTGGTAGTACCGAGAAATCAATAATGATGATTAATTGTCTTTATTCACATATAAACCATCTTTTTTGCAGCCACAAAACTGAATGCATAATAACTTAGATTTCCTACATTTGCATCTGTTATTCTTGCATGCCATAGAACAATTACACGAAATCATTTCTATGTATGCCTTTGGTATGGATTCTTTGTTCATCAGAATGGGAATCAAGTCATCATTTTGTTTACTTCAATCCAAAGTTTCAGGCAAGGGTAAAACTGGTATAGATATTTTCCTGCCTCCAGACCATAGTTTGGTAATGGACCTTTTACTGTGGTAGGGCAATGCGTTAGATGTTGGTGGTAGTGACTCAGGACTCCCTGCTCTTGAAAATAGCATACATCTGGCCTCATCAGTGTTTTCAACATTTTGTTTGTACATTTTACAAACAAATGTCTCACCTTTTTATCTTTTCCTCGGTCAACTCACCAACTCCAATATCCTTCAGAAGAGCATGATGATTTTTGAACATATTAAATGCTGTCTTCTTTATACGTTTGCAAAAGAACGACGTGGTATCTGAACCAATTAGGGCATGGAAAGATAACAAAGACTCTTCAGACCGTTCAGGAAGGCCATCATAAAGAGTTAAGAGCAGGTTTTTTCTATATTTTGGCGGCCATTTTGTTTTTTTCAATTTTGAGGCCCAAATCGAGAACTCGTTCTGGCAAAATTTATAGGGGGAAACCCACATTACTTGCGTCCCCTTCCTTTTCTAAAAATCTGGATCTGCCTGTGAAATTCTCATGCATAAACTGTAAAATCGAATGTACCTGGTATGCAGCATAAGGTCTCATTTTATACACAACACTATTCTACTCACTGCTTTTATTCCCAAAACTCAAAACAATATTAATAATATAAAACTAGTTTTCGAGATCCTTAGTCTCCTTTTCAATAACAACTAATGAAATTAAATTGATGAACTTACATATCAATAACTATGTCAAATTTACATAAATCCCCTCAAGTACTTTACATTATTAAATTTCTATTTTGTATCTCTATATAACACTCTATATAAATCTATCTTCTTTAAACTAAAACTATATTGTTAAATTCATTACAATTGAAACAACTACACAACAAGTTTTAAAAACAAAACATAGTAAGAGCTCCTTTAAGGTATCCACACAATGTACACTAAATTTGTTCTACAATTTATATATACAACCATAAAGTACAGTGCAACGTACAATCTCTTGTCTCTACTCTAACAAATTTTGAAATGTCATTCGCCTGATACCAGGTTGGTAATGCATAAATATATTTGGAAATAGACTTTGCAAATTAAAACATGCAGCTTGATATAAAAGAATGTGAATCTATCTTTGTATCCTCACGAATTGCATGCCTCATGGTGGCATTGTGTGAAATTACCCGTCAGTTGAACCATTCAAGTGGACGTCTCACACACTTTATCGACTGCAAGTTCTTCAAGAACTAAGCTCAGTGAAAAATTCATTTAGAAATGGTGAGTGTGATTGTGTTACCTTATAGTTGATGCCATTTACACATTTTTTGTTCTCGGTTGCCATGCCACGAGATATATGACACGGGTGTGTCATTAGTATAATTGTCATAGAACTGATTAAAGTCAAAATTGAAAAGGTTTGTAATTGCACACGAACCCCCTACTGCCACTCTGAGTATCAGATGTCACGCTATGACATCTGATGTGTAACTATTGCTCACTAGAAATGTGAACCAATCACAGACCTTTAAATTCAGGATTTGAATTAGGTCAAATGATCAATCCAAGCATTGCTAAAAATTTGCAGACTGTCAGTAGCACCTGGCTATGCTTATAACACAAACAGAAGTACATGTATCTATCCTGCTGGCTTCAATAGTCTACATACAAAAATACGATGTAAAGGTTAAATTAAGAATTAAGAATGGAGTCACATAAATTAATGAATTATGATAACATAATCTCGGGTGAAACATTTCAGATGTCAATTTGACATCTGATACTCAAAGTGCTTAATGCACTCATGGTTTACAGCTTATACAATGGCAGCTTAGCAGACTGATAGGGACTGCCCATTATGTCAGCAGGTCTGGGGGTCTTGATGGTTATGAGTAAATAAATTCAACTGAGACTATTACATACAATTTTAAAACAACAATAACAACAACAACAAGAAGAACAACATCAAAACAATGTTGCGGCTGCCTTAGGCAATGTCTATTCATATTATAACATGGATGTTATCCTCTTAAACGTTTATTCATATATATTCATGAAACGGTGCAACAAAAAATGTCCCTATTGTGAATGTCTCACCCACATATGTTCACTGTAACCAGAGAACGAGACCAGAATTGGTGATGTACACTGTTACAGCTCTACTAATTGACTTCCGATGATAGTACACTGTACTTAGTGCTGATGTGTGGAATAATGTTGGGGCAATCCCCCCCCCCCCCACTGGTTAATTATCATTATCAACATTTTCATGTGCACGTGCAGTATTTACATAGCCTGAATGGTCATTATCATGGGGCGATCATACTCCACGTGTTGGTTTAGACATGGTTCTAATCAAGACCTACGTGTTGTTCGGATTCCTGTTTAGAAATAGTCAATAATATACGTAAATGTACACTCAATGAATTCTTAACATAACGTCGTGCCCTTCAACCACCGGCTGCCAGCTTTTAAAATATTGCTTAAATAAACTGCCGACATAGTATGCGCATGTTATTATTTGCCTCATTTCCAAGGTCACTTTGTTCCAAAACCACTATGACGGAGTAGCTTCTCGCTTCATCTCTGTGACCCTTACACATGCAGCACCCATGAACTCCTGGGGGTGCACCCCCACCCCTTTTCCAAAAACCTGGATCTGGCATTTGGATGGGGTTCGTTGACATAGGCTACTGCCACCTTGAAGATCAACCTGTACCCTCGTCAATGTTTATTTCAATATATCATGTGTGTGAATGATATATTTAGAGTTAACATATTTCATTAAAAATTAAAAGTTTAAGTGGATTTACCATGAACAAAAATAAGACACGAGCCATCACCATGACACCAGTCATCTCCACAATGAATGAATATTCTCTGGTATTGCTTAAATAAAAGAGATGTTCATTGTATCAAACTAGCGTCTATGGTGTTTGCTTAGGTTTAAAATTTTGATTAAGGTGTTTACAATTTTTCTATCCGTCTAGATCACTCTTCTTTATGCTTAATTTGAAACACGTTGTACAGCAGTGTGTATACTCCATCAGTAGCGTAGCTACTGTAACGCACACAAGGCAGTGCGTGCACATTGATTTATTGATTTTCTACCCTGAAATGATACGCGGGGAAGGAATATACCCTACCCCATTCTCAAGTCTCATAAAAATCCAGGGCCATTCTCTCTAATTTTCTGACCATTCTCATTTCTCAAACATCAAACTCTATTCTCAAGCAGTAGCGTACTGTAACGCACACAACGCAGTGCGTACACATTGATTTATTGATTTTCTACCCTGAAATGATACATCGGGAAGGAATATACCCTACCCCATTCTCAAGTCTCATAAAAAATCCAGGGCCATTCTCTCTAATTTTCTAACCATTCTCATTTCTCAAACATCAAATTCTATTCTCAATCTCAAAAAATTATAAGCAAATCTCAAATATTGATGGGTAAATACATCGTCATATCTCACGACTATATACACAGTATATAGCGTTGGTATGAACAAGGACTTTAAGGCAGTGTGAGTGATCAAGCCGTGAAAACCGACGATGGGGTAATTATCACGTTTCTTCTAATAATGCTATTTCACTTGGGATAGTAAAATTTAAAAAAAAAAACATCATATCACCCATGAGCGGTTCTTTTCAAGCTTCGTACCAGGCAGGTGTGTCATTTTTCCATGTGCACTATTGGTAATGGGTGAAGAAGAGGAATATCTTCAAATCTGACTTGCAATTCTGGCACAGGATAATATGATGGTCTGGATGTAAAGAGGGGAGTATATACCACCCCTTGGTCTCAAAATCTCAATAAATTAATGTTACAAATCTCAATGCAAAAGCCCTTTTCTCAAATCTCAATCAATTGATCTCAATGAATTGAAAGGTCGAATCTCAATTCTCAATGAATTGAAAACCCAAATCTCAACTCTCACTAAATTGTATATACCGCCCTCTGTAAAGTAGTGCAAGGCCCATGGGCAAAGTCTTTTAAGAGAGTCTTTGACAATGTTGCCAAAAGACCTTGCATACTGCAGTGGATGTATCAAGCAGTTGTTCTTGTAGTGGTGCAATGAATAGAATGATTCAACTTGTAATGTAAGGCTACTTTGAAGGTTTTTGCACATTTTGTTTTAAACCATTCATCATATTGATATTTTCCTGAAAGGCCATCAGAGAAGTAACAACAGGGCTAATACTTTCTTTGGTTTTTTGATGATATTGATATTGTACCATCTGGCCCATTGGTAACATCTTTTTCTAATGCTCGTTGAACTGCACTGGTTATTTGATCAAAGTAAGTTAAAACATGTCTACAATTGGCAAGAGCATCAGCCAGAGTAGGTCACCACTGAAGTGTATTCCAAAGCCATGAAACAATGTGCCTATCTCAATCAAGGCAAATGATCATCCTGACTGCACCCATTTGAGAGTCTGCAACATATAATGTATTGTGTTCTACCGCTAAACCTGCTGGTTGACCAAATTGTGGTATTCTTATCAACCCATCAGCGGATCCAATTGTTCCTGTACCAGCCCAATCATTGATGGCACCATTCTCATACACTCACAATTCCATAGAAAAAGACACATTAATGTAACTGGTGGTTAGTTAAGTAAAGTAAGATCTTCTCATATTTGAATAAAAAATGACAAAAAATGTAATTAAACTCAGTCATAGTTTTTGTCAACAGATTGCCCCAGATGCAACCATTTTTACTCAATTTTCAAACATTTTCTGGGAGGGAATGCCCCCCAGACCCCTCCCCACACCCTGATGGGCTTCGTGCCTATGGCCCTTGCTACAGTGCCTTCGGCACCGTTTTTCAAAATGTAGTTGTGCATACACATCAGCAAAATCCTGCCCACGCTACTGAACAGGTTCTATTCATGAATAAACATTCGGAAAACTTTTTATTTTAAAGCATATGCATCTAATATATATTATTTTATAAGTTTAATTCTGAATTTGCAGATTTACTTTTATTGATTTCTGTGGAGTTTATGCCTCATGTCATAGCTATGAATGTAATCATCGTACAACACGATCTCCTGCTACTCCAAGTAATTACGAAACTCCGCCTAATACTTTTTTGAAATATTACTCTAAATGCAATATGGTCTATGGGGTAGTAGATACCCTTCCCACAACCTGTGAGCACTCAGAATGTCAAACGTTTTGAGGGGGGGGTTCTGTCCTTTAACACATAGCCCTCATCAGCACATAGATCCACCACTAAAATCCTAAAAAAACCTACCTGTATATCTAACAGTATTCCAATAAGATCAATAAGATGAGGGACCAATGAGACGAGGGACCAATGAGAGCGGGACCAACGAGATGGGGGACTATAGAGCTGACCCCAAAACAGTGGTTCAACAATAAATCAACATTAGGGTGGGGTGCCTTTTATACCTAGGATGCTGATTGAACTTTTTACGGATGCAGATGGTAAAATGCTTCATAGCATAATTATAACCCATTTCTCATTGCCCCAAATAGTTTGTACTGACAAAAATGACTATCAACATGCATTCTGTTTATCAAATACTACGTGTATGATGCTCATTTTTAGAAATATCCATACTCGAAAATGATATAGTTAATCTCAGATAATTGTGTGGCTATGTTGTGCACAATGCCACGATTTCAGAAGTTATTTTTCTATGATTTTGGTGTATATCAATTCCTATTTTTATGGCACATTCTATGAGCATACTCTCCTTTTTGTTAACTTTATGTTTTCATCAGAAATTGTGAAAGAATACTCATTGTTTTGACAGCTGGTTGTGTGTCCTCCATGTTTTTAACACTTAGGGTAGGGTGCTGCACGATAGGGTGTTGATCTAACAATTAGAGTGATGATTGATTCACCACCTTGATAGGGATTAAAAAGTGATTTATAAAATTCAACTAAATGGTAGTTACCGTTCTCAATTTCTGAAAAAAGTAGCGACCGTACTCACAGATTTGCCGAATTTACACATTAGTTACCATATCCAAGAAATGTTGTTACCGTACCCAAGGCAAAAATCATTTTGTTGAATTCCTCCACTATTGTAAGGGTTGGGTGAATGGTAGCACTTTCCAAGTGATCTCTGTGACATAATCTTTACACGTGACTAAAACTGTCAATATCTGTTCTGTACTTAAATCAAATTTCCAACCTATTTGTGGGGAGCACATTTTGTTGTCCGCCATTGGGATAACGGTTAGTAAAGGAACCGTACTCAGTTATCTTGGTGTGAAGTAGCGACCCACAACGTCACTTCAAATTTGCCAATACTGAAATATTCATAATTCTGCGGGAAATATCTAGCTTCAAATTAATCACACAAAAATACCTTTCATTGCTGCATGCTCATAAACTGTCCATTTCAGCACAAACATCAACACAGAGATGACAGCAAAAAGCGCAACTTTCAGTCTGCTTACCAGCATAATGTATACTATTTTGATTACCACTATAATTAAATATTTTAATCCTGTATCTAAGTTTCGAAAAGTCACATGAATTTAGGAACTAGTTGCGTGCATTTTTATACGTATAACACATGGTAAAATAACTCAAATTCTTTTGCACGCCTATGATTTTTTGCTGTATCAAATAGTGTACATGATAGAATCCTTAGCTGTATGCACAACCAATAGTCTAAATTAGCAAGACCTAAGGTGAGTGATTTGAATTGTGGTATTATATTGATCTTTTATGAAATAGTTTCATGCATAGGGCTCCAATAGTCTGGACTGTGTGTTCTTAGCTTACAAAATGTATGAATGTATGATACACAATTCAAGCAAAATGCTCTTATAACTCATTAAACCAAGGAAATGATTTGCGTACCTTATTTATATGCCTGCTAATATCATATCTGCATACACAATTTCAGAATTTCCTAGGGGATATAAAACACACAAAACCTCGATCCATCTCTGGATATGAATAAGGGACCATTCAGTATTTATGAAAGGGTGGGGTAGGAGGATTTTAGGGCGGGCCATGAACTTTTGTCACAATGTCGGGGGGGGGGGCTATCAATTTTTTCACACACTTTTGAGGAGGGCTATCAATTTTTTCACAGAAAATTTACCCCTATTTTTTTTAGATATTCTGTACTAAACTTTACTGGTTTTTATATTATGGATATCCACCAAATAGGATTTTAGTTAAAGGGACATGAACAGCAACCACCTCCTCAGACAATTTCACTTAATAATTTTAGGGCCAAGTCATTATTTAAGCCGTGGGGGGGGGGGTCGGAAAAAACTGGGGGGGGTCAGATGTTTGAATTTGAATGTTGTGGGGGGGGTTCAAAGTTTGAATTTGAATGTTGTGGGGGGGTCAGTCAAGTTTCAAAATTTGTGTGTGTGTGTGTGGGGGGGGGGGGTGTCAGAAGTTTAAAATGGAAGAATTTGGGGGGGGGGGCAAATATTCAGATTCTTGAAATTTTACTGGGGGGTCAAATGTTCAAATTTTGTAAATTTACTGAAAAGGGCCGTTGCAAGCGTTTATATTTCTTAATAAATGTTGGTAGAATGTCCTGATCTATTTCTTTGGTATGTGATCAATCATTTGGTTGTATAAAATAATTTTGTACCTAGTTCCAAAATGCTTTTGACAGAGGATTTTAGTGATTGGATGGAAAAAAATCTTTAAGTAACTAGTGCCTTCCCCAAGAATTTGTACTGCTTAAAATATATCAAAGTTAACTTGTCATGATATGAAAGGACTGGTGCTATTAATTGAATTTAGAGTTTTTGATAATACCTCATTGGCTCTTTAATTAAAGCAATTGTCTGAGCCACTGCAAACAACTTATGAAATGGAATATGAAACCCTTTATCAAGATTGAATTATATTATGTTTAATTGTCTTTGGACTAACCACCAACTTTTATTTTCGGAAAATACAATATAAATTCTTTTACTTTTTTTTCAAAATAACAGATTGAAGATCAAATCGCTTTCTCTAAATTCAATTAAATAGCATCAGTCCTTTTATATCATGACAAGTTAATATATACAGTTTGTATTACATTTTTAATGCATTTAATAAACTGGAGTAAAATAAGTTTCATTCATTCATAATTTCATTCATAAAGCTGAATATTTTTGCAAATTTGTACTGCAGATGTAACAGTACAATGCTATGCTAATACATACACAGGGCATGTGGAAGTGGGGGTGTCATATGCTAGGTAAGGTATATATACTAAAGTGGAGGGGGGGTCGGAAGTTTATATTTCAGGCATATATTTCGATGCTGGGGGGTCTATATGTTTGATTTACGAACCCGTGGGGGGTCATATGTTTGATTTACAAACGTGTGTGTGTGTGTGGGGGGGGGGTCATATGTTTGATTTGCAAACCCGTGGGGGGGTCGGAAGTTAGAAACACTGATGTCTAGAAAATCTTCCGACCCCCCACTTCTTAAATAATGATTCAGCCCTTATTTTTCTATATACTTGACATGTTGTACCTAATAACTCCCAATTTTACAATCATAAACACGCGTTTGATAAAAATATAAATAAATTAAAACAGAGAGAAAAACAAGTAGATTGACATTTGAAGGTTCCGTCCTAAAAACAGGAGTGTAGCCTTTATCACTCGTGAGCAGCAAGCCGAAACTTGCATGTACGCAATGTTTATTAAGGCTGATAGAATGATAATATTGACATCGCCAATGTGTGGGTACAAAACATCTTCCCAGAGTTAAAAATGTTTAATTACGAAGAAATGGAATGATACAAATAGCTGAAAATGTATATATTCAACTGACTTAGCAAGTACCATTTACATGACATAAATTTATGATATACCTTGGAAGTCACCTGTGCATGTCTCTTTAACTGACAATGATTGCGTTAAATGTTAGGAGGGGGGAGGGGTCATCACTTTTTTGTCACATGGAATTGAGGGGGGATACAATTTTTTCACAGAAGTTGGGGGGGGCTATTATTTTTTCACAGCAATTTTGGAAAATCCTCCTACCCCACCCTGTCATAAATACTGAATGGTCCCTAATATCAAGGGACTGGTTCTGTATTAGGGTACTGTAGTGTGTTACTGAAGTATGGTACTGCAAGATGGCACCGTAATATAGTAATGTGGTATGGTACTGAAGTGTGGTACTGCAGTATGGTACTGTAGTATGGTACTGTAGCATTGCACTGTAGCATTGCACTGCAGTATAGTTCTTATATGGACACAAGAGCTGTATACAACTAGATCAAAATTGTGCAAAGAACACGGCATCGCTAAAATGACCTGCATTATGGACAGTTAAGATATATACTGAAACGCAGTGATATACATGTATAATAAAAGCAAAGAAATATTTCATAAATTACCAAAGCCCATTTTAATTATAAAGTGCTCAAAATAGAATCATTTCAGTGTCGCCTCATACCTCATAGTTGTGTAAATTTTGAGCGAAATCGGATCTTCCGGTTCCTGTATGATGTGGCTGGGTTTCCCCCCGCCATAAAGTTGTACATCTTCGAATACATTTGTTTGGACCAAGCGACATTTTCAGATGCCTAAAACAGAGTGTTGTCTGTGATAGATTGTGAGGGTTTAGTTGAGTGCTAAAAGTGCAACTAATGCCATTGATTGAATTACTGCACGACAGCTGTACCCATTCATCGCATCATCACGGCCCTAATTACTCGGCGGGAAGGTGAGCTACTTCCGGTGTCATACGTATACTTCCGGTGACGATATCATACAGTAGAAGCGCGCTATCTCGATTTTACTTATCTCGATTTTTTGTCATCTCGAGGTTACTTGCATGCTCATCCAACCCACACTATTATCGGATATCGCTTGGATATATAGAAATATGGTAATCTCTAACATTTTAATGGTGTCAGATACGACTTTCGAGATAACCAGTTTATACGTCTACTATACACACCTACCATTGCTTTATGTGTTTTAAAACTTCTGTTTAAAAACTTCACTCTACCATTCGAGTTTACGTTGTTTTTGTATTGCATCAATTCTTGATCACGTCACCGAAATTAGTAGCTACTAATCAAACTTTCAAAGCGTATTGCAGCATAGCTAAAGTTGGTAAATTCAAAACGGGATATTTATCACTTCCCGAAATTAGGCTGTTACTCTTTTTTCAGGACGGCCTGCACATTGGTCACTGTCTGTTTAAGCTCTAGATGAGCATAACTCACCCTGCTGAGTGATTGAGTAGTTGCCGGTCAGCGGGCTATTTTCCCCTTTCAGATGCATCATTTGCCTTCCCTGTCACCGCCAAGACACACTCGCATACGGCCGGTCGTCCGCTAATGCCACTGGAGAATCGAGCCTAATTCTCGGCCTAAGCCACAAGAAGAATATCCTTTTCTGCGACTGTCAAATATTGTCTGATGTGGATGATGAAGAAGATTTGGAGTGTGTTCATAAATATTGGGTTAGACTCGACGTACATGTACTATGGTCATCGTACGTATGCGATATTGTCATAAAAGTTTATAATTCTGTATTCACTGATTGTACTATTCTGACCATTTCATTTTATTATCAGTATTGTCACAACTGATACAATATTGTAGCTTACAAATTGTGTCTTGCTCCTACAGGGCGCCTGCATGCAAATAAAATGATTCTGATTCTGATTCTGCATTCCTATACCTTTGAACAGAAGGTCGTATATATCTGAATTGTATATATTCAATTCTACTCTCTCTATTATGGGAAGCAAGCTCCTACCACTATATTGACATAGCTGAAGACATAGCTTCCATTTTGACTTTATCAAGTGGCTCGGATGGGACGAGAACTCACGATAGTGGTAGGAGCTTGCTTGCCATAACAGAGAGAGTAGAATTGAATTCACAATCTAACTTGAGAAAACCTAATACACAGTTGTTCTTATTCATATACCGCTACTACCTTTAAAGAACCCTGTCTGTAATAGCTCTGTTGGCTGTGTGGGTGTATGGTCATGTGTCGGGTTGAGTTTCTGCGTGAATGTCTGTGAGGGTTCTCGAATGGTGTTCTAACTGATTGTGAAAGGGTGCAGGAAAAAGTGCTGGGGATGGTACAGCTCAGTTGAGTGCAGTTAGTGCACTTGTGGGATGTAATAAGATGACGTAAAAAGTAACATGTCACGCGATACCTTTGTCTGTCTGCACCAGACACGTGTAATTAATAGTCTATGCTTTCTAATCATACAAACCTCGTTACTTACTTCATTGCGTCAGCTGCGAAATGCTGCCTGCTGATATCCCGAAATTAGATTCATGACATGTAAATTAGAATGTCTGATGAGCTGAAAGTAACTGCGAATATGACTCAGATGTAAGACGCGTGGACTTAGGTTAACATTTTGACTTAGTTCTTATGTGACCCTGCAAAATGTAGGGACTAGTTTTTTTTGTCTCGCAGCGCCATATGTTGGTAAATGATTGCCAGGATACCATTGTCAGGCCTCTACAATGTTGCCCAGTTCACATTTGTATTTCTTGTCAATAACATTATAGAGCGCAATTTGAATTTCAATGGCCATGGGGTGTAGCAGACAGAGTACTTCGTAGACGATATCAATGAATGTCTTTCAACCATCTCCACATCTGAATGTCGACCGATAGTCTCTTGCATGTAATTATCATTTGTCAAAAACTAAACATTCGCATTTTTATTTTCATGATAAAATGAATAGCACTAAGGTTTGGTGACCAGATCACGTGGTGTTTTGGCTCCATAGGGGAAAGCTTATTCTGTTCCCTCGGATTTTGGCGTGTGAGAATCGTTGTTTGGCACTACCGCACCTTCTGTACTCATAGTAAAACCCTTTATTCTATTTTTAAGTGACTGTGCTATTTCGCTACACTCTGGTTAGCTTTACCCAACGGAATATAAGACTATGGTTATACAATCAACCTTGCTACCCTAATAATAACACCGACTACAAATAAAACCCACTGTAGCCACCATGAATGTCAACTACACGCACTGGGAAAATAAATTGGTTTTAGGTTATTGTTGACACCCGTCTGAGCTGTCATATTATCTAGACATGAGCTAAATTGGGTGTTTGTTGTGATTGTCAAGCGCCTTGGGAAATCTTGCTGAAAATATTTTGAGTTAATCATTCCATTAGGCTGTTCATTAGACTATTGCCTCGATGTATGGGGACGAGACATCATGACTTAGTCAAACTTTGGGGGAGATGTATTTGGAACAGAGATAACTCTGAATATGGATGTCAACAATTTTTGGATTTTATACAAACGTCTTTAGTAATGGCACAGCTTTAAAATACATCCAGCATAAAGTGTAACCCATCACGCGTTGAATTCCACGGCTAGCAGGTGGCCTCAAACCCATTCACTCGGTTCTGCATCACCACAGGTCTATGGAGCACCCGATGAGCTCCTCCTAAATGTCATAACAATGGCCTCTCTATCACCATCCTGGCCTGATCCACGCCACGTCAAATGTGGGCCTCGGGTGGTGGTCATGTACCGAGATGACAAGTGTTAGGGAGCAGAGAGACGCGAACTTAAAACCCTTCTTTTTCGGCCACTTGTCAGTGTATTTATTAGTGGTCAAACGATATCCACACATCATGTTCATTGTATTGTTGTCATCATTGTCGCCCTACACTAGAGAATAAGATATTTGAAATTTCTGGGTTTGCTTACAATTTACCGTGTTTGTATTTTATGACAGCTAAACAATGTTCAGGTATGTGTTAACGTAAATTACAATTGGTTACGCTTTACGCTGGCTATATTTTGCTGTCTAAAACACATCGCTATACATAAACTCATTAAACATACAGAAGTTTTATGAGCAAGGCGATTGGAGCCTGAAGAGTAGACTGTTGGAGTTTCACATAACCACCTGAGACCATGAGGCCAACTCCATACAAGCCGTGAGAGCTCCACGAGCGTGAGATGATGTGGTTTAGAGCATGAGGTGCAACGATCATTATACTGGATTTAAATCCTTGATATCAATGTTCCAATTACTGTAATTGAACGAGGTGATTGTGTATTCAATCTATATAGTCATGGATAAACAACAAGTGCATTTTCATTTCACACAAGGTTAATAGAAAGCAGATCTATATTACTTAACACAGAGTTTGTCTGTATTAAGTTTGCAATTGTGTTCCTTATAACACTAAATAAAATCAAGAATTGAAGCCATCTATATAATATACATTGAAATGTGGATTATATATAAATTTCGTATTATCGTGTGGTAAGTACCAGTGTCATTGTGTCATAATTTTGTACCCTAGCAACGATTCAAATTACACAAATCATTTTTTTTTTAAATGTATCTCACTTTACTTTCCATTTGTTACAGACGATTTATTGTATTTTCACGTATATATAAGTTTTAAATTCATGCAAATGTTAAAATTGTATAGCGAGGTGGTTCATCCGTTTGTTTCTCCCTGTAAAATGTCACAATTTCCGTATTTTTCGTAGTATGTCATATTTTCTTTTCTATTTTAGAAAAAAAAGAAGCAGGAGTCAATATCACGAGGTGACACACCTTCTTCAGTGTGGTGGATTCAAATATGCTTGGATTATGCCATTAGATGAGAGAGAAGATGTAGGTAGACACCGTGACCGATGTTTCAATTCATAGACATTCAACCAAAGCTCGCAAATGCACTTTCTATGTGGATTACACAAGGAAAACCAGCATGTTTATCTAAAAGACGTTATGCATTAAATATAATCGTGTCAAAAACCAGTAATTTATCAAAAGAATAACAATTTCTGAAGTGAACATGTATCAATGAATGTAAATTAATCTAATATATCTTATAGTTACCGGGTAACTGCAATAGAAACAAAAATCATAACTTAGCAGAATGGCAATTGACGGCAGTGCCGGTGACCAGTTCCTCATGCACAACATCACCAGCAAACCACCCCATGCATACAACATGGCAGAGCACCACTCCGCCACAAACACGTCCCTTGCATCATCAACCACCAGCAGCTCCGACTACCTCGCATACCACGAGTTCTGGCTGGCGAGCACCGAGCGCACCCTCTACATGTTCCTCAAGGGCTATGCGCCGCCAGCGCTCATCTTGCTGGGAACGCTGATCAACGCGCTGGCACTGGCCGTGCTGCGCCACCACTGGGCGCGCTCCTCTGCTGCGTGGTACCTCGGCGTCTTCACCTCTGTCAGTACCGCGGTACTCTACCTCGGCTGTGGGCTCGAGTGGGTGGCGCACGTCAGCGGCACCCTGCCCGTGTCGCATATGCACGATGCGCTGTGCAAGCTCTACCAGTGCGTGTTCAGCGCCGTGCTGTACTCGCGCACGTGGCTCCTTGTGCTCTTGCTCACCGACCGGTTGGTGCTGGTCGCGTGGCCGCTTAATGCACGCTCAGTGTGCTGCGTGTTCACCGCCAAGCTGCTCACCGCGGCCGTCTTCGTGGGCCTGTTCACCGTCAGCATCCACTCACTGTGGACCTACGAGCTCCTGGACCACTACGGCTGCAACATCGACCCTGCGCAGCATGACTTCCAGACGCGCGTGTGGCCTTGGATTGCCGCCGCGGTCTACTCGTACATACCGCATGTGCTCATCTTGGGCTTGGTCATCTTGCTTGCCGTTAGTGCCTGCTGCACTGCTCAGTCGGCGTCAGACTCCTCCGGGACACTGCAGGCATCAACTTCAACCGCGGTATCATCATCATCTTCGTCATCGATGCCGCCCAGCAGATTTGTGAGGCTAACTATAGTTGTGTCGGTCGTGTATCTCCTGCTTTCGCTGCCCACTATTGTGGTTAACTTTATTCAGTATGCGAACCCCCCATGGCTGAACACGTACCTCAGCTATGCTCGCTTTACTGTGGTGGCCGAGCTTTTTAACATATTTTCTGTGTTTAACTGCGGGGCATGTCAGCTGTTGTTCTTTGCATGTTCTTCTGTGTTGAGGAAAGACCTTTATTCTTTGTGCCGGTACCGATGTAAAAGGAGATATGTGAACGCGAGTACCAACTGCAACTTTGACATCCCTAACATTATACGGATGAACAACAACAGTCATAAGATATTGCAAAGTTCTAGTGGGGAGACTACGTCTGTGTGATACACTGTTAACACTGAAGATACACGTGGAATATTTACATGCATGGAGTAGTCTGCTATAGCAATGCTTTACAGGAAATTTAGCATTTAAACTATTTAAGACTTCAAGTGAATTGCATATTATACATTGGAGTATTGTTACTCACTTAGACAAACGAAATGTTATTATTACATATGTCAGCACGTATAATATAAATTCAGATCATATCTTTTGAAAAACGATTGCACACAATTAATAAATTGTTTCTGTTAATCAATAACTTAATCTCAAATGGTTGCTTGAATGAATACACACAATATGCGTTCATGATTCGTATTTACTGATTCGTACACCCGCTACCAGCTGGCTACCAATAAGTAAGAGTCCAAGGTTTGTGTGATTGAAATTGAGCTATTGACTCATTTCTCAGTACTTATTTGTTTTTCATAAAGCTTCACGTTTATTTATACATTGTACATTGTATATTCTTTAATGTAACATTTATACAATGTAATTGTGCCGTCGTATATGCAGTGGCGTCAGTGCGTTCCAGCAGTAACACGTAATTTGTCCTGCACAAAAACATAGTCAGGGGAGAGTGAGAGTTTTATGGTGCTAAAGAGGCTTAAAGAAACACAAACTCGCTGCATTTACACGCGTTCAATCCCTGGGGGCACGTGACAAGGCGTTATGCAAACACCTTATGAGTAGTGTTGCTTCGTTGTCCTCCAATGGCACAATTATGAAAATGGGGAGTCTACTAGTAATGCCTGCAAAGAACGCCTTAAAGAATGACAAGTATCGCCAATCCATTGCAAATTGTTCAGCGCATGCAATAAAAATATCAATTTCATATAGCCCATTGATATAATTTTCCTCGTGGGACTAGAAATCGTGTAATGAAGTCGGAAAATCTGTAATGGAAACGCCAGTCACTGATATGGTTAGGTATATGCGTGATTGCGATTGATTTGTACATAGGTCTTGAGGCGGCTTTGGAATTGCACCGAGACAGCACGGCAACACCCACAGGCATAATTTGTCTTTGATGTAACAGCCATTGCAGGCGTGGATTAGGGTTTAGGAGAAGTTTATGTGAAGAATGAAAAGCATTAAAGCAACATAATACGTGAGCACAACAAAGTGAGTAGAATTAAAACAGATTGTGAGCATAGGTTTGCGTAAATTGTTTTCTGAAACAACTCGTGAGTTGCCAGCTTTAGAACGAACGAATGAACATTTATATTGACAGTGAATGTTTTTAATGTTGTTTGTGTAGAAGACTGATTGCATGCTCATTCGAAGGGGTAGTCAGGCATAAGATTAAGTAACCAAACCGGAAGTGGTAATCAGACTCTCTACTTCGAGAAACACGGTTCTGCTTGGCACCATGGTACACTGACTTCGGTTTACAGTGCGCTGTTAATCCAATTACATTATACCAACACCCAATTACTCCTTTTTAATGCTATTTGCGTTAAGTCTAGGCTAGTCATTTCTGATGATTGAAGCCAATCATGTTCAAATATATTGCAACTTTGTGGTAAATTGTTTGTCAGTGTTTGTGCGCCGTCTAGCAAGGGACCTAGAATGCACAAGAGTTGCACAAAATGTTTCCTGTTTGGAAAATGTCTGAAGTGTGTAGAAGAAGTCATGTACAAAACTGACAATTGCATTTCAGATATATGTACTTTTTCTGGTGTTACGTTTCTCTTTTTCGTGGCTTTTAACGTTCATTTGAAGACAGGACTACTACAACGTCCACCATCGCAAATAATACCTTTATGTTTCTTTGTTATGTCGCTAGTTATCATGCTGGCCATAGGTTCTGGAAGCGAAAGGCTATGCATAATTGATATGTATGAAACCCTCATTACAGAAATAAGAATAGGTGGTTGTTTATACTTGAATTACCATCTTGTAGCACTGAATATTACACCTAGCTTTAAATTTACACAAATTTAAACCTACGAAAAATGAATACATCTGGGATTCTAGTTTCTTCTACAACCGCCCATTGACTTTAGGTGCACGGCACTGAAGCAACGGTTCATCTGGCAACCTGAAAGAAGGAAAAGTGGCCAAGGAGTCTATCTGGGGTCTCACTTTAGCTGACATTGCTGTAAACACTTAAGGGATCCCATGGATTTCGTATGATCGATCGATAGACAGAGAACAGGTCAAAATTCCTATGGAAATAAGGTATTTTTGTGGGAAAAGAATGGATGATTGCGCCCATTGCCCCCCCCCCCCCACGTACCCCCCAAATGGATCTGTCTATGTTAAATGCCAACCAATCGAATTTCAGGGGCACATATATGGTAATTAGTACAGAAAACTAATTTATCATACAGAAAATAATATTCTACCTGTTATTTAAAAGTTAGAATGAATAACCACTGACCCAAAGGTCTGGTGAGCAGATCACATGGGGAAAACAGGTTCTATACACCTGCAGTCTTGATATTTCTTCTTTAGATATTGTTGTTGTAGTCAATTCCTGATCACTCGGCTTTTATCGTGGTGGGTTTGTTGTTTGACAGGAACGGTGACATGTCGCTTGAACGGGATGAATAAAGAGGACCCCACAATGAGGTGGACTCCGTCAGAGTTTTCGACACCATCACAATAATGCAAAAACTCAAGATTCGGAAGCAGTTTTCTCCATCTATGGTGTACTCCCTGTATATGAGACTATGGTTTTAAGTCAACTTTGTCATCCTCCGGCTGCAAATAAAACCCACTGTAGCGGGCATGGCTGTCATCTCCGTGCACTGAGAAAGGAAATTGGTTTCAGCTTCTTATTCTTGACAGACATCTGAGCTGTTATAGTATCTAGACATTAGCTAAATTGTTTTTGTTGTTGTTGTGAGCAGTGAACGCATTTATGGATGATAGAAGGATATAACAGTCTGTCGTATATGAAATTACTTGCGCTCAATTCTATGTTTCGAGTTCGCCATACCATTCGCACATAGAACTTATCTTCACCTTGTCAAGTTTTCAAAATATGCACACACACTAATATGATCATGACTACACCGTTGTTGATGTAGCCAGCAGCGCAAGATGTTACATTGGTATATAATTTTACACTGATATTTACATATATATTAGAAATCTTGAATATAAAACATTATGAAAGAAAAACCTGTTATATTCTTTTCTATAAAATGTGTACATATATTTCACTTAAACTGGGACACAATGTTGTGTATCTCAAATCATACAAGTGCAAACAGAAGGTGCAGTGAAGTGTCAAACAATGAAACTTTTTACCACCCCAACTAATAATATTTGGTTGCTGTTACATTATAAACCCCTACGCCTCACTTAACTTTGTGTTCTTTCCATTACACAAACTACGGCCGAGAATCAAGAAAGCGTCTAGTACATTGCTTGGGTAGCTGCACAATATGTCTATAAACAACCAATACAGGTGTGGATGCTATTAAAACCAACTCTCATATCAAAACGTCACACACGACCATCAACCACCTTCCCCGCACACACATAAAAAGGGAAACAACAAGAAAAGAAAAGGAAAGAAAAGTAAAAAGAAACTTGAATGAAAAATAACAAACCGAACCAATAGCACAATAAAGCTAACCTGCCACTAATGGACATGTCACATAGTTGACCATTCATTACAGGTTACTCATCAGCAAACATATGAGTTGGTCTTTTGCATGCGTATCACACTTCATGCCAACCATATTGGAGCTATAAATCTTCATAGAATATAACCACCTGCATATGTTTTGTCATAGTATTTAGGAAGAATATGGAGATTCTTTTCTGTGCTCACCTGCTGAGCTGTGTGAAGTAACGTGGTCTTAATTAAACACACTTTTATTCTGGTGTGCACAGAAGAATGGATTATTTGTTTTTCTTTTTTCCTCTGCTTTTGTGTGGGTGGTGGGGTTGGGTTGGGGTTCTTTGAGGGAGTTAGGGGGCAACCCGGAAAATTAGTAATAATTTGATAACTTTACGGGGAACGGGAAGGGCTGAAATCTTTAAACAGGTTGGGAGTGTGGTTTCTAAAAATCATACCAGTCATATATATTTTTCCATACCCCTTAGCCCAGATAAATGGTAGCTGTATCGCTGTAACATCTATATATGTCTATATTGGCACCTGTTGCAAAGATTTACATCATCTCTTTGATGCCAAAACAATATCGATTTAAATAATGGTGATAGATGGTTTCAGCAGAAATTGAATATTGAAGAAATGTCTTGGTTTTGAGGTCAAATGGATGAATATCAATGCCCGAATGAGGGCATTGAATTCATGCATAATGACCAAAACCATGACATGTATTCATCATATCACCATAAACGCTCACAAACAGTTTTATTTTGTGACAAATGCTACAAATCGACCACACCAAATAACACATAGTCATTAGTCTGCTCGCCTGCAGCTGGTTTTGCACACATTATCCCGCATTTCAAATTTGTTTAAGCTATTGCAATTTACTGGAACTAATATCCGACATTAGGTTTATCATATGCTGAAGACATAGCAGTGTTTTACCACCACATTATTGCTGAACTAAAATAAAGATTCGCTCGACTGTGATAGGACGCGTCTACTGGCAGAGGGCAATATTCAGCCAGGCAATATGGAGAAATTATGCCTGACTGAAACAGGCTATTGGCCCCACCAGAGAACAGCATTGAGGGGTGTGTCTTCGGTAAAGTGAGATAATGAATACTCTTGCTGAGTTTATAATGGAAAAGTAGGGATGGAGGCCATAAAAACCTTGATGATAATTTACATTTATCACACACACTACAAAATAGCAGTTCAACATGGTTACTATTTTCTCACTACTTAAGGTGTTAGTGTAGTTTTATTTTTGTTGTTGGTTATTATGCTTGTGTATTTTACCATGCTAATTATCTTAGCCAGTCGACTGACTCACACAGCACCAAATAAAACATTCTATCATTCCGTGCAAAAATCTCCGCCAATAACCCACGCTGATTGGTCAATCAGCGTGCTAAATTATACGATTGACTGTTATGTAATTAACACTCCAGAGCGCGCGGAGACCACTACTACGGCGCTAGTCTAAACTCCTCACAATATCAATACAGCCGCTGACGTCGCAAGGCGTGTCCCGTGTAGCGGAGAGCAAAAGTTTAGACTAGTAGTAGTGGTCTCCGCGCGCTCTATTTTGGCAAAATTGACTCGCAATGAGAATGTTATAATATGATTTATTTTAGAATAAAATGGATTTTAGTCACGATAGAATGGTGATTGACCACTCGATTGACACTCCAATCTCGTGGTCAATTCCTACAATATTTTCTAAAAAGAAGCTCGCTATATCTATATATTTTCACATTGACACTTGTTGCAAAGATCTACACCATCTCTTTGATGCCACAACAACATCGATTTGAACAATGGTGATAGATGCGTTTAGGAGAAATTGAAACGGCCATTGAATATTTCTTTCTGACTTTAGAATGGAAACGCATGGATGGAGGATATAGCATTGTCATATCTCAGTGCTATATACGCAGTTGATATGAACATGGACTTGAAACCGACGATGAGGACATAAAGGCTGTAGTAACAATTTACATAAATTGTGGTGGTTATACATCACGCACAATCAAAAATTAGGAAATTACAGAAATTCCGCACACAAATATCAACATTCTTCCGGAAACTATGCATTCAGGGTCTCAGCCTCAGATTGTAATTATTCAAAACGATAGAAGCAAGTCTCATTTAATTATATTGGTTTACATTGAGTGGTTCCTTGGGGGCAGGATGCTATTTTTACAAGCCCCACAGTAGCAACCCGATAGGAGTCACAGGGTAACAAGAGAGAAAGCAATGTAAATATATTAGACTAACTCCATTAGATTAATGTCAGAGGTTTAAGCGACTGAGCACACTCATTTAAGTGGCAATATAGCCGTTGCTCTCCTTTCAAATCAAATCAAATCAAGTCAAATAATTTATTAAATCAGACATAAAACATGTCCATATAACAAATAAAAACATGTGTACAGTATTAACATGCAGTTATAATAAATATCACAGTTAAATACACTTGAAATGTGTATTTTAAAAAGTATACTTAAAATCATCTATCAAAATTTAAAAGCCAACCCCAGCCATTTCTTATTAATTAAACTCCTATAAATATGAAAATCACTAGTCAAGCATGCCTTTGATTATAACACTGTAAACAGTGGACGAATTGCATACAGAATAGATATAGATGGGCCAACAACAGCGGAATATTGACATGCAATTGTAAATTAGTCACTGCGTTATGTTGATAATTTGATTTGCATTCGATGAATTCGTGATTTTGAAACATGACACACTGACACACACTTATTTCTAAAGATTTGGTCTTCTGTGGGTCAATCTAAAGCTGTAATTTATTTGATCTCACTTATTAGCATTTAAATGACAATATAATAGGGCACGTTTATAAGGACTAAATGGGATATGGGGAAAAGACAGAAAGAATTAGGCAGCATGTGGGAAAGAAGGCCAACAAACAAAAAGAGCGATGTGGATTTTCAAGGAGGTGGGATGTGGGAGAAACGCCTTAAAATTTGTGGGATGTGGTAAACAAGGCCCCAAAATCTAGGGATATGGGAAATATGTTCAACAAGTTTTAGGGATGTGGAATTTCTTGATCTCTAATAAACCCCATTCGACAATGACGAAATCAAACGCATTTTAATCCTAACATACTTATTTATAGCACAGTAAAAAAATCGATGGACCCGGACATTTTACCTAACAAATAAATTTTTGCACAGAAACTTTCTATATGGTCTCCTGGACCTAAAAATTCAACCAAATTCAACCTTGGGGAACTCCCTCTACGTATGAAAATCCAAAATGCCCACCAACGCTATGATGAAAATCGATTTTTTTTGTATTTGACTTCCAAGCATCTATAGTGCAACAATTTTAAGGTTTTCAGATACAGGGATTATTTCATTTCTGGTGCTTTCATAATGATTTGATATCATGTTGACCTTCAAATCCAAGATGGCTGCCCCCGTCAGAATAATTTCAGACGTTTGTTCGTATGTGAGGTACATATGGCTAAAGTACATCAACTTTATAGTTATTTTTACAAAGAAATCATAATATGCGATGACGTCTACATGTTGTACCTACCTAGCCTACTTTAAATTTTTCTTTCAAAATACCTTATATCTTATAGTTGTTTCCTCTATTTTTACACGAAACGCTCATGTAAACCATCTATTAAGTGCAAAAGAGAAGAGCAAGTGCAATTGTGACAGCCTCTAGCTCTAATAGATATAAGTATATTTAAAGGTCTTGAGATAGGCTAACTTTAAATGTAAAATGGTTGGATAATGGTTGTGATTCAAATTTTGTTCTCACGACTTAATATTGTACATAGGCAGATCCAGGTTTTTGGAAAAGGGGGCGGGGGGCGCAGCTAGGGATTTTTTTTTAAAAACCTGTACACATGAAAACCCTATGAAAATTAAGTATTTTGGTGGTAAAGGGGGGGGGGGGGGCTGCGCCCCCTTGGATCTGCCTATGTTCTATGTCAGGTCAATGGCACGCTTGTCGATCAATCGATCAGTTTTTACTTACTTGCATCTGCACATTCAGCCCACAATACCGGTCACTCACACATTCTTTCAACCCAGTGATCAACTATACACATCAAACAACAAACAATAAACTCGCCATGGATTTCTTAACCTTACCGTAGACGTTGCCTTTTTAGATGAGAGAACTACAATATCGAGTACCACTTGCAAGTGGTTGAAACCACCCACCTGCAGCTGGTTTATATAGTCATAGGCAGATGGGGAGGGGGTGCGTTGATCCAGGAAACGCGTGCCCACACTTTATCACCCCCCCCTGAAAAAAAATTGCATCTCCGCGATCCTTCGCACATACAAAATGCATGAAATCCTGTGCTGTGGGTGCGCCCCCTTGACTGAACCCCACCCCACCTGGAGGACCTGCCAGTAGATTCCCATGTTGCAGGTTCCAGACGAATGACGTTGACCACTGATATTTTGCGTTGTCTACTTGAGCTTTGTGATGCTGTGCAGTGGAGCATTCATGTTGTTTTCGCATTGGGAGGGGAGTTTCGAGTGACAATCAATTGAGTGCTGTTTGTTGCAATGTATGATTTTAATATAAGGTGGGGGGCAAGTAGCTGCAAGCACGTCATTGGGGTGTAGAACGGTAGTGATGGTTTGCTTTGGAGTCATATTAAAATCCCCGTACATATCTGACAAATGTGCTTGTGTGTGTGTGTGTGTGTGTGTGTGTTGTCTGCGCGCGCGTGTGTGTGTGCATAGTCCGATCGAGGCAGGAAATACCACGTGTTCAACCCCACCCCCACCCCCACCGCAAAAGATAGAGAAATAATTTTCATTGGGATGTTAGTATCTCAAGCCTTCGCACATACGAAACGCATGAAAATATTTTCTTGCGCCCCTCCCCCTTTTTCAAAAACCTGGATCCGCCAGTGTGTCTGTGCGCTGGTGCATGCGTAAGTTTATTGGGGTCAAATGCGCTTCCTTCAGATCGGCATGCATTGCTTCATGGCAGGTCATGGTAAGTCTAAGTAATGAAAGACTCTGTCCGGAATAATCAGTTCTGTGAATAGCCCCCACTCGACGCTAGGCTTGATCGCACAGGTTATTGCCGAGGAAATTACGTGAACTGATTATTTTGAGTGCTCCCTGTCAAAAGGAAACTTTACTACCTGTGACTTACTCCATAGTAGTGAAAATGTGAAGTGGATTAGTGTGACATTCAAATATAAAGCCCTGTAACCTTGACACGGGTTTTAATCTCTTATCCATTAACGGTAATGCATTTGCACCAAAATTAGTGAAAGACGCTACACCTCAAATTTAAGATGGAGTGTTGTTACAATATTTTATGTTGAATGCAGTCCTGACATAATGACCATTTTGAGTTCTTTTTTTATATGTTAATTTTATGTGGCATTGGACAGATATGCATTTCAGAGCGCATTCTTCGGTGAACATGTTTAATTCATTGAAAAACCATCAGAACAATAGTAAAAATGCCATCTATTGATACAAAATACCCCGAGAGTGGGGTTATTTCGAATCTGATATTAGCTATGTCTGTCCAAATAAAATAGCGCTTGATAGCGCTTGACGACTGAATTACAGTATGACGCATTGATCTCGATATTGCTAATATAGGAAGTTCTGTCATTAAAATTTGCATTCAACCACACTATAATCATATATCGGTTATCTCGAATACCTCGCGCATTTCACTATAAGCCATAAACAGCTTCTAGATGACGAGTTTCTACGGTATAACAGTAAGTCCAGTTTCAAGAAAACAGCGTCTGGGGAGTAATTGCAAAAGAGAGGCATGCACTAACGCAAGGAGTCCACAATACAAGGTGCAAACAGGTCACCGTTTGATATATTAGCAGCAGGAAAGACGTGCAATGTGCGTGCTGCATTACAGACAAAAGCAAACCAATCAGGTGTGTGTCACGACTTCCCACGGCAGCTATGATGATAATAACGGTAATTTTCTCCCGGGATTCCGCCTCGTACTACTTCAGTCATGTAGCTGAAATCACCGGATGCCTTTTCATGCGGTTGCGTTATCGTCTGGCCATTTTTTTTTCAAAGAGCATTGTCCTGTAAACAAGTAGGTTATTTTCTAATTGAACACTTAGAATTGTAAACAGCCTCGTGGTGACATCTGCCTAGTATAGTAGGCGGATATAGGAATCAAATCATAATAAATAATGTGCTTCTGTGGCCGAGTGGTTAGGGAGTTGGACTCGTGATCAGAAGGTCGTGGGTTCGATTCCCGGTCGGGTCTGGTGGTGGGTATTGAGCAAACTCATCCCTAAAGAAGTTGCATGCTGCCCCGTGGCACCTACACGTACATTGAGTTGAAAGAGTGAGTGAGTGATTGTGTGAGTGATTAGCACGGTGCGCTAAATGTGCTGCCATTGCAAGCATATGAGTAATGATCAAATTTATGATCAATAAGTGGGCCAATGACCTGGTGTAAATTGTAAAGGCGTCAGAGCAAGACTTGGATCAGGACTATAGACCACCATGGTGCACATTCACATGGACATAATTTATACGTCCGTTTCTGTAGAGTTGATATTTTACTACCACATTTCTTTTGCGGCAGGATCAGAGGCGGGGATCAGAGATTCTACCTAAGTTATGATTGGTGTTGATGAGGCCTTACTGGGGGGGGGGGGTATAAAACGTCTAGAAATCCCATATCCCTCTTTTTTGCTCTTTTTTCCCTTATCCCTCTTTGGCCCTTTATTCCTTTATCCCTCTTTTTGGCCTCTTTTTCCCTTTTCCACTAATTGTAAATCCATTATCCCTCTTTTTGGGGCCCTTATCCCCCTTTAAAGCCTTTTTTCCCTTATACCACGTCCTTATAACCCCCCCTTACTGGACATTTGCAAGACTAGTGTACACAACGCACCACCCTATATTGGTGTCATTGTTGACAGGTCACATGTTTATTCTCTCAACATACTGAATGAATAGAACACACGCCAATAGGCTGGCCAATAGATAGTTAGTCAAATATTTCTTTCCGTCGAAACAAATGTACGTTTTCATGTTTAATTTTTCACAAAACATATTTACAAGATGTATTCATGCTAAAATCACGTGTAATATATTGTGTTAATCATTTCAATATGCCTAATCGTGACAAAAGCACCCGAATTTACAAGATTCTGGAGTAAAATTTAGTACAAAATATATAGAGGTTAAATATATTTTTGATCACAATTGAAGTAAAATGTTTTAATCTTAAAATTGAGAAGTAAAGTGTATAACCCCCCCCCCCCACACACACACACACACTCCAACCCCACAAAATCAAATGGCACGACCCTATTAATAACAAGAGATGACATTGATCCGTCACATTAGGATTGATATATATTATCCACAATGTCCCCCGAAAGTTTTTTAAGTTCACGTAGTCAAGTCATATAGGAGACAATGAAAAGAAAACAGAGTTCACACCGCCCCGACAGACAGTATTTTAAAAAAAGAAATACTATGTGTATAAAAACCAATTCAGACAGAGATGATTCAAAGCACACAGCCATCCAGCCAGGCAGTCACCCATTCATCATGTTTGTGTCTACGTATATGATGAAATGGGTATGACGTCATGAATAGCCACGCAGCGTTGCAGGAGGATCAATGAGCCTTTATCAACGATGCATCGTAAGCCAGGGTTTGTGATTTAGGAGTCTCGTCCGTCACAAATACTCATGATGATCAACAATTGCATATGTCAGCCTGTTCACTATGTGTGGACAACGGGAGAGTTAAGCTCCGAAAGTGTGCTTGCATTTTCTATGTGCTGAGGAGATCTAAGAAGGATCAATAGCGTAATGGACGAATACCATCTTGTTAATCACCATACTGACACATGAAATCCTAACAAACACAAACTGACCAGATATTTTAACTCCTCAACCCACATTATTGCAACACCACAACTACACTATAAGCACCGCGTGCTTGAAATATAGAAAAAAATGTGTCCGTCATTAACGTTTTCAATTGTCTCTTAAAAAGAAAAGAAAGAATAAATGATATCACTTTTAAAGAGTTTGACTACATATAATAATAGACCAGCAGTGATGGCGCCAAGCTCACATCACAGAGGCAGCAGAGCTTGCTATGATTAAAATGAAGCGCCGTATATAGAGCTTCTGCTACAACAGATGCTATTTGAATATTCAATTCAATTCAAGTAGATCAAAAGTGTTCAAAGAACATAGCGTCACAAGAAGAACGATGACTTATGGGCAATTAAACTTCAACTTAAAACTTTTATTCTCTAATTGACCAGAAGCCGTTATGACAAGTGGTGCAATATGTGCAATGTGACATATACCATATGACTATTTACAATAAATAATATCACAGCCAATGATATATGAATTTATTTGCAGTAGCACTGTACAGTGACATAAAACCAGAATACATTACTTCATGCTAGTGACCATGTGTTTGCTATTTTACCCAACATAAAGGTCCAATCCACCTGGCAACACTACTTCCAAAAACATCCAATGCGTTAGACTCAACTATAATTAATGGTAACTCATTCCATAGACATATTGTGCGGCAAAAAAAACTATATTTAAAAGCATCAGAATGTAAAATCTTGACTCTACTATATCTATGTACATGCCCGTGGGACAAGTTTGCATGCGAAGGAAAGGAAATGTTTATTATACTGTTCCTAATCTTATAAAACACAACAAGATCATATATCATATATAGCTCGTGTATGTCTCATAGGAAGCCACCGAAGATTATCCCGCATTTGTTCCGTCAGCCTTGCCTGAGGACCATAAATATGATTGCCCAGGGCAAATCTTGCAGCACGTTTTTTTGCACTGCTTCTAACTTGTCAATGATTTTGGAAGTATGAGAGTTTCAAGCTGGAGACCTATACATACTCTAGAAGTGGTCGTATCAAGGATTGGTACGCTACCTCTTTTATTTCTGGGCTACATACATGTAAGTTCCTCCGTCACAGGTTCAAAAGGTTTGTTGCTTTGTTGCAGATTGCATCCACGCGTTCATTAAATGTTAGCTTGTTGTCTAGAATCACCCATAAGTATATATCTGAGGCTATCTCCTCCAATGCAGAGTATATATGGTTTGGTAGATTTCCGGTGAGGATTTGCTCAGCAAATACTGCCATTTTATCAGATATCTTGACACCGGTAGGCTCTGACAAGGGTGTTGACATAAGGTAGTCATAATGAATCTTATGCTCCATTCTCCTGGCAATCCTTAATGTCTTACACTTACTCACATGAAAGCTCTCTGCCATTTATAAGACCGCGTCTGAAATTTAAAAAGGTCTTCTTCCAGAATTTCATAATCTGTTTGCCTTTGATTTCACGATATACTACGCTGTCATCAGGAAACAATCTAATGGTTGACTGTAAGTCTCTCTAAATATCATTAATCAATGTACAAGAGGAACAATAGTGGACCTAGAACAATAGTGGACCTAACACTGTGCCCTGTGGCACGCCTGAAGTCACTTGATTGGTCATTGACTTTGACCCACTTACCACCACATTATGAGTGCAGGAGGAGAGAAAACCATGGATCCACTCCTGCGTATGTCCTTTGATACAATAACATTTTAGCTTTTCAAAAGTCTCATGTGTGGAACCATATGCATGTCAAATGGTTTGCTAAAGTCTAGTACAATAACATCTATTTGGCTACTCTCTTTATTTAATATAGATGTCGATTCGTCTACTGCCTCGATCAGGTGTGTCGCACAAGACACACCTTGACGAGTCCCATGTTGCTTAGAAGAAAAAGGCAAGTAAACATTGGAGCAATTTATAATGCAGTTTCTTTCAAGAACCTAGAAGGTATGGTATCTTGCTGAAGTGATGGTAAGGTGGTAAGGTTCTCTACCGTAAAAACTGAACTAAATTGATTTAACAAGACATTGGCCTTTGCTTGGTCTTGGTCTTTATGAATTTGAGGAGAAAACCGCAGAATGAATTTACAGCAGTGATTAACATCCAGCAAAACATATTGCTCTGTGTGTTGCAAAAGTACTAGTAACAGATAAAAATCAAACACAGTTTCAAAGCTCAATAACCAATATTACTTAACACAGTGAGCAGTGATATACATGCACAATAAAAGGTTATTGAAAATCTTTCATACATTGCAAAGCCCACTTTAATTATAGATTGCCCAAAATCGACTCTCTTTGGTGTCGCTTCATACCTCATAGCTGTGTAGAGTTTGAACGAAATCGGTTCATCGGTAAAACCTCTAGCTTGTCCGGTGACATACATACATAGTTAGATACGAAACAATCCCTAGGCTTTCGCTTCAGCTGCTGAAGCAACGCAATAAAGGAGAGCTCTGGACATTCCAACTCTACTGTCATCAGGACAGTCTGTGTAGTGCCGACCTCTGAGGTACAGACTCTATGTCTGAGAGCGTTGGCTGCTGGTTATACTAGTGTTTACTCGTGTTACATATAATGGAGCACTTTGAGATTGTAATTTAGGTCTTTTAATTTCTTTGGTGCTTCTTTATATTCACTCTGTAGAGCACATATTCTCTGTTAGCCTGTACCAATAAGTTCTTTTATAACATACAATTTGGAAGTAACTCCATTTCATCCGTGTCCGTAATAGGCACACCTTAATGTCACCTAGGTTTACCGCTGTCCAATCTGTAGACCTTAATGTCGAGTTTTTCTCTTATTCTTTCTTATTTTTGTTTTCTTCTTCGTTTCCCAAAACCTGTCTTGGTGTGTTGCATAGATGCAACAGTGCATGTTCCACTTGGGAGTTTGCTTTGTGCAGAAAACCATTGGTGAATCTTCTAAGAAATGAGATTTGAGTGAGATGAAATTGCAATGTGCCGGTGATCCAAGTTCAACATTTTTACTATCAGAAACTGGTATTGGCCAAGCAAGTGTTTCAAAAGTTCTACTTATGTACAACTCTGGAAGAGTCCTGCGGCAGTCCAGTGTGTACCATGATCATGACGCTGAACATGCCTTGAATAATTGTTGAATCATATATATATATATTGATCTAGCCTAGATAGAAAATCGTTGTTTTCAAAGGAGTATAAAACAATCAAATTTATTGCTTGCTGTCAAATAATTGAAGAATATCTTATCAAATGGAACCATCTACATTGAAGAATACTGCCCATCCTGTCGATAATGCTGAGGGAATGCAAATAACTGCGTCTACTTACACAATGCAAACTTACCCTTAGGAGACTGTCCGGATAAAACAGAAGTTCAGCTTGATATTGCCGATACCCTTGCCGATGTAATAATAATGAGCGACTCCTTTTTTTACGCATTTCATATCTTGGTTGTCTGTATATAATGAGAAATAATACGTGCTCTAAGGATTTGAGTACTGTGGATTTTTTGTATTTAGGATTTGAGTACTGTGGATTTTTTGTATTGACTATTTATATCATATAGGCGCAGGTCCGTTTGGCAACTAATATATGCTTGTCGTCTGGCAGTAGCCCACTTAGCTGGCAGATCTAGGTTTTGGGAAGGGGGTGTTAAGGTCATTGATGTCGAATGTGCAATTGAGAGCGGACATGCAAAAGGTCGACGGAAATGAAATATATTAGACGTGAAATAGTTATTGCAGGGCGAGTCTACAAAACGAAAGTCAGTCATTGCTGACTGTCCGGGAGGTGAAAGGGCGAATTTCCCCAGGGCGAGATTCACCAGCCCTTGTGCCCGCACTGTGAGTAAATTCACAGTTCCCCGCCCATCTTAGTGGGAAGGGGGGCGCGCGCCCATGCGCTAATTAATCAGACTTCTGTTCAAGACTACGGCAAATCAGACCCCATCCCCTTAATGTGATGACATATCTTTAAAAATTGCAGTTGTTCAACTCGACTTGTTAGTATATGTATTTGACAACCTTGAAGAAATGGACTGATGTAGTGACCAATGCGACTTTGATGCGTAGTTGGGGGAGCTGTATATAGCTT
Source organism: Streblospio benedicti (assembly GCA_019095985.1). NCBI lineage: Eukaryota > Metazoa > Annelida > Polychaeta > Spionida > Spionidae > Streblospio > Streblospio benedicti. The sequence continues at coordinate 31,680,692 of CM032661.1, forward strand.
CAATCACACAACCTCCCACACGGCCGCAGTTTCATAATATAACCAATTACTTATCTATTGAAAGTAACATTGGTGACACCAGTACTTATACTCAGCTTTTGAACAACATTTGACCGTGCTCTATGTCATCAACCGTTCGTCTAGTTCACCACCGAGGAGATAATGCTCCATATAATGGATGGAAAACGAAGACACCCGCACGTTTGCAGATGTACATTCACAATTGACTGCATCATATCCAATATCAATAGACTATACAAAGGCAGTAAATTGAGGAGGGGTGTGAATCGCCGAACGGAGTAATTGCAAAGTTAATTGCGTGGAGGATTACAGTGTTCTTCGGGGTCAGCAATTATAGGGAAGACAAGGGGATGACGCATGCTACAATTTTCCATTTGGCTTAGGCTACTTGTTAGATGCTTATTATAGATATCGCCTTCGAGTATGAACTGTGGCCCTGTGTGGTAAGTATGATAGATCTGATTTCAGAAAAGCCTTATTATAGATCTCATCTTTGAATATGAACTGTGGTACTGGGTGGTTACTTTAGCATATCTGATTTACGTATGACCTTATCATAGATCTCATCTTTGAGTATGAACTGTGCTACTTGGTGGTAACTATATAGATCTGATTTAAGAATAGACTAGCTTTAGGAGATCACCATTAGATTTGTATCAATCAACCGATCGTTTGCATTGTGGTTTCTACACTCGGTGGACCAACACGTACTCTAGAGCCTTCTATTAAGATCACCGTTCTATTGAGACCAACGTCATAATAAGACCACTTCTTGTTGTCCCAAATCTCCATAAAGAGACCACCCGCGAGTTCTTATAGAGAGGTTCTACTCTCTAAGCGTGTGTGTTTTGTCTTATGAATACTTAATTCTATTCTCACTGTTCTGGCAAGCAATGAATACTACTATTCCTTTTGACAATACCACATTTTATCTTGCTGGGAAAAAAGTTTTCCAACAGACAGTGCAAGAAAAAGTGAGTAAAGGCGGGGAAAATGTAAATTGCCTTGGTGACAAGTCAATCCTAAAAGAGCAAAATGTCAAGGCTTGTCATATGTAATAATGTTCTTTGCTCGGTTCTTGGAAGCCGATATGAAACCAGTGCTGAAGTATGACGCTTTCTGTAGAGGAAGTCTACATGTACTCTAGGTATATACGTATAAAAGGAAAACCATATATATGAAAATAGAACAAATAAAAAGCAATTCAGTGACACAACTCAATGAGCTTGTCAACTGTGTAAAACAAATAAAAACAAAAAACAAAAATAAGGGAGCTATTTTCGATTTTGAACTTATCAGAAGACATAAAATCACTCCCGGTATGATCGTTACAATAGCTGGTTTACTTTTTCATCAAGGACAATACCATGCAAATGTCAATGTTTCCAGCACATCAGTATTTGCCTCACGTACAGACTTTGTTACAGGACAGTTGTTGGAAGTGGCGTGGCCTGTTGTCACCAATCATTCAGAGGTCAGTCGATTTTAGCCATTTATCTTTTATCCTTTGAAAAAAATCTTCTTTCTATGTAGTATATATAAAACAGATTAGAGTGCTTTAAAAAATAAAAAAAGCTACGATTGTACAACACTTAAGAATTACTGGAGTTTCTGAAACGACCTCAATAGTATGGCAGACCTTACAAATAAAGACCACATCAGATTTTGTTTTAAGATATACTTGAAATTAGAGTTCGATTTGTCCCGCTAAACATCAACAACAACATTGCGTGCATTAAATCTTTTTGTCAAGTGCAATTCCAGACATTCTATACCATTTTAAAAACATCATTAGAATTTTAAAAAATCAGTGGATAGTGAGCTCTCCAATGTCTTTCAACTCTCTGCTCTGCACGAGCTGTCAACAGGGCGGAAGTGTGGGTTTCCCTATTAGTGGCCGGGCACGCACGCGCAACTAGCTGTTTGAGTATCGGGTGAACGTGCAAATTACTTCGCCACCAGAACTAAGGCCTCGTTAATGACGTCACGGTCATGGAATGGCAGTCAACAAAAAGATTTTTATATATTATTATGTAACGGACGATTTTGTTCAACTAACTCTCCAACGATAAAGAATGAAAGCATACTAGTATACAAAGCAGTCTAGATTGCGTGCGTTTATCATAGTCTATTGTGAGTTGTGCCATTCACTAGTTTATGGATGAATATAGGCTATGGTTTCATTATAGTTTTAGGAACATTGAGAAAACGCATTCAAATTGCTAAAAAGAACAATAATTATGCTTGCCGTTTCTTAGCTGCACATTGTCAATGGCGTCCACTCGTGCAGATATTATTGTGTTCTCGCATCTGAAGAGGACTGCTACGCCCAACTTTATAGATAAGCCTTTGTCCCGTTCTATATTTCTCACCTCATACGTGAAACATTAACATAGTTAGAGAAGAGCGACCAGTCACATTTTAAATAGAACAACACGGGTGCATACAAATGCAGAAAATAGGTTGATTTTATTTTTTTACATCAGATTATCATAAGAAAGCATCCCTAGTGGCACAGAATGGAAGCAAGAAATAGAAGGAAAACTCATTTTCGTCTGCTGGCATGCGCATTAAGACGACATTTCATTTGTCACAGTTTTCTTCCTCAAAGGTCGAGATTTGAATTCGTTTTTCAAACCTCACCTTTCCAATAGAAAACAAAAACATTTATCATCATTTTAATTAAAAAGAAGATTCTGAGATCATCATAAGAAGCTTAAAAGTAAGAAAAGGGTAAGACAAACCGGAAAAAATATAATATACAAGATTATACTGTTGTGAAGTTCGGCTCTATGTTCAAATTTGGAGAGATTATTTTATGATCTCCACCACCACACACCCCTAATTTGGACATGACACACATGGAACACCACATACTGTCAACCCTCACTAGATGATCCAAACCTTTTGTGGAAAAAAATGGAGGGCGGGGGGGGGGCAACCAGTGGATTTCATATCATATTCTATACGGTCAAAAGCCAAATACATCATGCAAATTGAATATTTTCAGGGTAATAAGGATGCGCGCATCCCTTTACCCCAGGATCTACCTATGCCACCGACCTGTATGAATAGCCAGGTGTTGAGGTGTTATCCATGCAAGTACTACACTTTTATCTACTGTCTTTGGCGAGGGTGCCCAATTAGAACGATGAAAAGAGTCAGTGAGAACACATCAAACAAGGCAAATACCTCAATTTCCTCTAAGTGGTCTCTTTTCCTGGGGGACAAATGTCATCACATCCTATTGGATGCTCCCTTTAGGGGACAAAATAATTACATGTTGGGTATATGCCAAAAAACAAACATGCAGCTGACATGTCCAAATATTGCGGGGACTTTGGTTTATCTCTGTTTTATTTTGGGTTCGGTTTACTTTGTGTGTGTATGTCCAAGGCGCAAAATAACATGTTGCGACCTGCCCCCCGTAAAGCTCGGGGCACAACCGGCCGCATGGGCATTTTGGCAGTACGGATTGTTCCCAATGTGCGGTGTCTAGGGCAGATATGAACGTACTGCCTAATGTACTGGCTCCATACTGGTACTGTACGGTGTACCTACATTCAGGCAACTGTTTATATTGAACATAGAGATCGTCTAGTATGTCACCCCCTCTACTGTCTCCGTACTGCCTCAAAACGTACTGTTGACGCACTTTATCAGCACTGGACACACACAAGGTCTTCTTAAGTTTTTGGCAGTTTAGAGGCAGTATATAAACCGTGCTGTCGGTTGTGCCATAGGTTTAATTAAGTAATAACCATGAGTCTGAAAATGATTGCTGATGCTGGAAAGTTTAAATACCTTAAAAAAGTGTAATTTCTACCGGTCGTCTGTCTGATCTGACACTCTCTCCTTTGACTGGAAAAATGATTATAAGTTTATCTTGGCGGATGGAATTTCTTGTTGCCGAAAGCAGAAACGTGACATTTACAAATTGGCTTGTGTCACGCATCTGTCCACTTTTTACACAGTGTGCTTCGTAACTGAGGTGGTAACGACATAGAGTTAGACGATCAAAACCTCAGAACAAGAAAAGTACACGTATATACTCCTACGTTGTAGCTTAAATGATGGAGTTTACAGCCCGTAAACCACACTGCTATCGAGCATGACCTCGCAAGGAATACATTTACACGAGGCCAAGAGAAGAGTGGCATTAATATCACAATCTTGGCAACTGCAATTGTAACTAACATTTATTACACTTCCGCAATGTGCTCATCACTCATATTAACGGTCACTTAGCTGGACGCAGTACACACACACCCACGCACACACACACACACACACGCACACACACACACACACACACACACACACACACACACACACACACACACACACACACACACACACACACACACACACACACACACACACACACACACACACACACACACACACACACACACACACACACACACACACACACACACACACACACACACACACACACACACACACACACACACACACACACACACACACAAACCACACACACACACACACACACACACACAATTTATGTGCATTTAACGTTTATGTCACGGGGAACAATGTTCAATAAGGTTGTGAGTGCATGGGTTTGCTCAACATTCACCGTATGCCTAAACTGCTAACCAAACCAATTTCCCTGTTTAGACAAGGAGTTCAAGCTTTCAACAAACATGCCGTAGAAGCATTTTAGTACATTTTCAGTAGGACCGAATTAGCTATATTAAACCGTTTATGTGCGTGTAGACGTGTAGATAGATAATCTAGTAGATTTTGTATGTTTGTTAACAGAGACTCTTTTTCTGATTCATTTGATTTAAGGACCTGTGTAATAAAACACATTGTTTTTATTTAACTTTCATTTTACAACCTAACAAATTACGCATTGCGTTATTTGTGCAGAGAACCGATCATACAGAGATAGTACCCATTGTTTTGACTGTCACCCAGAAGAAAGGTGAAGCCATTTTGGAATAGGTTTGCTCAACACACCCAACTGCCCAGTTGAGACTCAAACTGACGTTTTTTGCACATGACTAGGGAACCATGCATTACAGCCAGACACTAAATTATCCAGCTTCTATTTTTATACCAGAATTGCCCATGTGTCAATATAACCTTTGTCTGTGGCATGCGCCAATGTTCCTTTTCCAGGACTCGTCCATGTAACCAAGTATCGAAAGGGGTGGTTATAGACACTACCTACATTACAAAACATACAAACACCACCCTCTTTAACATATAGCAATGATATGTTGTTTGTCCACTAGATACAGCTCTCTTATAATTATCTGACAAGCGGAAGAGAGTTTGCATGATGTGTTGTTTAATGTCAATATTATATTCAACCACTCCCTGCTCCAGCGCTGGGTGCCATGGACTCATCTCTACTAAACAAAGCCAGTTTCCACCGACACAGCTCTCTCGTGTTGAATGATGCTGTACACGAGTATATGGCCGGGGCACATGTAAGAAATAAAAGCTGTGTTGATTGGTACATGTGATGTAGTACTGCCTATATGGCACTTTGACATATAGGCAGATCCATGTGGTTTTGCACCAAACATATTTCATTGCTGTGTTTTGCATGTTTGCCGTCAATCGCGCGTACAAAATCCATGAGATCCCTGAAATGCAAGTGTAAATGTGGTGGTTTATAGTCGTGATTCTAATGACTTTACATTTTACACCGGGTCATTGGCACACTCAATGATTGTCGATTGATCATTTCTCATATACTTGCATCGGCAGCACATTCAGCGCACATTGCTGGTCACGCATACATACACTCATACACTCTTTCAACCCGATGACCTGTACTTAGTTAACGTGTAGATGCCACGGAGCACTGTGCAACTATTTGGGGATGAGATTGCTCAACACCCAACAACAGAACCGACCGGGAATCGAACCCACGACCTTCTGGTCACGAGTCCGAGTTCCTATCTTATCGGCTACTGAAGCACTTAAGTGCGCCCCCCCCAACCCACCATTTTTTTGCACAAAACACTAGCTTCCAGACAGATCGCGTATGAGACAATTCGAATACCATGCATGGAACCCGGTAATTGAGATGGTGATCAGTCCACACCAAACACTCCGTAACGAAGTCATAATGTGAGAGCGAATGGAACGCAGGCTACAATTCCACGCAGTCTAACATGTCAAGGCTCATTCAAGCCCAGTTCTAGTTGAACGGCAGACTGATTTACTGGGGAACCATCGTGAAGGACCATTAACTGGTGGTCATTGCCACATAATGTACACAGCCACGCGCCGTTAACTGACGAACAGTTAATGTTACCACAGCATATAGTTCTCAACAGCAGCAACTTATCTCGAGTTGATGTGATAGATATCTACTTGTCTAGTGTGTTCACCGTTGTTGGATCACTAGATAGTAGATGTATGAGATATATATGTTCTAAAGATCTATGGGAATAATTCCATTGTGTATTGGCATTAAGCGTATGAGTATGGTAAACCTTTTTGATAATCGAAGTATTCATGCCCCCCCCCCAAACCACCACTCACACAATCATTGGGTATACCACAAATGAACCTTAAACATGCTCATACCCCCTCCCCCTCATCTCCATAGCACATAAAGTACATGTTACCTCCAGACATTTACATTTACATGAACACCTATCTCAATATTGTCAGGTTCCTTTCGTATTCGAATACTCGCGCACACAGCTTACTCACCGGAAGCAGGTGCGTATTTGTGGTGGTGTGGCTATTAATTTGGCGAACAATTCAAATCAGTCATAACCCCCCTTCCATCCCCCATCCCCCACCCCCTTTGGCACCGCTAGCAGACGATCGTAGACTGCAGTGATGCACGGTGAGCTCAGCATAAAATTGTGTGCAGACGACTTTTCTGATGATACGAGTCACGTGCTTTAGAGGGCGATGTTTACTTGTAACACTGGGATTTTAGCGGAAATAGGATACCTCTATGGATTTCACTCTTCAGCGTACATTGCATTTGAAAAACTATTGTTACATTTTATTATAGTAAGTGTTTTATATACATGCGTGCACAGGATATGTATTGACAATAGCAGAGGTCTTGCTATTTCATTTTTAGAGTTTAAATTAGATTTTCTATTTTTTTATTCACTTATATAATGAGATCTGAAAAAGCTATTTATAGCAGGAGATATCTGAACCCACGTGCTGAGTAAGTTATATTACTGTGTAAGTGTATGCCATCTGCTGACCGTCCAAAGATTATTGTTATCAACCAAGATGTGATATTTTATGCATTAGATGCAATTTTGTTACAAATGAAACAGCATATATAATGCAGGAATTGCTTCTTGTTGTTCTGTAAATGCTAATGCAGTTTACGTTGTAATAAACAGTGAACATGTGTTTTGCAAGACGTGTTAGATGACTTACTTTGTAATTGTTTTGAAAATTCTAAACAGTAGATTACTTACGTGTCGTGTGTGTATACAGACAGATTACATGGTTGACTCACGACTGGCTATTTTGATACTTTACTCTCTTGCAAAGCAATGCAAGTTCTGCGGCACCTCTTTCTTAATGGTCTAACTTCGTACTGTTTATCTATTGATATCATTTCGTAAAGTCGTAATTAGACAATGATGATGTTAAGATTAGCATGTTGATATATTTCCATAGGAGGCCTACAGTAATCTCTTTTACACTATACACAGTGTTAGGGTTCTACGTAGTAGCTACCCGTGGGTTAATTTGTGTCATCCAACTGGGGAAAGTTCGCCGAGTTACACTTACAATGCAAGCAACATAGGCAGATCCTGGGGGGGGGGGCAGGTGGTGCGCCCACCCCTTTCCCACCAAAATACTTCATTTTCTTAGGGTTTTTGATGAAATCCTTAAGTGCGGCCCCCCCCCTTTCAAAAAAAACCTGGATATGCCTATTATGAGCAACACGTTGAGATCGCACGCTTTACGCAGCTAAACCGTTAAGTTAAAATATCCTCAACTTATATGATGCCGTGAAAAATGTTCCGTGAAAAATGGATGCTTCTTATGAGGGTTATTTTCAGTAGCTTGGGAATTGAATAATAAGACTGAAATAGACAAGAATGGCTAGCCATTATCCTTTATTTAGCACACATTGTCTAGCAATAGTGATAATATATGCTGATTCCATTTGTCAGCTAATTAGCGACGATCACAACGCATTATGGGTACGTTATGTTTGAGCGTGGAAGTCGAACGAAACACAATTAGAATTGAAAAAAAATGCACAGTTTTTTGTTGTGTGTCAGCTCACATCAGGATGAAGAAACGCCAAAAAGTAATCTGGTTGATCTCTATCGGATTTCTTTTGACATGAACTAGATGTGAACAATGACAGATAGACCCTCTATGTGTGATCCAGATTTCAGTTTACTCTGTTTGCCAGCAAGGCGTCTGGCCGTCTGGGATCCGGGCTGGTACCAATCGTTTGTGTCATACTTTTGTGCGTAACTAGTAGTGTGTGTTGAGCAAAGCTATTTTGAACGGAAATGCCATTTTCACAGGTGAGAATGTTCTTAAGTGCCTAGCATCCATATTTTTGTCCAACGACGTTGTTGGTCACTAAGTCTAAATTCACTCCCCCTAGTACCCCCGCCCCATATCAAGATATTGTGAATATGTGCGATTTGTGAACATTTTTAAAGTTATCAACACAAGTATTTTGGAGGTACTGGAGTTGAATGCATAGATAACCCGGTGTGAATAGGACAGTCGACAAATATCACACCTGCTCTAATTGTAGCTCTATCGTCTGCCACTGAATACTTAAACCCTCAATTTCACACGTGTTGTAGTAGTTCCAGATGCTCAAAAGGACGCCAGAAGGTTAATGTCATTTCGAGGTAGATGGTAGATAATCTCGTCTCAACTTTGGAGTGATCAGGGCCGGTTTAGTAGGGAATGGCACACTTTTGGCTGGTTCTGGGCTAAATATGTGATCTACCTTGGCAAGTGAGAAAATCGTAAATGCCGTCAATACGATTACAACAGGAAGCAATGAAAGTATGGACCAAAACCATCTGTTTTATCAATTCGGTTGTGGCATGATGCTGCTCGATTACCGCTGTTTTCCAGGAGGAAATGGCCAACTTGTGCAACTTGTGGTTCTGGCCCCAAAATTTGTATCACTTCTCTGAAGAAGTGATTTCGATTTTGTCAGTCGTGAGCTCCCGTTATGGATTATTGGAATGTTGATCAGGACCACCTTCTCACTTTTCTGGGTCGTCTGCAAGGGTAACTCGATCATCTTAAAGTAAAGTATTTCCTCTTGAATCAAAGCTGACTGTGCTGGCAATATTCATATGGATGTTACCGTGTTACGGTTTGCTGTTTCTCAACGGTCCTGTGAGCCTTCCTATTCATCCAGTCCATCTGAAAGATCACAGACCGTTATCACAGACGGACCCATAAGTTTTGGCAACAAACTATGTAAACCAGGCAGCATAAAAATGGCTGACAATATTTTCTCTCCTTGTCTGAAGCATCTAGACTGTGGAGTTATCACGGTCTATGTGAAATTGGGGGGCTATGTAAACAGCTCACTTTTTGTCCGGATACTGTGCCAGCGGCCGTGTGCCCGTATGTAAATTTACTACTTCCTCCACATTTCTTGCATTCTGTCCAGGGTACTGTTACACTTAATGACATTGGTGGCTGAAAAAGCGTACCGTTCAGTGATGCTGAACGAATACAATGAATATTTGAACACCTCGTCACTACTCCAGGGTATGGCAGTCCTATGAATACAGGAGGTATGAGTTTGGTGAAAGGCAGGAGTAGATAAATCTGATAGTCGTATCTGGTAGCCACATGAACCCTTACCATTAGAATAAATCGTAGTGCGTTTGCAATTGTGTTGTGAGTTAGGGCACAATAAAACACCATTTCGTTCGTCAAGTACCATGTGAAATGGACCTGAATAAAAGATAGAAAACACCCCCACAACTATCGATATGAAGTTAGAAAATGTGAAAAGTTTGCTTGTGGACACAATTTTCTTCTCCATTCTCTTTTGTATGGCAAGCAAGGTCCTACAACTATAATGACATATAGCTGAATACAGGTTTTGCAACCCTAAGCTTTCATTTTATTCATTGGTTCGTGAGTTCGAGTCCCGCTAAGGCCACTTGATGTAGTCCAATGGAAGCTTGCCATAGAAAAGAGAGAAAGATAAGAAGAAAATTGAAATATACATGTACATGTGTATAGTGAGACTTACCTGCTTCTTCTGTGTCTAGGGGGTTTAAACAGTGTGTCTCATTTGACCAAGGTCGACCTCATTAAAGGCAAAATCCCATTATAGAGCTGCTGTCCCATTAGGATGCACATGCTAATTTTGTACCAATTGGGCTGTAAGGACGTGGTTTACAAGTGGCATGTTGTCACTGGCAGATCCAGGGGGCTTCATGAAACGCCCCCAAGCCACCCACCCCCATCAAGAAAAAAAATAACGTTCTGCCTAGGATTGTGGCATCACTGCACACATTGCAGAGACTTTGCAGCGCACAGATCTTTATGGAATGAATCTGCTCTTCGCCCACACCTATCTAATTAAAATCAAAACTGGATATTTTAGGGCACAGTGCAATGTTCACCCACCCCAACAATATATAAAATAGTGTACATCGCATCTCCTAAGCAATTCAAACCCATTCATCATACCCCATTTCAGCGACACCTCTAAACACGGTAACATCCGGTTACAGCGAGCGTGACAACATGCAATTGGTCGCCGGATGTGTGGGACAAATATGGATCTATTTCCAGAATTACACTTTGAGTGGCACTGGCCATGAGAGGACAGCCTGATTAGCGCAGTATTGATAAGGGAGCCGCCGCCGCCGCCTCTGTGATATACCAAAGACCTTGCATGGGATTCGAAAATAAGTGCCATGTACGTGTCTCCATTTAAAGCCTGCTCTACACATTTGTGATATTCAACCTACGTAGCTCTACGTGCACTGACGAACTGGCAAATTCGTCAGGAAATTTTGAACATGTTCAAAATTCGTTGACGAATATACTGGTTAGTTAAGGTTCGTTACAAATAGTTATGCTACGTCTATAGATCGTAGAACATTCGCTCATATAAGTAACACCTCGTTTGGCTCAGCAACTCAGTGTAACAAGCATTTTTTACTGCGTTCAATGTCGCCTCAACACGCCCTTGTAGACAAACTGGCCAAAATCGTATTTATGCGTTGCACAGATTCGCATATGATCGCCCATGTGTAAAGCGGGTTTTAAGGCGTTGAACCATCGTCACCTTTTTTTTTCAAAATGTGATGTCACTGTAGCAGAAATGTGTGTTGTGTAGATGGGAATTTTCAATGCGTCACTTTTTCGAGTAAAAGTTGCTCAAAAATGGCCATATCGTCGCGTTATGTTTTACCCCATGTGGGGACCATTATCAGGGTGGTTTACGGTAAAACATCCATCATTATATATTGATAGCAGCTGGTTATTGGGCCACTTTGACATGGGAAACGGAAATGTGTGTATTTCAAAGGTCGTGGTCCACAATATTCTTGTATGTACAGCGTCTTGCAATACAATACATTATGATACAATACAATATAAATTTCAATAGCGCCAACAACACTTCAGTGTTCATGTACGTTTGAAGGCATCCTTAAACAAATGCTGCTTTGATTGCGATTTTAAAATATCCTGAGTCTTGGACTGTTGTATGGACAAAGGAAGTTTGTTCCACAATTTAGGTGCAGCTATGTTAAGGAACTTGTTAGCAGTCTGGTGAAGACCCCGCTTAGAAAACATGTACCAATAAATATGCAACAGAGAAGTGAATGCGTCTCCATATATATTGCGGGTTCATTATTCAAATGCCAAGTCAGTGATGTTGTAACATTGAATTATTTCCAGGATGAAACAGATTTCTTTGGAACGACGGTGTTTTGGGTAGGGTGTATTGTTTATCATATGAACGTTTGCGTAGCACTTGTATTGCAAATTGAAAATTAGCAATGCTGTATTTATATTGGGATGTTGGTACGGAAATTGAATGTGTGGGGGAAACGTCTGGAAAAAGTTGTAGAAAGGCTGACAAATTGTGAAATGTGGAAAAAAACTGTAATATGTGAGAGCTGTTTGTCGGAGGACTGATTAATTTTCTGATAGTCAAATATATTATATTTGCTTAAAAAGGAGAAAAAAAGATAATTTGTAAAGGTTGGGATTAGTCCGTACGCACTACATTCAATTAGATCTATCAGGTTGTGCTTGGGATCTTTTTTCTTGTTGTAATTAATGGAGAACTTAAGATTAAGTACATGGTTTTTCATCGTGGTGCATCACGTCAAGATAATCTATATAGCAGGGACACTTCCCAGTGCATGAATTAATCATTATCCCTGAATTCTTTGCTCGCTACATATGGCGTACATGTAGCATGTAAGGAAAATACACATCGTAACAGAACATTCCTAGAAACGGAGCATGAATGAATTGCATGTTTACTTTGGTTTTATGTCGAAAAAAGAGATCAAAGGCAGTGGTTATTAGGCTCATGAATGATATTCGTTTTGCGGAGTATTGTGTGTCCTTTGAAAATTACACTCTTACAATGCATTTTGATTTTGATTACCACAAAACTAAACATTCGCCATAACCACTACGTTGGTTCTAAATCTGAGCCATCTACATCTATCTATCCCCAAATGAGAGCTAGCTTATTCATTGGCAGACGAAATATGACGTCACAAAAACCGCTACAATAAGATTGTCTCCATGTAATCTTCTCGTGCGACAGTATTTAGGAGGCATCCCGTGAAAGGACATCACTCGCAAAAAAAATAAGATTGGTCAAGGGATTGAGACTTGGCGTCTGAGTATGTTTTTACGACATTCGATATTACTTCGACCTTCATTCGGCTGTATAATCCCTGGACCAGACGAGATACGGCACCAATGCGGGTAGCGTTTGGCGATCATAGTCCATAAAAAAACGATTTTATGAAGACAATCATTCTTTATCAGGTGAATAGTTGCTTTGTCCTTAAAGCTGCCAATTGCTAAATGGGGCGAACCTTTGTTTATGTATGTACGATGTGTACAAATTGTTTAGATTAATTTGAGTGGTTGTGTTCTAGATCAGGGACTATATGTTTGCTGGTTTAGTGCTTATGACACGATTTTCTGCTTAACGAAAAGAAAAAAAAATCCTACAACTAAACATTAAAAATGTCAAACATAGAAAATAGAAGAAAAAACACAATAAACTTACATGGATGTTTGAGGGGTGTAAAGGGTATCTAATTCCATGAGAGTGGGTCGTGTTTCAGCAATGAATAAACAAAATGAGTTAACTTGACACTTACGCTTAATATCTAATATGTAATATGCAATGAGATTGTATTACACAAAAGCCGTAATCGAGTGTAAAAATGAGTAAAATGTCCTCTAGAACTGACGGCACCGACCAAGAAAAAACAAGTGTCAAAGTGTCAACAGCACAACTGCCGTCTCTGCCACTTCCGATGAGCACCAGCGATCGAATGCAGACAAATTATGCAACACATTTACATTGATATTGTCATTTTTTCAATTGAATTTCATCCATTTAAAGCCTCTCTCACCATTTTAAATGAAGTTTTTGTGAAAATTGAACACATGCTTACTCATAAAAAAAAGTCAGACATTGTAATAGCTGTCAGTTCTGAAAGAAAATACGCTATTGTCATTAACAATGCAGTATGTTGTCTATATTTGTCTAAATGTGAAATAATGTCAAATCACTGTGCATACATTGCCATTGCCCACTCCATAAAGCCCACTTCCGCCAATTGGCCGCGCATGCGTGCCTTGTCTCCATCTATAGATAGACTTGAAGTTCTTGCGCGTGCCCAAGACTCACATGGCTTTACGACCTGGTCATTCCGCTCAATTTATGCTCTTTTGGTGCTGCTATTTTCGAACCTTAAGTACGCGGGGATTTCTTGTAGCATTCACTGCAACTTGAAATGTTGCAACAGTCACTATATATCAATCTGTATGGTTATTCATTTTCGTATGTTTGTAATTCTCTTGGGATATTTAGTCTATTCAATGTATTTTTTTCTTTTGCGCAAGAACACAAAATAACAAAAAATAAATCATGTATTATACACCATAATCTGTAAACGTTCACTAAGTAATTCATTTTTAAAAAAACGCACACGCTATTTGCCTGAATAGGTGCAATATTGTGAATGATAGCCATTCACACGTGCGATGTCACTATGGCGTAAATTGCATTTCTCAAACAAGTGGCAGTGACGTGAGCCACTTGTACCAACAGTGTTGCAGCTGTGGGCGCTTTTGTGAGCACTCATTGGAGTGGGGACTTGTTGATGGATATGGAACATTGAGACCTAGAGATATTTTACACAATTCATAATTGAATGTTTATCACAGAATCGGTGTTTTTGTCCACTTCGTCTTTTTTATCGTGTAACATTTCTTTTGCATAAAAGCCTAATTGATTGGTGGTTTCACTAATTGGAATTGATAGGTTGCATTGGGATATCTTTTATTCTGATGTTATAATAGTAGAACCTCCTATTAAAAACCCTCTCTATTGAGAACACCTCTTTTTTACGTTCCCAAACCTTCATAAAGCTACAAAAAGTATAGGGAATACCTCTTTGTCGAGACCACCTGGCACTAGTCCCAAAGGTGGTCCTGATATAGAGGTTTTACTGTATGTAATAAACGGAATCCAGACAGACCGAAGTAATAGACACGCAAATGCTACTTTAAATATATGAAACAATTACGTCTGAATCCAATCAGTGATGATCAGTGTAATTGGTCAAGTCATTAGAGACAGGGTACTGTGGATAGCAGGGTAAGTCACAACATGAGATATTGCACACATATGAATAACCATATGGTGATGACAATAATTTGGGAATACCTACTACTTGTTATCAAAATACTTTTTAAATATGTTACAATAGATTTGAAACAAAATACACTGTTTCATGGTCATGACAATAATTTTGGAATACCCACTTGTACTTATTATCAAAGTATTTTAAAATTCTATTACAGTAGATTATATGTTAAAATCTTGTCTCTTTTGCTAGTCATGGCAAGAAGCAAAAACCACTAGAAGTCTCCATCATATAAAAATCCATCGGCAATAATCCTTCCAATGCATATATACGAACAGGAAATAAATCGTAGCAGCAATATCTCCTACTCTAACCATGTAGCAACAAATCACATTTTTAGTACTATTCGCATGCACTCTGTTGGGTTATACACTTTTTATGACTCAATTTCACCAGCAACAATTCATCATGGTAGTCTATGTATGACTCTAGGCGGGATTTTCAACAGTCCTATAAAAAGGTCATTTCGTAGCCGAACGTCACCTATTTTCCGTTCCCCAAGAATGAAACTTGAGCATAAAATGTACATTACTACACATAAAATGTGTGGCAGTCAGGAAAAAACATCCATTAGTGTACAGTTTTCAACAACAACTTTATTGGCTCCGACCACAATCGACAATGGATACGCTAATACGAAAACTATTGTTAGTCATGATTGATTTCTAGACAGATTAAAATTAGTGTTAGGCTTGCACATAATTTACATGCTTTTGATACAGGCCGTATAATGTAAACGTATGATGTAAATGTTTACAAAATACGACGTTAGCGTATATTGTAAACACACACCAGAAGATGGTCTGGCTGCCGTGAAATGTAAACACCGTAAACTGTGAACATCCCTCTCGAGAATCTCCATCATTGTAGGTTATAGGGCAGTGGGATGGGCACCTACAGAACGAGCTTGAAAGAAAAGATACGTGGTATGACGCAACACCAAAGTAATTCTATTCTGGGAAAGTTTGTAATAAAAGTGTGCTTTCCATAGAGCAATTTTTAGTCCACGTTCAACATTTCCTGCAATAGCTTTGTTAATCGTAGTAAAGGCATCATTCAAAGTAAGGTACAATGCTTACATGCTTACTGAACAACGGTATTCAATGTTGGCATTTTGCCACTTAAAGTATACCTTCCAAAATCATCAGTAGTTATTCACTATAATTTGAATACTGCTTGAAACATGACAATCAAATTGGCATTACGGTTATGCTAGAATAAAGTGCTTGGAGAACACAGGTTCAGCAGATTAATTTCGCCTCGTGGGCAATAGATCTTTTCTCCAGCCATGCTTAGGAGGCACTTGCAATCCACTGCCAAGAACAACGAATCGCACATCAAAAAAGATTTTTCCTGCTTTAAATCTTTAATTGCAAAGTAAACATCTTTTTTCCCCACGACTCAACGCTAGTCTAGCGACGCTGTGCTCTCCGGGCACTTTAGATCTAGATACATTAGCCATTCCATGTTCATGACTGCGGTAGTAAAATACGTTATAATAGCGTAGTAACCGACTATATTATGATTTGATTACATTCAACGATGTATCAGATCAGCAGTCTACCCATAACAGTGATGATGATCCACACGCCATATGGTCTGCTAGTTACGAGGATAATAAATAGGCTCTGGCAGTATTTGTGTGGCATGGAGTGAAGTTGTCTCACATATAATAAGCGGAGGCAATGACAGCTCCCATATTTACATAGGGCTTGCGCTATAATAACACTGGTTCTGGGTCAGAATCATTAAGGGTAATGGCCCCACTTTTATAACACGACTGTCCTCCGTGTAATTAGAAAATCGCCACCACCATCATAGCTGTAGGTGGTGTGGGCCTGATTACCATGGTTCAGTATGACAAAAGCAGTTATGTGTATGTATTCAGAATCGTGTGGGTTGATTGCAGGAGGTTACGTTTTTGTAAAGCGTTATTTTATGTTTAAAACTCAATCCACTTCGGGGTGGGGGGATGCTGTATAAACATTGATGGAAGATGATCAAATGGGCGTGATTTGTTCAGTCTAGCCGACCAAAATACAAAATATAGCATACGTGTATAATGTTCAATATGACACCAGACGCGTGTTAATAATGGGGTGTGGGGTGTGGGGGGTGGTATAAGGAGTCGGGAAATCCCACATCCCTAAATACTTTGGCCTTATTTCCAACATCCGTACTTCTTTTGGTCTATTTTCCCACATCCCACCAATTTTAAGGATTTCCCACATCCCACTTCCTTGAAATCTCACACCCTTCTTTGGGTGCCAATTTTTATCAATTCTCTAGTGTTTTGCCTTTTCCCCATATCCCACTTCCTTATAAACCTGCCCCAATAATATGCTGGCAAAAGTCAACATGCTCTATGGTAATAC
The DNA here is from genome assembly GCA_019095985.1 of Streblospio benedicti. Lineage (NCBI taxonomy): Eukaryota > Metazoa > Annelida > Polychaeta > Spionida > Spionidae > Streblospio > Streblospio benedicti. The sequence continues at coordinate 31,697,997 of CM032661.1, forward strand.
GGACATGATCATGACATTTCATAGGACTTTGTCTTTACATACGTTTGTAATGAGTTGGGGGAAAGCGGGTCCAATGTCAATACATATAGAGGAGGTGGGGTAGAAAGGGAGTCTCCACAGTCACCCAATGTCTGAATTTGCCACTGATATAAATGATATACTGGTGGGGTTTCCTTTAACATGAGTGGCACTGAGCAGGAAATATGCGGCAGAGATTCACTATGTTCAGCAAAGTCAATAAACCATCATACCCTTGAAACAAAATACCCTGCTTCATGAACACTGCAACGTTATCATTGCTTCCCCTGCAGCTAGAAAAAACACCGCATACAATGCATAATTGTCTGACAACAGCCTTTGTTATTTTGTTGTAGTAACCTGTTACCCGAGGAAGACATTGTCCAAGCGTGAGCAGGAGACTAGACAGCACGTGACCAAAACAAATGGCACTGTCATTGCTAGTTCCGGGCCGGACCTAGAGGTGATGGATTAACATTGTTCGCGGTTCTGGCGATTTGCTGAGAAGCAGTCTACGGCTTAACAAGCAGCAGCTGTGAATAGCTTCACGCTAAACCAAGGATGATCTGAATTATATGAAAGTATGCGTATTGGAATAAACTCCACATTGTGTTTAGAAATGTTTATTGAGAGATATATGTGGTGTGGTTGATGCTGACGAATGAACGTATCTTTCAGTGGATTATAGTCCTCGTGGATTTGTGATTATTAATCTGAGTGCGTGAGTGAAAAAAGTACGTATTCAGATTGTTAGTAGTGATTATAGGGATTTAAGTGCTGAAAGTGGTTACGTTATCTCAAAGTCAGTACAGGATGGTTTTATGCGGATATATGTGATATATACATTGCGTGTATGTGAAATTAATAGTTGGCATCCAAGTGTTATGTAGCTAATGTGTTCAATTTTAATATCAACTGGAAAAAAGAAATAGCATTACATAACATTGACATGATAATAATACAATTTATTCATCTCAGTGACATCCAAGTGGTAACAGTCCATTATATGTAGCTATATCACATAGAGTAGAGACATTCAATTATTAAAAACATCGACAAAGGCAGTAATCATAATATGCTACTATATGATTTACATAATACACAATCATAGAGACTTCAAGACTGAGAAACACATTAATTGTAACCTGTTTGGATTCACATGAATGTGGAAATAGCATTAAGTGCGTTCAAAGTGGATTAGATTCAAGGCATGTGGATATACCTATACCATACAGCGACCACGTGTGTGGAAAGTGAGATCAACTTCTACGTGGATTACTTAATGGCACAAATTAATCAGACGACACGAGCTTGATTAGCACTAGAGACGTATCAGCGCTATTTACCATGGTAATCAATGAGTGTGTAAATTGTGCGGCCCAGAAGTGGTCAGTGTTTGTCTGGATCAAAGCATTCCTGCTATTGACCAGCAACAGCCTGGATCGATCAAACACTGCTGCTGCCACCCCCAGTTCTGCACATATCTTTGGCACTCACGAGCATTTTGTCGATTTTGAAAACAATGGCCTGAAGCACAGCTATGTGATCGAGGGTGACCTCAACATTGGGGCAATCTTCCCCATTCACAGGCATGGATCACAGGGCGCATGTGGCACTCAGCTGAGGGAGTCAGGTGTGGTGCAGTACGTAGAGGCGCTGTCCTACGCCATCAAGCAGATCAACCAGGACCCTACGCTGCTGCCCAACCTAAGCCTGGGCATAGTGGTCCTCGATGATTGCGACACTGCAGAAACCTCTTTGGGCCAATCGTTGCAGTTCATGCCTTTGCAAAGCATCCGTCCGCAGAAGTCTTGCCTTGACCAGTGCTCTCGGGGCACCGACGAGTTCACCTTCTTCGATGTGATTGGTGTGATCGGCTCCGAAGGCAGCGATGCCAGCATGATGATCGCCAACGTCCTAAAATTATTTCACCTACCTCAGATTTCTCCGTGGGCCACCAGTGATCTCCTCAGCGACAAGTCGCGGTACCCATTTTTCATGCGAACAGTTCCGCCAGACCGTTTCCAAGTGGAGGCTATACTCCACGTCATCTTGCACTTTAACTGGACCTACATCTCTGCTATATACTCGGAAGGTGGCTATGGAGAAAGTGCTTATGAACAGTTCATAGTGCTGCTAGAAAAAGAGAGAAACATTTGTTTTGGTAATGCGATGAGTGTATCGCCAAATGAACCTGCCTCTAAGTACCGACGAGTGATCAAGACCCTGTATGACAGCAAGGTGCTAGTGGTGGTGCTCTTCACAGACCAGGAGGAAGCCCGGGCTCTCCTGCAGGCGGCCAAGGCTCTCAGTCTAGTCAGTAAGTTCGTCTGGATAGGTAGTGATGGTCTCGGACTCAACATCGATGACTTTGACGGACTGGAAGATGTCGCATCCGGAGCACTCACCCTGCGTGCGTACTCGGTGCCAGTGCCAGGATTCAAACAATATTTTGATGCCATCGACCCATTCAAGACCACAAACCCATGGTTCAAGGAGATGTGGTCAGAGCTGTTCAAATGCGCTATGCCGGACACACAGAATGCCAAGAATTACCGCCACCCGTGCTCAAGGGACAAGCACATCACCAACTCGCCTGACTACACGCCCGAGGCGTACGTGAGCACGGTGATTGACACGGTGTACGTGTTCGCCTACGCCCTTGACAAGTACATCACGGAGCAGTGCCGGGGCGTAGGCGCAGCCAGCATACGCGACTGTATCAATGGCACCCTCTTGCTACAGTATCTACGCAACGTCACCCTGCCAGGCCACAATGGCATCATTACATTTGATCAACACGGGGACGTTCTGGGTAAATACGAGATTCACAACTACCAGCGCCTGTCCAGCGGGCGCTACGTGAACAAACGCGTAGGCATCTTCGACTCGAGCACGCAGATGCTGCACATCAACCAGAGCGACATCGTGTGGAACGTGAACCGGGGTGTGTCACGTGTCGCCGCCGCTGCAACGGCAGACAACAACAACCCCGATCATCGCCCCCAACAGCAGCAACAGCAGCACCACCCCAAACAACAGCAGCAGCAGTACTACAACAACATACGCCACGACGTGGTCCCCGTCAGCCAGTGTGGCGAAATCTGCAAGCTGGGCGAGATCTACAGCTACTTCCGGGGCACGTGCTGCTGGGAGTGCCGCGCGTGCAACAAGAACGAAATCACCGAAAACAACTTCACCAAGTGCAAGCCGTGCCCGCTGTACGAGTGGCCCAACGAGAACGGCACGGCGTGCGCCTGCTTCCCGCCCTACCATATGACGTGGGCCGAGCCCGCGGCCGCCGTGCTCGTGGCGATCTCGGCGCTGGGCACCGCGGCGTGCACCGTGCTCTTCGTGGTGTTCGTGCGGCACAACGATAACCGACTGATCAAGGCCACGTCACGCGAGCTCTCCTACATCATGCTGGGCGGGGTGACGATTCAGTACGTGCTGCTGCTGTCCATCTCGGCGCCGCCCACGCACTTCGGCTGCTACTTCAACTATACGGGCTTCAACGTGTCATTCAGCGTGGTGTACGCGCCGCTGCTGACGCGCACCAACCGCATCTATCGGATCTTCCGCGCGGGCCGCCGCACCAAGGTGGTGCCGCGCTTCACCAGCCCGCTCAGCCAGGTGGTCATCGCACTCAGCCTTGTGGCCGTGCAGGTACGTCGTGTCCGTAGCCTCTGTCTCTCTCTCTCTCTACTGTCCGTCTTCCCATCCAGTAGACCATCTCTATTAGGACCACAAATGTTAGGTTATTACCGACTTTATTATTTCTTTTTAATGTACACATGGACTATAATATGTGAGCTGGCAGCGTTTACACATATCGCCACAAGAAGTTATCATCAATCAATTCTTATAGATAGAAAAGAATCCCTAATTGGTGTAAATGCGTTTACAAGGATATGAAGCTTTTCATATACAGTAGAACCTGCGCCTATTAGGACCACATTAGGACCCAGTTTTAGGCGGTATCAATAGAGTGGTGTCCTCTATACAGAGGATCATTTTGGTAGCTTTATGAATGTTTGGGACCGTGAAGAGTGGTGTTTTCTCATATAGAGGTGGTCTCAAAAGAGAGGTAACAATAGAGTCTCCAATAGAACTTTCAATTAGGACCACCTCTATTTTGAGACTAACTCTTTAATAAGCAGACCACTTTTCGTGGTCCCAAATATTCATAAAGCGCAGCTATCCAAATGATATTCTGTCTGTATGAAGACCACCTAACAATGGTGCCAAAGATGGTCCTAATAGAGAGGTTCTGCTGTATCATCAACTGAAATTATGATATTACGTCAGACCGCACACAGTCCCTCTTAGAAATGTCAACATCAAGTATTTTACCACCCTCACTGATAAACATTCTCACCATATTGTCTCTATCTCCGCTTGTAATCCCAACAACTAACTGACGTGGCGATGAATGCTGTGCAGTTCTTTTTAATTCATAAAAACGTTGTATTGTTGAATTGTGCATAAGTTGCCAAGTGATGAGAATCTCCTCTAACATATACATGTATATTCAAGATGGGCACTTTGTTGAAGTTACCGCCCCCCCACCACCACCACCACACACATACACCCCCGCCCCAGGGTGGCCATACATACATCACATGGCTATAGCAGCCTCTGTTAATGACAATGATGAGTCTTTTACGATTTGGTTGAGCTCCTTTGTTGCACTAATAATTCACTTCCCAGTGGAGCATTCGGCAATGTAGAACAAATGTTGACGCCGCGTTGATGATTGTTTGAGCAAGTACTTCCATATATTGGCAGGCTGCTGGCATTATAAAGAACGTGCCATTAATGCCAGTATTATACTCAATCCCTCTGATTGCGGTGGGCTGTACTAATATTGATATATTTATCATGATGTGAAGAGATCTATGTAGTGCAGCAAGGTGACTAGCATACACAGCATGATTCTGTACACTCCCACTGGGAAGTGTACGGGTAGATCTGGGTATTCGTAAAATAGAGGTGGTGCTTCATCCATAAGGTTTCACAGTCTCAGTAGTGTTGATGCAGGTGAGAATCGTGTACTTTGTTTCTCCACGTCTCAGATCCTATCACACTTTGCGTGTCGGGATTTAACCTGGTGAATGTCAGACTTGAATTTGAGGTGTTTAATTGGGATATCTATATAGACGTGTTTTCTTGTTAGGGGACTACCATTTATCATAGCCAATGGGAGGTTTGGAACAACTGAAACTATTATGGTATGATTTTCCAGATATTCTGCGCCTACATGTGTTTGAAAATTGCAGCCTACTCCCCCTTAAAAATTACTGCCATTATAAATGCATTCCATATTTTCAAGCCCCCACCCCCCACCCCGCCCACCCCCACCCCACCAAGAAAACAAAGCGCACACCGACAACGAAATAACTACCCTAATTGTGGCAAGCCCACGTGGGCCATCCGCGTGCAAATGCTGTAGTTTCTATCAAAGGAACTAATCCGGGCACTACACCTCAGAGTTTAAGAACCGAGTGCCTGGAAAGGGTAAATGGCTTTATCAACCCTAACTCTACACGGAGAAAAGAAAGCGCAGCGACATCAAGGGATAAAGATGATACACGGATATTAGGAGAACAGCAAAGGGAACTATGGGCATAATGGATAAAGTGCCGGATTATTAGAACTGATTATGGCACGGCAGCCATGGGTCTCTTTTAGACCAGAAGAAAAACTTTCATGCTCAAAATGATGTGCTCTATAGAGAAGCTGCCTTCAACTTTTGTGGGGCGGGTTTATAAGGAAATGGGATGCGGGGAAAATGCCAAAATTAGGGATGTGGGAAAAGAGGCCCCAAAACCGGGATATGGGATTTCATGGAAGTGGGATGTGGGAAAAATGCTCATGTGTTAAAAATGCCCACAATTTTTGTGTGATATGGGATAAAAGTAAAAAAATGTATTTGGGAAATAAGGCCGAAAAAATTAGGGGTGTGGGATTTCGTGACCCGTTATACCCCCACCCCCACCCCCACCACCTCCTTTTTTTGTAGAAAGGTGATGTGGAAATGCTAATAATTGGCCTAGTTATCTAGATCGCTCCTCTTCTCAAACTGGTATTGCTATATCTGATATAGACTGCGAATATACAAGACTCAAGCAAATTCATATGAACACGACTATTTCGTCATATATAGCAGTGACCATATTTCAAAATTCGGAAAGAACAACAATTATTGGTACATTGCAATATTGCAATGAACAGTTTTCCCCAAATAACCATTGTGCAGACAACAGTTTTTTGTATGTCCACGTTGATTAAATTCGGCTGTATATTTGCTGTTGTTTTTGAGTGAGATTCCACGAATATCACATATTTGTGTAAAAATAGTTACAGCTAAAAGCTCTGTAATTGAAACTGCATTTAGTACGTAATTTAATATCGTCATTCAGATTTGACAGTCTCCTAATGGAATAATAGAACATTCGGAAAATTCTACTTCACTTATATCGTCTGGCTAATGCATGTAACCCAACCGGGATATGATTGTTCTAAAAATGCAACCCCCACACCGTATGCGTAATGCTTATAATACGCTGTTAGATTGAAAGTATGCACATGTATACTGTGTAGTATCTAATGGGTTTGCACATCCTAGTGAGCTTTTAACCCATGACCCTAAATACAAGGCTTCACATAAAGCAGGAGTGAAGTTCATTCTACGCAACAACAAAAAAACGCCTAGACAATTGGTGAGTTAAAAGCTCATAATGAGATAGTCTAGCCCAAATAACTCTAACAACTAATCTGAAATCATGTGGTTAATATGGGAACAGAATTTACACAAATTTTACACTGCATAGCCAACTAAAAGGTTTATTCAGAGCTGTAAAAGTTTACGGGCGTTTTAAGAGGTGCACATAACACATTATTTCGGGGGGGGGTTTATTGCTCAAAATGAATTTTCTAACCGGGATTTTTGGCGGTCTCTGAGAGAGTAACTTTATTAACAGGCATTGCACGAGTGAAGGTTCCTTGAAAGGCGTGTTTGAAAGCGTTCTGTTCTTTCAAGCGTATTGTCTCGTATCATGATCCCCAGCATCGTAGGAGGAGGGAGGGGTTATGTATACTACTATGATTTACAAACACTATACCATACACATTACTAATATGTATGGCATAGTGCTTGGAAATCATAGTAGTACACCTTACACCGCCCATGATGCTGGAGCCCATGCCTTTTATCAGGGTCATACATGACTTGTGAAGAGGCCAGCTCGGGGGTGGGGGGCATTATGCATTATTCCTTTTACATATTTACATACACTCACCATTAACAGCATGGCACACAATGTATGTACTGTGATATCAGGAAGGTGTGTACGTGCGATTCATGGACCACACGCACAAACTAACAAACAAACACACGCACACACGACATCATAGAACTCAGTGGCCCATGGCAGGGTCGCTGGACCACCTGCGTCCAGTAGCCAGCCAATACATATAATACAGACGGGATGCATGTTGCGGCAAAGTGCAAGTGCATCACATCACAATTCCTAATTACGTCTTGCCGGAAGCATGCGACCTTGTCACGTCTCATCACCATGCAATATTACGTGCGTGAAGCCTTGGAAACAGATATGGCAGATAACCCTGTAATGAGTGCAGTTGCCTTGGTGCAGATCTATATGTATTGATGTTTTTTTCTCGCCCAATGTCGGTGTATCATCATGGGAGAAGAACACTACGTGTTCCACGAACACGAAGTGTGGCATTTGTAAATGAACAAACGTCTGTTCAACCTCGAAAAGATTAGTGACGTTGAGTTTAGCCGATTGATCTCTACTTTGGTGTGTAGATGACCTCAAACACTGGCAGATCCAGGTTTTTTGGTAAAGTGTGTGTGCAGGAGGGGGCGGGGTGCATTTCATAGATTTCATAGATTTCATACACACTTTCGGTGGCGGACATGCCAAAAACCTCATAAAATGAAATATTTTGGTGGGAAAGTGAAATATTGTGGTGGGAAAGAGTGCCCCCTGGATCTACCTATGTCAGAATGTCCTTGATGCTGACCTAGATTGTAACACTTGTTAGAACACGTAGTTCAGATTTGACACTAGACCTAATATGTGTGACATGTGCAAAAAACTGTGAAACTCAAAACGCAAAGTAATTACTGTACGAGATGAGTCAGTGACCCGCGTGCCTTTGTTAGGATGAATCTGACCCTGGTTCGGTGTAAAATTAAGTAGGCATCTATGCATTATGTGCATCATATGCAAGACACCTAACTGCCTTGGATGCCATTCATATTTTTCCTAGGCACCGTGCCCTCGTACAGAAAAAACGTGCACGTGTAATGTACCTACCATACATTGATGGTCTTTCCATCGGTGTGGACATGCCTCAATTAGGTTCGTAAAGAAAATAACTACACGTACTATGACAACCGTATAGGAAGCTGTTGCTGATTTTATACTATACGAGTGTAGACATATGCAATTCGTTTCCCCTTCCAGTGCAGTCTTGAACAAAATTATGATATATGCATGATCTTTGCTTCAGATGTCATCTAAGGTGACATCGAATGGTAGCATGTTCAGGAAACCGCTCTTTATGTACAAGACCATATGTCTGATATCATGACTGTATTTACTTGGGAAGGAAACTATAATAGCACGGCCAGCACCACATTACCTATATAGGTGTCACTTATGAACATCTATACAGCACGTAACGGACTTACCTTCCGGTTAGATAGGACATATGCTCAATTATGGACAATTGCAGAGATGATGACAGTGCAGGCCAGGGTTGTCACGTCAATGTGTTGTACACTCTCTCAGCCTATAATATCGTGTTGGAATTGGGTGCTAAGTCGTCTGCTAATGGACACCAGGTTCAGATCGCATGATACGTGCATCACTAATTCGTTATATTGAGCAAACATTGCTATATAGTACCTGGTAATTGAAGCATAATTAGAATTGTTATTACGTCTGGGGTGTTTTTTTTTTAGAAAGTGTTCCGTTGTTCACAAGGCGCATTGTCAATCGACACAATGCGCTTTTACACCATTTATTTGATATGCTCATACCCACCCACCACCAACCCTAATCCGCCCCATTCCACATGGTAGTTCAAGATTTTTCAGAAGACGCCAAATTGGTCATCTAGGGTTTGATATTCCGACATGGATCAATGCGTTTATGTACTTTGGTCTACAGACGAAGCAGCTCAAACAGGCCAGGGTGAATCCTTGTTTGCAAGCCGCCAGAGTTCCAGATGCACCATAAAGCCTTCCAGATGATCCAGAAGAAACAAGTGAATGGTCCAGATCAGCAGATCTATTTATTAATTTCCGTGTCAGTAATGGTACTTATGCTTTGTATCAGTCCACTTTACAGCCTCCGGGATCCTTCAGTCAAGGCCAGCTGTAATGCAAAATACCTTACAATGCTCTAAATTAGCTTCAGAGAGCTCTTCAGCCGATCCAGAAAAGCAAGCAGAAAGCGCATCTTAGCAGATTGATAATCCGTAATAGGCTCCCCACTATAGGAAGAAAATAACTCAAACTACGTTTCAAGAGAAGTGAGCTTTAGACTAAACCGACTAGAAATGCTCTAGTCCCTCCAGGAACTACCTAATCATCCAGGTATCTCCAGGTCCGAAGCCAGATCACCCATGGTCACTTCCAAATGCCCCAAACGGTAGCATATGAAGCTACCATCGTGCATGTGAAATGTGGGTGGTGGGTGTGGATAACAGTGACGACTACACAGCCTCCTGAAACTGCCCGATGAGGCCAGCTTTAAGGAGAAAGACTTTAGGATGCTCCAACATAGCTCCAGGTCCTAAAGAAAAGCAAGCAGATGTTCCATGGCCAGATTAGCAGATCAATAATTCTTAATGGGAGCCCACAGATAGAAAAACACAAACCATTTCTAAGAATAAGTGATAAAAGAATGTCGGTGAGAACAGGCAAAGTGCGCGATTCTCTCCAGAAGAACTACAGAATCAGCCAGATATCTCTAGATTTCAAGCCGATCCCATAAGATCCATACAGAATGTCCAAAGCGAGAGCATCTGTAGCTACCATCCTCCATGTGAAATGAAGGGGGTTGGTGGCGATTACTGCAAACTGTCGTGTGTTAACCTTTACTATACATGCTGTGCCGATTTGATATGGTCGGATTCTATCTAGTTACATGTATATGGCTTTGGGTACTGAAATATAGAAGCTCTTAAACGCGCTAATTAAATTAATGTTTAATATCGTTGGATTGGCATAAATCATCTCGTTGTTACCAATGGCACCTCTAGAATGTGAAACATATTCTGGCAGCTAAAATTGTAAAACAATATTTATGACTTCCTTGCTCCAGAATATAATGGATCAGAAATATGGCAGAACTCGTTTTGTTGTGTGTTTCCTGTTAAAGGTGGTTTGGTGCATGTGCATAAAACATACATTATACCCATCACGTAATTAATTTCTGATTACATGATAAAAAGACAAATTGAAAACTGTTTTCAGTTGATTTGTTGAATCATCCATGGGGTTAATGTGGTGCAGGTCACATTTTGGTGATTGCACACATTATCTTTCATTATAGTCTGCGTTGGACAGCGATTAGTTATTAATGTTGATCTGCATGTCCATATTGGGGTCTTTTGAAAGGTTCTTTCAGATGGAATTTTTAAAATGAACATCATATGTGACCATTAAAAGATCACATGTATTCCATTTATACTAGTTGGTCACAAATAATTAATGGCATTACAAAAAATAATATCAAATGGGATTCCTGCACATCAGGAGTATTTATATACCTACTTGAACTAGAACAGCTTTGTTTACAGCACTATGTAATGGCATACAAATCAATGTCGCCATCAAAGGTAGTCAAAACAACACGAAAAAACAACCACTCTTCTATAAAGGTTGTTGCTAATGGCCCATGTTGACTATTAGGACTATCTACTTGTACATGCACATTGCAAATGATGCCTGTAGCAGTCACCATCTGAATCTAACGCCGAGTCAACGAGCATTATAAAAGGTTTTGACAAAATCAATCAAGTCCCTTTGAAGCATATGAATCCATTAGTCTAACATGTGCAATTTAACATTTAATGCCAGGCAGGGAGTTTCCAAATGTTATTGCCCTATTATAAGCTTTCATAAAACATATGTAGAGCAATTCCGTAATGGCTGCATATGCTATTTTCGTCGGTATTTGTTTTTACAAAAAAGTCATGTCCAATATCAATTAGCATACAGTAAAAAACATGAAAATTGGGGGATGACTACAAAAGGTGACAGCGTACCTAAAGCGATGTTATTTTATTGTTTATTTTGTATTTAATTGAAATTATTAGCACGCTTGGAGATGTTCTTTATGATTAAAAACAGTATTGATAAGCGTGTGTATCTAAAACCCTTGTATATGTGGTGTGTATGAATATCTGTCACGTGTGCAGAGTTAATATAAATTGCTCAAATTAACTGTTATCATCAGTAAGAACGTTAATCAAACGCGCATGCGTATTGTGCACTGTCATATAGATATTCTAATACCCCATATTGTAAATTTTGTGGAGACATTTTATATGATAAGGAGTCTTGTAGTGCTTGAAAACGTTAATAATATAAATTTTAAAATTCTCTTTCGTGATTATTACACATCCTAAAAGAACACTAATTCAAAACTATCATGAGACCAAGTGCTGTGAACCAAGTGTACAGGATTTTAAATACTATCCCATATAGTGAAGAACAAACATACAATATGCACACCCAATCATCCTTATGAATAATGCATTACCAAATTAACATGTGTATACGTTCACATGATGCGATATCAAAATGTCGGCTGCAATAGTGTTGTGTCTACAACTTAGAAGCTCGTTAATAACTCGAATTGTAGAGATAACAGAAAAATACTCGAGATAACCAATATTAGAGACAACCAACATATATAAGATCACAACGTGGTTGAAGGAAAACAAAACTAACCTCGACATAACAGAGACTTCGATACAAGAAATATCGAGAAGACGAGACTGTACTGTTATGTAACAGATATCCCACGCCTGCCCACCACCGTACCACATGCAACTGGTTGAGACCAGACGCTCGGGGTGCAATCGACTGCCCCCTTAATCAATTGCGGGGAGATAGGCCCCACTTGATCCATCACGATCACGTGTTGGTGGGAAAACTGTACTAGTGAGATAGATGCTGTTGTCATTGTAGATTAAAAGTAAATTCCGCAGAATGGCAAGATAAGTGGTACGTCATAATTGCATTAAAATAGAAGTTCGTCTGATTCTGTTATTCTGTGAATTCTGTCAATTCTACTGTTAGTTTTACAATAACAATTTGTCACTGAAATTAACTCTGTCTGGAGTTTTTTTTTTCGATGAATTGTGGAAGCCTGTACTTGAAATTGGGCAAAACAATGTCCAAGAAATGGTCATTAAAAAGAAACTAACAAGGGAAGGACGCGAAATTAATGGAATTAATAAAAAAAAAGCAAACATGGTAGTTGTAAATTGGCGCAGTGTATACGGGGTGAGGACTACATTAGCTCGTGTATAAACATGGATAATTACAGAATCTTGCATAAAACAACTGCGGCGCAGCATCACTCTTTTTCTTACCCAATAGATTCGTTACAAGTAGACAAATTGAGCAATCTAGACCAAACAATTTTGAGGTGCGTTCGTGGTGGATGAATGGTATCAATTAAGCGGGGTGTATATAAATCTCTGGTTTGATATATTGGCGAGAGTAGCCTAAAAGGGTAATGTTTTTGTGGTGATATCATAATTATTCTTGCAGAAATGTCTCATTTGAATGACCGGGTGAGCGCATTTGAACGAGTACTGTTAATTAATGCATTACATTTTTTCTTCAAAAACTGATTGATTTCATGAAGATCATGATCATTTGGAAGGTTACAGTAATTTATTATGAAATATTCCTATCCAACACAATACACAGCCCATCACAATCGAGTATGTTCGGCAAAGTGGGGAGACGTCTGGAGTCTGTAGGAGAAAGTGTTTGTTGACATTGAACATGATGGAGTTGAGGATTATGTAAGATCACTTGCATGTTTTACAGCTGTCTGCTACTTTACTCGATCTCAGGCACACTAAGTACCTCTGCGATCCCTTGCTTTTATCTCTCATTGCAACACAACATTGGAGTACTCGGTTGTTAATGCCACACTTGGCACTTCGTCAAATGGATGATGTCTGCATTTGAGCTTCTGTATCATTGAGTTTTTTTCTTTTGTTTTCCATCGTCTTGTTGTTAGGTGACCTACATGTACTTGTTGCAGTTTATGGATATGCATACCATTTTATCAGGGCTAAATCGTATGTTCTTTGCACCATCATTTCAGCCATTTAAAACATGTATTTGTTTCTGTAAGTAGCAGTTAATTTGTTCACAATTAGACATTACGTTTTCGTCAATGAATTGTATTTTAGGCTATAAACTTATATTTTTACATAACAAATATGCTTGAAGCACACCGATTTAGCCTCCACGCGTTTGACTTTTCCACCACAATTAGGTTAAAAGCCTCCTTTGGTATTAGTCACTTTCCGTCTAGCAATGACCAAAAAAACTTTGTTCGATTTTTTAGGTGATTTGGTACAGAAGTGCATTACGGTCAATACTAAGTTTGATTTGTATTTATTCATTCATACTCCTGTTTTATCATTTGTTAGTACAATCATCTAACTCAGCTGACTCCATTGACGACATAGAAATATTCCTTTTTGTCACCGCTTGATGCCTGGAACGTTGTAGTCGTTGTAGGGTTACAAATTAGTCATTCATAACTCAGTTACTTGCTGAATGTAGGCAGTGGGTATCACCCCTTGCCATGTAATCACATGTCCACGCTGTACATAGTTTTCTTGTTACGTAGGTTCCATTTACACCGTGGCAAGTGATAGCATGCAACACCATTTCCTCAAACAAACAGAGCACTGCTTGCGTCACACTTTGGCACTTGCATATTTTTTCTCTGTTGAACTGAACATTTGTTGAAGCTTCCACAGACAACTACTGATTATATAGCACACCACACTCCAGGCTTTTCACTAGTGAGTTTTTCTCTGTGCCTAGGCACCATTAGGTGAATACATAGGAATTACTACATTACGTTGTCCATTTGGAGGTACTACTTACCCAAGCACCAACAAGCATACCCAGTATTTACATTTACAGCACATGAGGTCGGGTCGAAATGCTTGCGCCAAATATAATTTCAAATTGACCTAAACACAGTCAAACTAAAGGTCAAGTCAGACAGTTAAGAACTTGGATCACGAATTAGTAGTGGTCCTGTATGACCATATTACGGTGGGATTATTGACCACAGTTCTTAAAGCACTTGAGAGCATATGTGTGAAAGCACCTGCAGAACCTCAGCCAATACATCTCTTTTCTAATGGAAATAATTGCGAACGATCGTAATACCAACATAGCCCGCCAGGTGGCAGCAATGTGCAATGGTGTATCAAAATAAATACTTGCTAAAATATGTAGTACCATTGGTCCAGCAGGTAGCGTGCATACCTATTAGTCTCGATCAACCAGGCCCTGCGAGACTACGGCGTAGCAGAAGGAAATGATAACGACTGATTAAAATATTCCCAGAATGCAATTGTTTGTAGCCACCTGGTTTATAGAAATAATACTACCGCATCCCTAGTCGTTTATCAGATGTATTTACCTAAAATGTGGTCGTGTCGCCCGACTTATAGGGCACATCCCACACATTACACGCTGGTCCACCTCTCGTTACCACGTCCATTTTCTCCCATAACCTAGTTGATTTTGCCAGTCTTCGGGGTGCTTTGCAAAGTGCGTTACCTGCTAAAGTCATTACCTTGGCAGCTGTGGGTATTGGCACATAGATTATTGGCACACGGATGTTCGTGTTCTTTCTGCACTGGTGTTTGTTTTTAAGTATCTGTGTTTTTATTTTTAAATTAACAGATGGAGCAATAGCTTGAATTGGTATAGTCTAACATCGGTTCACCTACAGAAATGATTATGTATCAAAACTGTAATTAACCTGGTCTTCTTAACGAGCCCCAAAATGACCATTCAGTATATCGGTCAATTAGGTACAAGGTTGCAACAGATTGCTCACATAGCTGTAGTGCAATGCATGTGCATCTATATTCATCCAGTATATACGTTAGTATCAATGACCTGAATATTTTGTCGCCACTAGCAGATCCAGTGATACAAGTCACACACCCCCCAGTGCCTGCACCCCCAGCTCAAGCCCCCAAAAAAAAAAAAAAAAAAAAAAAAAGTGAAATGGGACAAACAATCAGAAATAAACAACCAATCAACCTACCTATCAATTAAACAAGCGACCAAACAAAGTAAAAAACCTGCGAGTAATGAGATGAGGACATTATGAAGTGTGTCGGGGGCGTTATGATGAGCAGAAACCAGGCTAGGCGGATTATCGGAAATGGACCCGGCCATAGAACACAGGCAGGCAGCTGATGCGTTGTCGGCTGTCTTTTTTGTTGCCATTTCACCCTAATTTATAGACGCATTTGCCGTAGAAATGTGCACTCAGTCTCTTACAACCTGAACATAAATTACCAATTAGCCCTGATTAATGGAGAAAGTTGCCACATCGTTATTCTCATTTGTTTTTCAGCTTGGATTAAGGAAGAAACGGGTTAACTCTTGTGTTGTTGCTGTAGAGTGGAGATTATGGAGAAGCTATGCGGTGCTTCTCATTTCCTTTCAAGAAACCATATTACCTTTTGGTGCACGATACGTTGTATCTTATTTCCTTGGCGAACACATAAACATTCCATTTGCAGATTTGTATGAGGATGACAGGGTGTGGGATGAACATTAGAAACACGTATCTAATTTGAAATTTAGTTGCAATATATCATCTAGGACTTCAATGTTCCACATTGCATCATTCTCGGGTTTCTCGTTAAAGGCAAAATGCAAGGATTGTCATAAAAAGACAGTCCCCGAGTACAGTGACGATAAGGCAGAAGCGAATGCAATCTGTAGTCCCATTATGGCATATATTTTCCTCATCTGAAGTCTGCCAGTCGATATTATGCTTTGCTATATCTAAGTGTAAAACCACCATAAATATACGTTCCTCATTTCTAAAGTAATGTAGTAATCATGATTGCGTTCAAGCGTGTAACTATGTTGAATTACTACAGATTGAAAGGATGAAAGGTAACTGCATCAATGGATGTGAGTTAAAAACATGTTATGTAAAGAAGTTTTAAGAAAATTAATAATAATTAAAAATCTTTTCAAAGTCACTTTCAAAAGAAGATCAAATCTATTGATGCAGAATGGATAGTCTGGTTTTAAGTTTTGAGACGGTCTGTCATTCCCTAACGTTCATTCCCCCATGTTTACTGTCTGTTAGGGGATGAGAAATACATGTTTGTGGGAAAATATGTCATTTTTATTATACATATGGGGAGATTGGATTCTACCTTTTAAATCACGTATGTGACAAAGTTGGGATTTGATTGGCATTGCTGAGAGGTTCAGAGTATATCACATAAATTGTAATACGGTATACATTTGACACATTTTGTCTTTAACCATATATTTTGATTGTTTGGCATTTAATCAAGGCTTTCCTTTTATTATTTTAATTTCTACTTTGTATGTTTTAAGATCTAGTTATTTTTGACACAAACGAAAATTTAACTTTTTCATTTCTTAATGATTTATTTATTTATTGTCAACAATTGCACACATTAAACTGCATTTGATTTTTTTTGTCATGCGGGGAAAACACGTTTAAACTATATTCACAAGAATATAAAAGAATTTTATATCTACTTGGCCACTAGTATATCTACAAAAGAACCTTTTATTTAATTATTTTATTGCTCTGATTCTCGGCAGAAAATCTGAACGTCAATTCTGTATTAATGACATAAAATGTTAAGTGTATATAATTATTTACTCTTAGTACAATGGAGGGCATATCATTTTCATTAATATTATATTATTAGTTATTTGATTACTAATTAGTGACGCAGACAAAATTCCTGCATTGTAATTAGTTTAGCGTAAACAACCAAGGAAGTCTCGAGCTATACTAATGTTAATTAACCGAGTACTACACAATGAGAAAGGTGTATGATTAAAAACTAGAATATAACCGCATTCACATCACAGAATCACAACACTCTAAGTTCATAATTCAGATTTGTATACACATGGGAGAGCAGCTAAATTGAGATACTACAATCGTATTATGATAAAGAAAAATCCTTCCACATTCGATTGGTTGTCACCAAGCCCTGCTGAGCACCTAATCTGATAGCGCAAAAGCCATCGCCTGGCCTACTTTACTTGCCTGCAGAGGACGACGTGGTAGTTTGCTAGATTGCGACACACTCCTACGGGAGTGTCTTTATAGTGTGCTGTCTATCAGCACGAGATACTCACGTGCCATCTCAGAGTATCGTCTGTGAAAAGGCACACAAT
Organism: Streblospio benedicti; assembly: GCA_019095985.1. NCBI lineage: Eukaryota > Metazoa > Annelida > Polychaeta > Spionida > Spionidae > Streblospio > Streblospio benedicti. The sequence goes on from CM032661.1 coordinate 31,715,533, forward strand.
TTGAACGTGTCTCAATTTACAACTCGTCGGGGTCACCTTGGATCCGTGCAAACGCTTGTCAGTCTGCTATCTATGTTATAGGTCACCACCGATGAGAGGAAATCTTTGGATTAAAAGAAAAGGGATTTAACGGCTTAGTTGTGTTTCTTATATACTCTCATAATATCCTGTGGTATATATGCAATCGTAGATAGTGTATATGGACATCGTAGTTTGTTTAGTCCTGAATGATGACGTGAAACTTGATTCATTTCTTTCTGCCAAGGCACTCATGAGAATTCGATTCGATATATTAATATCGTGGTAATATAACTATGTAGCATATATTAACATTCAAATAAAATACACTTCTTACAAACCCTAAACGCCATCATTCGTTATTATTGGTAAACTAAACACAATTGATAAAATGCCTGAATACAATCCAATAGGCAAAGCAGACGAATCATCGTAAACACGCAATGAAAACACAACAAATCTAGAAATTGATGTGCATTCTGCTTTAGCATGCATGGGAGAGGAAGCGCATTGATTTATTCTTGAGACACCCCATTCAGGACGTGGTGAAAAGAGCTTCAAAGGCATTTTCTATTAAGAATGGCCGGGTTAAATGTACATCTGCAGTCATTGGTGACTTGGGATGCTCGTGAAGGTGCACTTGATTCCTTTGTCTGTGAATTTGTGACAAAAGGACTTGTCTGTTCGTCTGTCTGTATGTATGTGAAGCGAATCTAAGGTTTGATCCAGATTTATGAAATAATGACATGGTGCCCACTGAATACAGATGATAGCAGCATTGGATTGTTGGGTGCACTTGCCACAATTGAAAGTGGAACGCAAGAGATGCTGATATCACCACTTTGGCAGGGTTTTCACTTTTATAGACCATGATTTCATATTGTACCATTATCACCATTATTAGTCTAGACGAACCAGAACCCTGCGGTCGCGTATCAGGACTATACGATAGAGACTTTCTCAATCCTTGTCCTAAAACACACACAATACATTGTAAAAGACACGTGCTTTTGTTTGTTTGTTTATTTTTTTGTTTATAAACCTAACCACAATTCATAGATATGTGAAGTAGTCTATTAGAAGGTCTTTTGCGCATGCGTAGGTATCATCCTTATCTTCCATATCAGTTATCTGATTTCTAAATCGCAAAACTGAACGAATGATGGATACCTTCAGGGGAGGATGCAGGTTTTTGGTGAATTGCAGGGGTGGGGTGTAGTTCTAAGGAGATTGAATGCTGATAAATGTTGTGCGCACGTGGGAAATGTGTGACATTTTGCGGTGCCTCGGGTTCATTCCGGGCCATATTCAGTCCCAATGTTTCGTATAAATCTGTCTCAGGGAATGTCAAAACGTACATCTTCCCCCTATCATTTTAGAAGAGAAACTACCAAATCTCACTTCCACAAATCAACTACTGTGGATGTGCTCTACAATCCATATAACTGTAATTACACAAAAAGAATTTGTAACTCAGTATTGTGATGTGTAAAGAGAATAAACACTGCACTTAGGCATTCCACTTGTCTTCTGCTACAGCTCAAATTGCACTTAAAATTCTGCTGGTATCAAACGAGCCTAGCGTACGTAAGGTTGAGACTTTGAAGTGTGCTGAAGTCTATGGCATTCTATTGGGATGAAAAATAGTGCAGTGTATTTCAGTGTGTGCATTTGTTCCATTACGACTACCAGCTGGAGAGATATGGGATATGGAATCCCTGCAGGGAATGCACTATGTATATACATGTATGTATATCATAGCAACCGCAGGCTTGTATATTTGATGCCGTAGGGTCATATACAGTAGAAATTCATTATCGTGAAGCTGTATATGTATCAGTGAAATGCTAGAGATAGGCAACTATTTGAGATAACCAAATGCTATTTGTAGACACAGCTGTTGAAGGGAAATTGAATATATTCCAGATAACACGAAAGTCGAGATAATCACTATCGATATAACTAGGTTCTACTGTGATTTGTTGAAGAAGACATTCAACTTGAGGCCCTTTGATCAGTTGCCCAGTGAAATATACTATAGATTATCTTGTAAAGAAGTCCTTGGCTTTAACATGCCGACTTCTATATCATATTCACAATTTTTGTAGGTGTGTTAGGCACATAAGATATGCAAAGAAAATCTAATATCTTATTCATAGTTTTAATGAAAGTAGCGTTTTTTTTTCATGGGCATATGAGATAGAGAAAAGATCGCCTGAATGAAGTGTCACTTGAGCCAACTATGGTGCATTTTGTATCTGTTCTTTCATTGTTTTGTTTGTACTGTTAAGACCTTAGATTTTTGTTTCATTCTCAAAGCCAAGAAATAAGAGCACTAGTATGACATACAACGGATGTGATAAAAATGTGACTTATAAGTCCGGTGAAGCACACAAGAAGCAGTTTACGTACATTTATGATTGAAGAAGATTGTTGATAAGTAGAGTCATTGTAGTCAATTAATCAACCACTTTTCTTACCTCACCATTGCATCTTCTGTTTATAAAAATGTGGTGATGGTGTGATTTCACGTTTTCCACCAATGGTTCAATGCTTCTAGATGTAGTGACATGGAAGCTTAAGTTTGTTCAAATCGTTCTTCAAGTATAGTACAACAGCAAGAAAGATAGCGAGCTAGCGAGTGAGATTGGTGGATGGATGGACAGAGATCTCTACATGGAGATAGAAAGAATTGAGACAAGGGAAAAATAGAGCTACATGTATGAGACAAAAGGGTGAAGATACAGAGATCCACCAAATAAAATGTAAATGTTGTGGTTTATAGTCCTGATCCCAGTCTGGCTCTCATGACTTTACAATTTACACCAGGTCATTGGCACACTTATTGATCAGCATTTGATCAGTTCTCATATACTTGCATCGGCAGCACATTCAGCGCACAATGTTAATCACTCACACAGTCATTCACTCTTTCAATCCAATGACCTGTATCTATTTAACGTGTAGGTACCATGGAGCAGTGTGTAACCTGCTAGGGGTAGGTTTGCTCAACACCCACCACCAGACCCGACCGGGAATCGAACCCACGACCTTCTGGTCATGAATCCAACTCCCTAACCATTCGGCCACGGAAGCACACCCAATATACAAAACATTCATTTAAACAACATTTCCACTCTGAATATCAATATGTTCAAAACTTGTCTTTGAGCTCTTGAGATCTTCCCAATTAGGTCAAACTATATGATATTGAGAGGCCAAAAGTCTCTCTACATTAGTGAAAACCTTGCGTTAATTGGCTAGTTTTCTAGGTTCCACTTGGGAAGAACATAGAGGACCGTGTGCCGTCGCCCTATATCATATAGAATGAACATTTGTTGCTTGCAGGTGGTGATCAACGTGGTGGTGATCGTGTCGTCGCCGCCCGAGGTGACGCGCCGCATGCCGGCCGTCACCGAGCCGCACGCCGAGCTGGCCTGCGGCCTGCCCGTGCACGGCTTCGTCACGTCCATGAGGTACGTGCGTGCGTGGATGGAAGCATGGGCCTCAGCATCATGGGAGGGGGACGGGGAGGGGGTATATGATGGTCTACTGCTATGGTTTTCAAACATTATACCATACAGTAATACACTATATATGACTAAAATCTTATACAGTGTACTATAGTCATATATTGTATGGCATAGTGTTTGCAAACTATTATAAAACCATTATATACCCCCTACCTAATTACTCACAATATCGGCCGTATCAGAGGATGTACATGAATGAACACGACCTAGGGGGCTTATAAACGCATGTGACTTTGCTGCTCTGGATATCGTAATCAAGAATCTCTGAAGTTACCGAGCCACGTGTAATCTATAATAATAGCATTATATAAAGTGAGCATATATTTGCCTTTTTGCATTGCAGTGTATTGAGCCCCTGTTAGCTACTACCCTATCCGGGCAGCTTGCGTTTGACGCACAGTGGGTTATTCATTTGACCAGGCTTTTCCTTCCAACCACCCACTTTCCTTACATATAAAGCTATTTGCTAATGCAAGGACAATGGTGTTTAAGCCCCCATTTATAAAAAAAACGAATCTCCACCTCTATAACGAATCTCCACCTCTATAAAGAGACCACCTCTATAATAAGACCACTTTTAACGGTCTCAAAACGTCCTAAACCTACCAAAAATAACCTCTGTAATGAGACTACCTCTCTAACTGTATACTAATCTCCACCTCCTCTTTCTCTCCCCCACTACAGCTACAACTTCCTGCTCATTCTGGTGTGCACGTTCTACGCCTTCAAGACACGCTCGCTGCCCGACAACTTCAACGAGTCGCGCTACATCACGCTGTCCGTGTACACCACGCTGGTCATCTGGATGACCTTCATGCCCACGTACTTCACCAACAAGCACACCTTCCACCAGATCGTGCTGCTCGCGTGCGCCCTCATCCTCAACGCCAGCGTCATCCTGCTGTGCCTCTTCGCGCCCAAGGTGTACGCCATCTTCGCGGCAGCAAACGCCACGCAGTCGCCTCACGGCTTCAAGTTCACAATGCGGCCCCCGATGTCTTCGACCGGCGGGGGGTTGCAGGAGCTCACGGATGTGGATAACGGCGGGGTGGCAGGCACGTCTTCTTCGGCATCGCTGACACTGCAGCCCACCGCTGCTATTGGGGGTGGGGGTGGGGCCGGTGGCGCCAGGGCCATAAGGATGATGAGGGTGGACGGGGACCAGACGGAAATGTCAGAGGTCAATGTGAATGAGGACTCCCCAGAGGAGATGGTCTCTGTGTTGGAAAAGTCGTCTTGAAGGAACTGTATTTAGGACTTGTTTTAGGAAATGACTATAATGTGTTTTGTGGAAATGTGATATGGAGATTTTGAAATGTAGGGGGAAACACCATCAGTGTGTGGGTTCAATGACTTATAAGTTGAGTCTGTTAGGGGAATGTTGTGAATGAAATATAAATATGATGTTGGATTGCATATATAAGATACCGATCAAAAAATCAACATATAAAAGATGCAGTAGCAGACAGTGGCAACAGCTTACCTTTACAAATTGGGTATGGGCTTGGCTTGTTAAACTCACTTCCCCTCTGCAGAGAGACTGCAGATAGGTAGTAAAATGTTCACTCATCTGCTATGAAAACAGGCGTCAGTGTAATCGGACAGAAGGGGGAGCCGTCTGTAAATGGAGATGATTCGTAGAGATGAAGTGATGTGCTGCAAATGGGTAATACATTCTGGTGGTGTGTGAAACTTTCATGTTTTTCTTATATAACAAAAATGTGGCTTGTGTAACTGTAATGCTGTGAGAGAGGATAAAGACACTCAGATTGTGATGGTAGCCTGTGTCTTTTGGTTCATTTAACGCGTGCTGCATGAAATCCATCCTGCTATACAAATTGTCTATAGACTTATTTTAACTATAGACATGCCATAATAATATTACATCATGCGATGTGGAGTTGATTGTATAACATACAGACACTATTGGATAAGTTTATTCTGGTGCTTATATTAAGTTCTATGTTAAGTTGACAATCAATTATTGACACACACTACAACCACGATTCTAGCGCTTGTGTGGAATCATGGTACAGTGCCATCGTCTTGACGTCATTTGTAATATGGTGTACATGCTAAACAGAGGCAGATCATTGTACAATGATCCAACCGGTCACTACATTTATCATGATCACACTTGACTTGGGTACTGACCACAATAACACACCATGTCTAATGTGGCATTTTGCTAGAACTTGCTAAAACTGACAATCGTGGCAGTCAATTGTTGCCTCTATGCACCATAGGTTTGGTGTATTTAGCCTTAATATTAAGGTCTGCTAAGAGTATAAACTCAACGATAAAAGACAACATGCATTTACCGTTACTGTTGAATAAGTGTACCTTCATCGTGTGCAGGCTCGTTAAAGCTGATCTTCGTAGTGGCTTGACAACATGTCACCATAACAAGATGGAAAATGAGTCATGGCGCCGAGACGACAGTGAATATGGCTGCCGTGCACTTTTATAGCTGTCATGTGGCATATGAGTAACAAACATGTTCCATGATAGATATGTAATGATGCTTTACTAACGATGACAGCAGTAGTTACTAGTTCTTGATCTATACCCCTTTTACAGTGATCGATATATAGCTAGTGCACTTCATGTTTCAATAGGATAATACTTGTACTTTGTACAAAAAAGGTGATCATCAATGGGATATTTAATGTGGTTTGCATATAAACATGTGTAAATATGTAAATGACTTACACATAATCTATCTGTTGTGAATCATGTTATTGGTATAAATATATACTTATGGGAATGCTCAAACTTTTTACACTAAGAAATGGTTTCAAACATGGGCCCTAGCATCGTTAGTTTGGGAGGGTGGGGTGGGGGCGATGATAATACAATATTTATCATACAAACACCATGATTATTTATATACTGTATTCATATACTATGTATTATTAGATTATATGAATAAGAATGGTGTTTGTATAGCAAATATCTTGTAAATACATCAGCTCTCATCTATCGATATTGGGGCCAATGGTTTCAAATGAAATGAAGTTTTATGTAAGTGTTACAGTTGACCATTTATATTTATAAAAAAATAAATAAAAAATAAACGTCTATACTTGATATGTATGAAAATGCTGACAAAATGTGATATTAGGTCTGCAAGGAATATATTTTTCACATTTACATAGTAAGTGTTAAGTAAAGGTTGTGTTTGTATGAGATATATTTATTTTGTATATTATTTACATTCCATTGTTACGTTGTTTTATATACGCACGCGAAAAGTTTAAGCGTGGTTCAAGAATTGGCCTGATATGTTGGGGCATTACATAAATAAGGAAGTAATATTAATATATAATTCATTTGTGTTATGTAAACTTAATATACGATAATTACATTCAATTTGATGTGATCCAAATATATTGGCAGTTGCTATTATTTGCTGTAAAAGGGTTACAGTGTAAACTACCTTTATCAATGTAATATAATTTTGATAAATGTGAACCATAATAATTTTCATCTTTACTACTACTATTTCCAATAATTCCAAGTAAATGTAATTACAAACTGATGTTCACATGTACATGTATATATTGACTTTTGAAATGTACTTTGAAAAAAATCATGCACATTCTTTTCAAATGTGTGTGTTTCAAATGTTTTGTTAATTGATAAATGCCACTCGAACAATATGGTGTTGACTAATATTTAGACAGTTGCTTGTAATAATTGTATTGTGCACTCGCCATGTATAGCCATGTATATGGAGAATAAATATTTTCATAACTATAGTTTCACTGTTGGTATCAATATACGTTCAGTTGCATAATATTTTAATAATGTTATTTTGGGGTTTAAAAATTTTTTACAAACAACTTCTCTTATCCTCAACTTTTAGTTAAATTTAACAATATAGGATCATGTACAGTAGAACCTTCAGTTAAGACCACCTCTATATTGAGACCACCTCTATAATAAGACCACTTTTTACTGTCCCAAACCATCATAAAGCTACCAAAATGAACCTCTGGATGGATAGAGACCACCTCTCTAGTAAGACAACATAGGACCGGTCCCAAAGGTGCTCCTAATAGAGAGGTTCTACTGTACTGTATATATTTTTTCACCATAAGGATTCCATTCATGTGTCACTGGCAGATCCAGGATTTCAGTAGGTGGTAAATGGGCACGACCATTGGTTTCCATGGGCATCGTACGCGTGCAAGTTTGAATTGGATAAGGATAAGGATTTATTTTCTGAAGGATCAAAATACATCCATAGATCAAACCAAAGGTGTGCAATTACATAAAAACTTAAGCCATTAGAAGCAAAGTCCAGCTAATGCAGCAGCTGACAACAGATGCCAACAACCCAATGGAAAGGACATTTATAGTATTCCGTTTTGTTTTTGCTTTGTTTTTAGTTATGGTTTGCTGGGATGGTGGATGGAATACCATGTGGGCAATACAATACAATACAATACAATATACATTTGATATAGCGCCAAGCAGAATGAACAACTATTATCGCAGGCGCTTTACAGCATACAAACTAAAATTGATTAAATAAATGTGTTTTAAGATTTCTTCTAAATACATCTAATGAACTGATAGATCTAAGTTTGAACTGTAATTTTAGAGCCTACTGGCCGTCGCTATTCTAGCGCCGTCGCCATGTTGCATGTATGCAGCACTGTACAACTCAAGAACCAATGCAACAACAATTACACCCAGTCAAGACACGTTGTGGCAATGATAAATACATAATATAATTAGAATTTCTTGTTGCTTGTTACAATAATGGTAGTTAGTGGTGATGGCAGCAGTTGGAATATAGGTTGAGTTACTCATGTGTAACATGCTCATTGACAGTAAACTTACTATCGGTAATGTAAAACTGGCCAAGGTACTTACCCTCGCATGCGAATGCCTTTGTTTAACGCTGTACGGGCTCGTTAATATGCATAATGCTTACAAAGCGATTAGCGGGTATTTCAGAACCCCTTTGCAACAATAGCCGTCACGATACATGGCCTGACGTGATGTGATTATGTGATTACACAAAGCCACCGAGATCAGGGCTGTATATTAAACTAGATCCGCAGTTAGGTGGATAGCCTGGTGTGAAATCCTGGTCGGAAAACTGTAGCTCAGCAGGGATCATACATGCAGTAGGGGGTGAGTGGTCGTTTGGTAATCGAGACATACTGATTGATGTTTGTTGAATTATTGTGAATGTCAAGCTAACTCCCAACTCCATGCCCAATCCTGGTAGATCCAGGGGTACAGGTGCAAAAGGGAATAAACAATGCACGCAATGTCATGTTTATATATTGTTCATGTTTTTGTTCTTGTTTTGTGTGCCTCTTTGAACGTTTGTGCATTTGAAAGCATGGACACTGGTACTTGGTCCCCCTCTCCCGGCAACCTGGATCAGATGGCCCTTTTTAGTATATTGCTTTGAACCGTGATAAAGCAACCCCGCACAATAAAACAGATTATAGAGAGCAGTGCGATTAGGTCATGAGATCAGAAATGAGTGTCTCACTGGTAAAGCGACGGCCAAGTAAAATGATTGCATGGGAAATCACTTCTGAAGCAAACTGGTACAGTGGAACTTCCATATGGAGATTACCCGGGAAACTGATCTCATAGGATGATCCTGTGCAATGCACCTTTTTCACCCAAAAAATTTCTTTTTCATGGGGGTTTTGGCTTAAAATCCATTGACCATTAAAAAATCCTATGGGTGCCCCAGCCTTCCTTTTCAAAACACCTGGATCTGTCAGTGGATCTTACGTAATGTCTGTAGTAGAGATATGGAGATAAAAGAAACTTGGAGGAAAATGAGGCAAATTATGCCCACTTTGCCATCCCACCACGTGACTTAAAATGACTTAGCTAAGAAGAAATAAAACCACTCAAGGACGTTCACGCTTTTAGTGTGACGTGATGACAGGTGAATTACAACAAAAACCAATGCAGTGGAATGTTCAGTCTTGGAGCAAAGACGTCAGACCCATTTCTGAGACTTCGCCTAGTGGAAAATGACGTCATCATGCATTTGCATTTTGTTCCATTTCATTTAAAATGTCGTTCAAATAAAAGATAAAAATACATACAGTTAGGGTGCAAAAAATATGGGGCTCAGACAGTCTTAATAAGCGAAACATGTAGTCCCGATTGATGTCATTGTGCATTACGTTTTAATCGTTCGGGGAGGGGTGTAGCAAAACATCGTCTGCTTTTAGGATTTGTCTCGTTCTTAAATGTGATTAAGGATAATAAAATGATGGATGGATAACGGAGGCACACAATTGGCACGAGGGAGATGAAACGTTCTTGCCCTTTAGTGATAGATTGCTAGACAATGACATAGCGTCTCTTTCTTCACAATGAAATGAGCCTAGATTTGTCAATTGACAGATTCCAGAAAGCAGACCCAAATTCGAGCTTTTATTGTCTTAGAATTGAGACCAAAGCATTATATTTGTTGATACCATGCAATGGAAATGTCATTCGCAAGGGAAAAGGTTCTCAACATTTCTATAAATATAGCCATGGACGTAGGTCTACTATATATATACCATAACACGTGACATAGCAGACTACATGATTGAAGAATATACGTTTTATAAATGTACAGATATATGTACAAAACAAACGAAGAGTAATTAGTTCCTATGAAATTAGACAATAAGTTATCAGTGTAGTGTAGGAAAGTTAGTGGTTGGGTAGTTGTGGACTGGAAATAAAGAAGATCTGCTCTACATTTCAAACTGTCCGCCCCCCCCAACCCACCCAGGGCGTGCACAGTATCTGCCAGTAATATTGTCGATTGATTGTGATGCAAACACACACACACACACACACACACACACACACACACACACACACACACACACACACACACACACACACACACACACACACACACAAAAAAAAAACAAACACACACACACACACACACACACACACACACACACACACACACACACACACACACACACACACACAAACAAAACATGTCCACATGTAAATAAAAGCAGCAAATAGCAAATTTGTAAGGTGGCTTATTTATGCAAGTAACAGTCAGAGTGGGTGACTAACTTAATTTCAGCTCCACTTAGAGGTTGAAAGCTCTACTCTAGGATTTGCATGATGCAGTTTGGGGTTGTCAGATTTGCGGGGGAGGCGGGGAGCTGTCACTTCTCATGTTTGTACCCGCCTATGTATTAGATTCACATGTACTGTTACTGTGCAAAAGCTTTCAGTGTATTGCCGCAACACTTTTGAGATCCCATACATTACATAATGTCACGCGGCACCCGGCACTTTGCTACTTGCCATGTTCTTACACACAAGGTGCCGGAGACCCGTCGTCCACTAAACACGTGCTCAATTGTAACGCTTGCAAGCAACATGGTAAATAGACCACCTCCACGTTCCTTAGAGTTGGCCAATAGTTTTTTTTCTTCAGTAGAGGATTTGAGTTTTGTTGTTGAAAGGGTTGGGTTATCGCATGTACATAACCTCCTTCCCTGAGCTCTGCCAGACATTGATGAGTCCCCACCACTGAAATCCTCCCTGGTCTAGCTCAACTCCACATACTCGTATATAAATGCTCACTTTATAATTGACCATGCACACTAATTAATCAACTAATTATACATGAGTAACCGGTTTGACACCTATTTAGTCTTAGCTTAATTATTTTACCATATTTGTATTCGAGAAATAATGGGAGCCACGCCCCCTTGTAACGTAATTCGTCATTTCCAGGTGCTCCAGAATGTTAGGACCGAATTGACAGTCTTATTTGGTGGTATGAGCCATTATAACGGGACAGTTATGGCACTTTATGGCTCTGCGAGGGAAACACCACAATAGAAATGACCAGGGACATCGGGTTTGGGATATGTAATGAGTAACTATTCATACACAGTATCACAATTTTCTTCCACGCCGTTGCGCTTCATAATGAACTAAAATCTAGACTGTATTCTCTCTACCTTTTTACGCACAAAAATGAAAAGACATATTTATAGCATCATAAAGTGTGAACAGATCAACTTTTTGTGGCTATTTTAGACGTGTTTTATTACCATTAATGCGTACGAAAAAGTGGAGCACTAAATAGCAGACACATTTTGGCACAAACATCAGACGTGTGAGTGCGTAAATGAGCCATAGCTCAGCTGAGTATAAGCCGCCTGTCTAGTCCACTTGTTGGCAGACAATTGGGTCATCACAAATTCTATTACATGCTCATTGGATAGATTTCAGCTGTCCATTAACAGATGGCAAAATCGGCTACCATCGAACCGTGAAATGTGCCATAAAACTGCAGTCTTATTTCAGTTTTGTTTGTTGGTTGGTTTGGTTTGCTTGTTTGGTGATAGAAGCTCATTAAAAAATCAACCTTAACACATAGACTTTGTACATATATGTGTAATACATTTTTGTTAACATATAATACATTCATGCAACGAGCCGTTAACTACTTCTATGCAAGAAATCGTATGTTTTCGAGTCACAACTTTTACTTTCTGTTTATAAGTATTCCAAATACTATTTATACATTCGACTGTTTGAAAGACAAAGCTCAGGCTGTCTGTTGTTCGATTTATCAATCTTAAAAACATCTTTGTAGACTCACGCCTACGAGCACCAAAAGAGAAATCACGCAAATTGATCACGTAGCCGAGAGACGGTACATTAGCTGACATGTAGTTCACAGAACACAAGTCAGATGAATCACTTGAACACGCCAAGTTTAGGAACAACGTTCCAATTATAGCTCATATGTAAGCCTACAATTCTATTTAGGTACGTAAAAGGCGCGGTTTGACAGTTTGAGTGTACAATTTTATAAGATGTACACTGAGGATGTACAATGTGAAAATTCCACATGGAGTATTTTAGACAGGTATAGAATTTAACACATTTATATTGATGTAATTGCTAGGATTGACAATCAAAATATAGTGTCACATTGAAGACTTACGTACAAATAGATAATCACCCTCAACCAGAGGTTTCTGATAATATATGTGATATTTGCCAGGAAATTATTCTTTTCATAACGACATCGTGTTCTCATCACGTCTCGTGAATAATTATCGTGAGAAAACGATAATTTGACGATAGGTTCAGCAGAACTCACGGAGGTTAGCCATGCACTACTGTATAACAAATAAAACTTAACTATTTAAAATTTATGTCAGTATACATTGACACACACAATTTACACATAGGCCTATATGCATGCACCATTTGGAGGCAAGCTAAAAAAAGCGATCCAAAAGAGAAAAAGAATACAGAATACAGAATGTTTATTGAATCAGAAAGTCCTCTTATAAGACACATGTATCAGAATCAACAACAAAAAAAGAGAACCTCTAAATTATCCTATTACCGAAAAAACCGACAGCATTATTTTATTACATAATAAAGTGGCATAAATTAAGTGAAAATGTGCTCGTTTATTTACTTCAGCAATACACATTATACATTGAATAGAAATTAAATCATTCACCTCTCGTCAAGAACTTACAGTAATAAGTTATAAGAACATGGCGAAACGGGACCCCGCAAACAACCCTTCCATCCGTCTGTTATATCAAGTGTTTACATGTTTAGTTCTACATTTCCCCCAAACGTCTCAAACTTTAAAGTTACCGGTAATTGGATCACGAATTTCTGTTGATGCGAGGCATCTTAAATGTCAAACCTTTGTATTCAGACCCGTTGTCGAGTTAAGGGCCGAACTCATCTTTCGTGAAATAGCACGGATTCAGGAGATAAAGTAGCATCTGCGTCTAACGGGCCTCGGACCAGTGATAACCAGACGGATGTGGCGGAAGCGCATCCCTCATTGCACGTGTCAATTTCGTCTGGCTTTGGGGCCAAGGCGGAGGCTGCCATGGGACTGATTACAGGATAAGTGGTACATCGTGTGCTCACCCTGACCTTAGCTACACTCAATGAATAATGTGACCTTGGTGTCATGATGAATTACAATAATCTTTTTCCACAGAATGTTTAAAGGAGAACACAACATGGCATTCGGTGTTTATTTGGGTGTGATGTTTTTTTTCTGTTGGTAGGTTGTTGTTGTTGTTGTCGTCGTCGTCGTCGTCGTCGTCGTTGTTGTTGTTGTTGTTGTTGTTGTTGTTGTTGTTGTTGTTGTTGTTGTTGTTGTTGTTGTTGTTGTTGTTGTTGTTGTTGTTGTTGTTGTTGTTGTTGTTGTTGTTGTCGTTGTTGTTATTGCTTCTGCTGCTGCTGCTGCTGCTGCTGCTGCTGCTCTTTATGACTTGCTCGACATTAAAACATACGGTTTGGTGAAAAGATATGTGAGTCTATTCCAGATTGGTTTGGCAGTTAAGCTAGAGTGTTCTATCACACGATCATCAATGCCTTCAAGTGCAGTGAACATAGCAGATAGTGAGTGGAAAACGTGGGATGGTGCATACTTCTAATGGTGCTCTTCCACGTGACCTGTGGCGACCACGTGGTAAGTGCTCCATGTTTACACGTTCTCCGTCAAACGGACGACAACAATGGCGCGCCCACATATTCTGCTACAAATGCGTCAGTTTTTTTTCTATAGCTGACATGTACATGTATAATGTGTTCATCCATCTATAACAGCATCGAACACTAGTGGTTTCATTTTATAGCACTATATTATTGCTAGGTAGTTGGACCGGTGACCAGAAGATCGCAGGTTCGATTCCCGATAGGGTCTGGTGGTGGGTGTTGAGCAGGTAGGTAAAGGTCATTGGGTTGAAAGATTGAGTGAGTCATCAATGTGTGAGTGATTGATATTGTGCGCTGAATTCGCTGTCGGTGCAAAGATGTGAGTAATGATCAATATTGTGTTTATATTCCATACCTGCCACGCCTGTGAATTAAAATGAATACATGACTCAAACTCCAAAAGGATAACTTGTAAAAGCTATTTCTATAATTAGGGCCTACACTTATTACCGTTTACGCTGGCAAATAAGATATTACATCCAAATGTGTTGCCCTGGAAAACTGGAATCCCGGATGCATTATAAGTCTTGCAATGCGCCATTATTAGCTCACACAATGCATTAAAAACATGAAAACGAAAATTTGAGAAAATGTGTGTGCTACACGTCAAATTTAGAGCAAGTAATTTGCAAAGCATCTACCGGCTAATTTCACAGGGGAAATTTATAGAGTAGAAGTTAAGATTCCAGTGACATCTATCAGCGCTGCGACATATGTTCGAAGCAGACGTGATTTATAGTCACTGGAATCTACATATCTAGTCTGTACATTGTCTCGGTGAGTAGTTAAGTTTCACTTTCTGGCACAATAAAACACTTGTGTAATCATGGTGTAATGTTTTCTGTAAATCATAGTAGTATGTATACCAGTGGTATAATGTCACCACACATGCACTACCTCCCATGATGTTGGAGTCCTGGTTCAAATAATGTAAAAGGAATTCATTCACTATGTATGTTTAGCCTACTTAATACTGTAACTACTGTAAGTCCATGCATAACGGTACCAAGCAAAGTGTTTTATGCTCCAAACTAATTGATGAATGCAATGAAATTATAGTGTGACAAGGTGTCAATCACCTGGTGTGAATGTAAACGACTGTAAATAAGCTAATTTACATTTACAGTAGAGAGCTGGTGTTAATATGGAGTTTCTCGGTGGTCTTGTTGGGGAGATTTTCGACCATGAAAAAAATATCTGAATTTTATTAGAAGTAGTTTATTTATACAGATAACTATAGTACTCTTTAATTAAGGAAGTTGCACTATAACTCATTTGTTTATACATGTAGATGATTTACAGTACTGCTACATTAGTGTTACAACAATCTTTCTACTTATCTGAATATTTACGAATATTACTCGGTTGATTTGTAAAGCCTGATTTCAATCCAGTATACCGGTAATGCCATACGATCAGGGTTGTTCTCAATATATGGCAACACTAGAGACAAGTGCAAACTACCGTATTTTATTGAATAGCTACCCAGTTTTTATATTCCGCTAGTATTTGATTACTAAGTAACTGCCAGGTGTTGGTCTTGAACTACCGCCAAATCTGATGGTTAAATGTTAGTTATATGAGTTATATGAGATAATATTCATCGAGTCACACATCAATTTAACCAACAGTCAACTCAGTATACCTGTGATTGAAATCCTTTCATCTTTCTATTTCCCGTTAAATTTGGCACTCACGAGGAAGCCACTGTGTCTCAAGTAACTTCAGGAGGAACACTGCCCCTCCCCCACCAGCAGGGATAAGTGTGTGGTCTCACTCTTGATACCGCGGGCCTTGAATAAGCGCCAGGTGAATGAGCTGTTTGAAATCAATAAACGCCGGGGCAGCTATTGAATTAGAATATGGTATTTTTATCACTCTCAATTCTAGCAGAGGGGCTGCTCGTCAATTGCATGAGATTTACTTGTATGGACAGCATTAACTTCTGCAAACTGTGTCTCTATATTGTCTAATTCGTCAATTTCGTTAGTGTCTAATTCACCAAAGTCATCATCCATATAGAGTTCAGTTTTAAGATTTTGGTGTTGTTTCCATTGCTTTCTCTTTAGTAGAACAACTCCAACTATCAAAGCGACTGCACCGAGCGATATCGGAAGACCTACATAAAGCCCGATTAAGCTTTTACTGTGCAAACTGCTTGTGATGTTCTGCACTAAACATTCTCCAATTTCATCAAAACCAAAGCTGCAGCGGCAGACATAGAAATTCTGCAGATTTTCACAATAAGTATAATTGTTTTTGCACGGACTGCTGGCACATTCATCAAGATCAGAGTCACAACGTATTCCACTGAACCCAGGCTGGCATGTGCACAGATAGCCATTGATCCCATTGATACATTCTGCTCCCAAAGCACACGGATTACTGATACACGGATCCAGATCAGTTTCACATGTGAGTCCTGTGTATCCTTTGCAAGTACACACATACCCGTTGGGTTTATCAACACAATCACCGTGTTCACAGGGAACGCTAAGGCACTCATCAATGTCCGCCGCACAATCATGTCCGGTGTAACCATCAGAACATTCACAGACATAGGCATTGATTTCGTTTTTGCATGTGGCATTGCGACAGGGGTTGCTAGTGCACTCATCGATATCCAGTTCACACTCAGCACCTGTATATCCCGATAAGCACGTACAGTTATATCTCTCTATCAAATTGATGCAATTGGTGTTAGGATTTGTGCATGGATTGCTTTCACATTCATCTTTGTCGTCTTCGCAATTGCGACCTGCAAAGTTAGGTGGACATCTACATGTGTATCTGTCACCCCAGTTGCGACAGGACCCACCATTCACACAAGGTCTGCTCTCACATTTGTCAGTCTGTGTGTCACAATTCACTCCTGTGTAACCTGGCAAGCATTCACAGTAATAATAATTCACATTGTCTACACATGTACTATCTTCTTGACAAGGGTCGCTGATGCACTCATCAATGTTGATGTCACAGTTGCGCCCGGTAAATCCCATTGTACAAGTACAGATTTCGCCTGCTCTATCACTACAGAGACCAAACTTACATAGACAAATGTTAGTATTTGCATCACACTGGTCGCAGGGCATCTTTCCATACACTTCAAACTTTTTTACCTCTGCTAAATTTGTAGCTCTCTCGCGTAGCCAGAAAACGACATACCTTCCAAAAGCGGCACCAAATTCGCAGCGATAATTCCCATGGCCCCAATATTTGTCCTTCAGAAAACTTGCACATTTCACACCAGTCTTTGGGTCGGGTTCTGCAACAGCAGACCACCTTCTTAAAACTACCACCTCAACGGGGACACTGTATGTAACAGACTCAGGATAAATGTCCACTGAATCCACATATACATTCTGTCCCAGATCCTTCAACATCCATGGCTCCCATGCGCCGTGGTGCATGCCTGCATAGTCATACAACTCGGATCCAACCAGCTCTGGAACTCCATTAACCCCATGTATCCAAATTGTCGAATTTGATTGAGTCCAAACATTACGGCATTTCCACTTTTCTTTTTCATCTAAGCCCCCAACAGAACTTTTATAATCTGGTTTCCCGGAAGCATCACATGTGACTGTGCGCTGTAGAAGAAACCCGAACATCAATCTGTACCTGTCGTCGGTCATGAAGTAATTGCCCACTGGGCAGATATACGTAGCGTTTACGGCAACTACCACGCCTAGGTATTTGCCGTGCTCCACGGAGAGGAGATAACCATCTCCATGCACGGCATCAAATTCTTCACATCGTTTGAATAGATTGGCCTTGCACAAAGCACAAGACAGCAATATTGTGAAGAAAAGCAAACCTTCTGATCATGCCCATCTTGTTCTGTAATGTATTGACAAACATGAAATGGTACTGCATTTGTTTGCCAACGTAACAGCAAATATATTGATTTTTTGGTAAATCCTTGGTAACAGTGACGACAAACGTTAACTCAGGTGCTAGATGTAGGCCTACTAAAATAGTTTATGACCGTCTAATATATTCTATTTACTTGGTCCTTACCTTATCACCTTTTGTACCATATGTCTTAGCCTTATAGAGACCTGTCAAGATTTTGTCGGGATCTTGTCTCCCGATTTAGTCTGAACCTAGTCTTTATCACATCTTCACCATGTCTGATAAAAAAAATTGGGATCTTTTTATGTGCCAAGAATTTGCATATTTATTGTGGCCTAGTCTTCAATACCCACGACTTTAAAAAGTCCTGAAGTGATCTCAAGTCAACCCTTCGTATGTTTTTGGCAACCTGAACTTATATATGAAAGAAGCAAAACATTGTTTTACTTATATATAAATGCAATTCATAACACAATCTGAGTCGTAATGTTGTGAGAAGATTTAAATATTCATATTTCAGGGTTAAAATGAGTAAATGACAAATGGCGATTCTGGAGCTTCTTGAAAGTTATAATTTGATTATAATAAAAAAACGCAGGGAAAATACAAACAAAATTAGGAAAAAGGTAGGGAATTTTATTCTAACGGTGCTGTGATAAACCTGACAAAACTATTACTATATACATGTAGTATATAAAAATTGGTCTCATGCATTTGACAAAGCACCAATTATCTTACTCCGTGAAGCCAGCAGAGACTCGCATCATAACGTAGTCCACGCATTGACAACTTGCACATGCAAACATACCATTTATCAGTGGGTAATAACTTGTAGTTATTATGTATGACAAAAGAGAAACTTACTTTGGAAATAAAATATAACTGGATCTTGAGTTTGTCTGAGTGAAATTATATGCCCTTCTAATATCTCAAATGTATGACTAATTTCATGTGACAAGATACGCACATTTCTGTTTTAACAAATCTTCTTTTCAGTATGCTTTACCCCATTTCTATTCATCTAATCCCCTGAATTTGAAGTTAACATGCCTTGTAATATCTCCAGGGACCGCTAAATCAGTCTGTGTTGTGCTCTCATCTTGTCAGCAATCAAATTAATTCTAATTGGTCTCTTAGCACTTTTTGCATCTGTTTTATTTTTCGTCTTGTTTTTGACAATAACCTGGTTTTGCTGTTTACAAAAGAACTATTTTTTCGTTATCCCCGCAATGGTGTCTTAATGCATTGCGATTATACTATAATTGATGACAGGTATATTAGATTGAAGTAGATTGTTAATCAATTTATAAATAGTTCGTGATTCAGACAGAAAAAGAGGAAAAGCTCCCAAGAGTAGTCTTTCAAATAGTTTTTATTTCTATTATAACAAAAACTGCTCATGTCAACCAGATATTAAATGCAAAGATGAAGAGCAAGTACAAATGTGACGGCCTCTAGCTCTTACAAGGTCTTTTACGAAACCCTAGGGATTCGTCTGCTATGAGATATACAGTCTCGAACATCCGAGCCTGTTATTGGATGTAAAACCTAATATCATTATTCTAGCAGCAGCTGCAGAAGCAGCAGCATGCATGAGTGATTTACCAGGTGAACTCACCAACGTTTTGTCATTACAAATAAACAGTACCACATCCCTAAACGGGGAAATACCCGCACAGCTGCTATGAAAATAAATTGTTGTTCAAAAAATAAAAACCATGAGTTTTTAGTAAATGGCGCTCTAGTAACTGAACAGCTTGCTACCTTTCCATCATACAGAATTCAGCTTTTACAATAGGTCTTCATGTTAGATCACTTAAAGGCCTCGTGATAGGCTCCTGGCATCATTCTTTATCCACTTCTAACCATATCTTTTGAGGAAAAATGTGATAAAATGTTAGATATTTCAACGAAATGTCATTTTTCTTCTCTCTATAAGTTCCCCACCAGTGTACTATCAAATTACAAATACACGATCGACCGACTAGAAGTTGTTGTGCCCACACCCACAGATGCAGGTCACTCTGATTATACTAGGCCTATTAGAGTGCATTGTGTTGGAAGAAGCTGTCAATACGTGCAAGCGTCGTATTACTTGTCATGCTGATTCTTCGGCGGATGCTCATGTGCTTCACCTCCGAAGTCGTGCAGTAATTCCCTTAGTTAAACAAGCGTAATGTAGGTACCTGACACCTACCTTGAAAACGGAGTCAAAGTGCACTATATGAGTTTTTCTATTTGTTTTTTTTTTAACTTGTAAAAGATACGTTTTACTTTTCATTGCTTTTCATGTTATTAAACTTTTTTTTTGATAAAAAGTGTCATTCGTTGTTTTTCATATTCGTGAACTCCTTTTTATCACAAGTTACCATTCATTGTGTTTCATGTTATTTATTAATCTTCGGTTTGGAAGGTAAGTATTCTGTTACGCGTTCACTGATGCTCTATGAAATGTCAAATTCAAAGATGCAAAGTAATAAAATATGTTAGATGAAACAAGTCTTACATTTTGAACCCTTGACAGTATACCCGAAACAGCCTACTCACTCTGACAGTAATCCGTTTTGTGAGTCTAGAAGCCAGACAGTAGTTGACAGCATGCTCATTATTCATTCACACCTCGCCTAAAACCATAAAATGGAACCCATTGTGAATGCTAACAGGATCGTTGTTGCAAGGAGTGTCGCGTATGATTTACATATTTACCATGAACATATGTAAACGACCCCTTTTAAGAGCGTCAGTATTAAAATTGTCGTATGTTTCTTATGATTTTCTACACTCACAAGCTACAATTAAGTCTTCCTTAATGTATCCTTAATGAGACGATTTACAGGGATGCACAGGCTTCTACTTTGATTTACAGGGATGCACAGGCTACGAGCAAGAGGATTCCCCAACGGAAATTTGATTCTTATTTTGAATAATGGACATCTTTTCTTCTCTTTTACGAAACCAGTATTTGATTTAGACGAATACCCCAGTCCATTCCATGCTTTCACGTATGAAAAGATTACATTGCACTCATATGAAAAACACAATGGCATTTTTTTTTTCAATTTGGATTGGCTGGTGTGATTCAAACCTCTGACTCAACAGACACATTGGTTTGGGACATTTTGTGTCCTTAATGTCTGCACTTTTGATTGGACAGTCACGCATCTGAAAAAATCACAATCGCATTATTTGGTGAGGAAAGAGTGTGAGACCGAATGAATGTCTTGAAATCAGGTTAAATATGACAGTGAAAAATGTCAATTGATTCACTGACATTTGTGAAAGAGACATCCCATAATAAAAATACCATGTCACATATACATACAGGAAATAAATTTGTGTAGCATTATGCCAGAGGAGAAAGAAAAATGTGTTTGTAAGCTGATTTTCGTGGAACATCATTTGTTCTATGATTTCTGTTGTCGATCGATTGCGCATGGTGACATCAATTTTAGTTTCACATTTAGCGTTCTCAATTTGCATGTTTTACTTTAAGTTTCATTTGTTTGACATGGAAACAAGTTGAATTCTAATAATCTCACATCGTGAAAAAAGCCTTCAACCTACTGGGGGGTATAGGGGGTCAAGAAATCCCACATTCATATAGTCTTGCTATTTTTGGCACCTCTAGAATTTTTTGCCTTTTATCCAACATCCCACAAATTTTACGACTTGTTTCCATATCCCTATTTTTGTACGATTTTTCCTACACCCCACTTCCTTATAAACCCGCCCACCTGTTACACACCACGGCCATATAAACAATGTAGGGGAAAAGAAAGAATGACCACTCATTAGTCTCAGTTGGCTTCTACCCTCTACGATACATGTGCCTGTGTTACACACAGCCTTGTAAGCATCCATTTTTATAAAGTGACTTTCTGTGAGTGTCACCAACGAGACCTGCTGGTGAATACCATGTGGGCATCAGCCACATGGCGAGCTATTTTTTTACCTAACACTCCCACCACCCCCTAAAAATAAAAAGCATGCAACACCTGTTTTGGCAATTTTTTAGAGCCACCCATAATTCAAGAGAATCATGACCTGGTATGATGAACAATTTCCACCATTACTTTCATTCGCGCAGTCCTGACACCCCACTACGGCATCCACCACTGCACCACTTCTAACAGCCCCTCTTCCTCTCACCCCCACCACTATAGTAACAATAGCCCACCAACCCCTTGTCCTGACAGCACACACTGCCCCACCCACCGCCCACTATTTAACAGCAAATATTACTTGCATAGTACAGGTCTACAGCATCCGCACGCCCCTGACACTTCCACCACAACATCCACCACTGAATCCTCTGCCACCGCCCTTTACACCCACCACTGTAGTAACAATGCCAACTTCCCAAAATTAGCATATAGAATGACAAATATTTATCGTAGGTATCAATTGCAGATCCAGAATTTCGAAAAAGGAGGGCACAGCCAGTGATTTTCAAAGGTTTCTCACTCACGAAGGCTCCATAAAAACTAATTTGGTGTTGAAAAGTGCTGGAGGGGGCACGCACTCTTGGGCTCCCTGGATCTGCCTATGGCTCTTGATTTATGTATGTGTCTATAAATGTGTTTACTTACAGTCGCAGCTTATTGTTATTGTGATGTAGGGACTTTTCGTCCACAACAGGTTATTGATATTCTTTTCACACTTTATCTTTCTCAACTTCCTGGAGGACATATTGCATATCGCAACCGTAGAAGAGATGTGCGTATCTCTCACAGTAAGTCACATGCTTAAAAAGCGCAACTAACACACTTTTTAATGCCGGTAATAATTTTACAAATGACATATATTATACCGTGCATTAGTTTTTACCATGGAAATAGATTTTCTTCTAAAATGGCAATCCAGTAAGTACCGTGAATATGTTAATAATAAATTCATAGAAGTCAGATACTAAGTGTTCTTGTGAATAGCTTTAATAAGAATATGTCGTATACTTATATAAAATGACAGGTAGGAATAGGAAATTGGGGCAATGTATTTGAAAATGTGCAAATTAGATAGACATGTCGAACTCAGCGCACTGCTGTATTCATCAAAGGAGTCCATTATATGTACATTCACCATTTTGCGAACAATTCAGTTCATTTCAAGAGTTTCTCAATTATAGAGACCGACTGCAATGATGATTATTTAGTTGTTCTTTAGGAGAGCAGTCATACGAGTGTTCTTGGATGTTTTATAAGCTCTATACAAGGAAAACTAATATTTGGAATGACAGTCTTCGCCCCCGCTGTCACTGGAGGCAAAAGTAATTTGGGCACGGAATGCTAAAAGATATCAAGAATGTTTCAACAGTCAAAAACAATGTAGCAAGACATTTGTATCTGAGCATTGCAATGATAAATAAACTATATTATCTTTTTTTTTTCAAATCATGTTGCTTTCTTTTGAGTTGCAAATAAAATGTAAAGAATAAGCTATATTAGGATTGCTCAATATGTCAACTGACATAGTTACTCATAAGCTAATGTTATATGTTGTTTTTTGTTCTCCGGTTATTAAATCTTATTCTGTGGTTGGATACTTGATTTTGAATTTAAAATTCAAAATTCAAAATTGAGTCTCCAACCACAGACTAATTACAATGGAAGTAAAAAAAACAAATAGACCATTAGCTGCGATATCCAGAATTGAATAAATTACAACGGGGATTATTTTTACTAATGCAATATTTCTAAACATTATGTGCTGGCTTTAAGATAGAACACTGCATCCCGTGTGCTCATATTTCCATATCACTAACCATTGATGCTTTACTTACTCCTGAGAGATGCGAAACTTGATGAAAGCATTAGGTCTATGCTGTGGCCTATTCAGCTCATGTTGAAATAATGACATTTCATTCCCACAGTGATATACTGCATGCATGATTATAAAGTCAAGGGATGTATCGGTCCCACGTGTTGACGCTTGTGTTGGAAATCCAAACTTAAAAGTTTCCACATTCCTTTATTTCATTTATTGCAACATATCTTATTCCTGATATTATGTATACAAGATTCGTGAAATATGGAGAAGATAGAAGAAAGAATAAAAGAAAAAATGATATTATGTATTTGCTATTGTTACAGAATTGTATATGAAGATATGAAGTTTGCCAAATGGGTCTCTTGTTAATTTATGACCCGATTTATTTCCTGTCATCGTCAAATCTCACGACACAGATTCAAACACCTTAAAACGATTCTTGGAGGTTGCTCCCAAAATCAAACCAACCACTGCAGAAATGTTCAGCCAACATATCAAACATCAGACTTACGCTCTCACTAAGCCAAGTAAATAAAACCGAACATTGATTTTGCCATTGATGACAGTTTAACATATAACCCACGGGTAAGTATTGTAGCACTGAATATATGTTGTGCAGTGTAAATAAAAAGAGACCGACGATGATTTCATCTACTAGTAGACGATGATGATGACTTTTCAGCAACTCCAGGGAGCAGTGTAATCACGTCTCATTCTGTAATAATTCATTACACTTTTGCCTTTTTTAATCACCCTCGTGTGTAATTAGGTTGCACTAATAGTTCGTCATGGGACATTACAGGTAAAAACATAATCACACCACATTTTGTAATCTGTGATTTTGGGACAACGAACGCTGATAATCATCTAGTTAATGGCATACGTGCACTAGTTTGTAGATAATATGTGTTAAATTGGATCTTTTATCCAGTACAGTAAGAAAACTTTGTACACCGTCTTTTTATTGTTGGTCTATAAGAATCTCTTTCACATTGCGCGTGTGCATGAACAATAAGTCTGAATACACTCACTAGGATGTATTTTTCTACATGTACTAAGTAGTCAAAACTTGCTTTTGATCTCCTGACATCCTCTCAATTAGGTCAAATGATGCATGAAGTTACACTGACAGTTCTAATTCCTGTCCAAATTAGCGAGAGCTTTGCTGGTATAGTTTTCTAGATTACACTTGGGAATAACATAGAGTGCCATGTGCCATGGCCCGATATTACATAGAGTGGTAGTCAATATATTTATAATGACAGTTACATACAAAGACATGATAAAAACCTACTTATACAGACTGTTGTCTTTTCATTAGGAAGAAGCATGGATTTTTCCACACAAACAATGTTGCCATAAACCGACCATTAGGGCAATGTGCATGAAGAATAAAGACATGACCTACCCCTTTTAATCTACAAATCCATCACAGTATATAATATGGACGCAATGGGAATCAAAAATGCAAAAGACGGCGTATGCTGCTCTACATGTAATTCATAACATCTGAATTGTGTTGCCAACCTACCACTTCTGAAATTCATGAATATAAAGAAGTCAATCCCAGAATGAAGGGGAAAATGATATATTTTGAGTTAATTGCTTAAAATCTTGACCGTTTTACCATTGTAAATGTGGATTTCACACGCCTATATAAGACAACATCACTGAGAACATAGAAAATTAGTGTGCTATTCTAAAGAACCACGATGCTCAGCTGTCTCTAGGTGCTGGACAAAATTAACCATGTTGGAAACTGGTGATTTTGTGGGCCAATTTTCAAACATCTATATTCATGTAAGAATGGTATAAATATAGCATAATAAAGTAGAAAATGCATTTTTTTCTAACGGTAATGCTTTCAAGCAATAAAACTGGTTTGGCAGAATAAAAATATGGTATACAAATTTTGTGGACCAAAATAAGATATGTTAGTGCCTGTTGGGTATATTAATAGTATTGTTGTGTCAGGAACGTATATATGATTCATCTACCAGCTCATTTCTGCTTAGTAAATATCGGTGAAAAATATGGTGCTACATACTGCTCCCTACAACGTTTTACAATGCCCAACATTTCTTAGTGCATATGTTGTCATGTTCCTCTTGCAGTCTAAGTGCACAAAGGTTTTTCTTCGATTCAACAATTTATATATTATATTGCAATGTAATGTTTTGATGGTATTTTCATACATGCTTCACATTCTACGCAGGTTCGAAATAGCTACAGTACATTCCGTGTGATTTCTTCAGTAATTCCACTCACCTGAAATGAAGAAAGTGGTGAAGGAAGTGGTGTGACTATAAGGATAGGACAGAATTTTCAGAATCATGTCTAATTAAAACAATTTCTCCTGTCCAGGGTTCTTCATTTGGCTCTTTTGATTAACACGATTAAAACAACATGCCAACTAATCATGTAGGGCCTACTGCTTTCCATAAATCTTACAATTGAAACACTATATGGTATACGGTTACTCAAGTTGCCTATAGAAATTGCTTCATTGTATCTTCTGTTTATGCAATGTTGACACATGAAGACATCATTGATAATGGTGGCAAACCAACGGCCGACCTTAATTTCCTCATTAAATGTCGTGTTCTTGGAATCTCTATTATCTGGGTGTTTCCTTGACGTGTGTATGTGAAACTAAATTGCTAATTTGAACAAGATATATGTCACATTAACACTTAATACAGCACCTCATAAGTTTAAGGTCGAATTTCCTATTTCTCAAGGTATCATTAATAAAACAATTTTATATAATGGCACATGCAGCGATTGATATTAACGTTTCTTACAAGGCATGTAACGCTTGCTAATGATTTTCTAATAAAGGGTGAAATTTCACCAAGAAACCTGGTGCAGGGAGATCCCTGACGATGGAGCCTAAACACGACTTGATATGTATGGGCTTCTGTTACCTCAACAGTTTCACTCCACACAAGACCACCAGAGCACATGGGATTCTTGCGACATCTGTAGTTACTTCTAGATAGATATCGGACAAATTGTTCTTTTCCCACACGATTTATGGCGGAATATAAATAAATGAAATCAATCGCAATTAGTGGCAGATCCAGGTTTTTGGAAAAGGGGGGCGCACTTAAGAGATTTCTTGGGTTTTGTACGGGCCATCGATGGCAGACATGCCAAAAACCCTACGGAAATGAAGGATTTTGGTGGGAAAAGGGGGGCACGCCCCCTGCACCCCAACCCCCGTGGATCTGCCTATGGCAATCGCAGTTCGGGTTATCATTGAAGCCTAAAGGGAAAACCAATTTTAACACCCTCATAAAGTGAAAGTAATGAGGGCTGTTGCCTTGTCTAAACAGGCTATGGCGCGATGTGGCGTTGTAATCTCTGACACAAGAGGATCAACTCCCCCGTCTTTATGTGAGACAGATTACACCCACCCACCATCATGGAGGTTAAACTGTCATACCACAAGTGAGAGATCTAGACCAGCAAAGAGTCCACTCCCAGATGACTTTTAGATGTACATGTCC
Organism: Streblospio benedicti; assembly: GCA_019095985.1. NCBI lineage: Eukaryota > Metazoa > Annelida > Polychaeta > Spionida > Spionidae > Streblospio > Streblospio benedicti. The sequence continues at coordinate 31,742,729 of CM032661.1, forward strand.
GATCTAAGTTCGCTCCATGCATGGTCAGCATTGCCTCTGAACATGCACAGCTAGAACAGGTACTGTGTTTGATACTAGACAAAGCACAGCTTCCAAGCAGGTTCAGAACGCTGATTTGTATGCGATGCCACCTTTTAGATACATAGTCGGTGAAATGTCAGCTTAGTTAAATGATTCAATGCAATGGACAAAGTGAATGAAGAAGAAAACCGACACATTGTCCATTACATGTACCTGCGATAATTATAATTCAGCAGTTGAATATACTGGTGGTATTGTAGGATAATTTCCCCTGTAGGATACTTCCAGAACAGTTTTTGGGGTATGCAATGGTAGCGAGTAATTAGAATAAGTGTACACATTCATTTCTATGATTTACCATAGGATCAGTCTAGTGAATCTGTAGTTTAGTTTGAGAGAAAAGTCAACTTTAAATGAAGTTCCAAACAAAGAATGTATTGTTCAGATACAAGTAGTATGCACACGTACATATATTGCATCACCCTCACCCAGCTACTAAAGTGGACAACTCGCTAAATGGCATGGCCATATAAGCCGTCCCGAAGCACAATTACTCATCTTTCATAAATAATGGCACAACGTTCGCATGCATATAGCTTTATAATTTCACATCAACAATATTATTTTGAACACGCTTTCTAAAGCAGGGTGCTGCAATCCACGGTCACCGTGATGTCTAATGACTGTGGTAATATATTAGACATTGAAAATTGATATCAATAATTGATGATACATTGGTGGAACTTATACTCAAATTATTTGGTACCCATTAAAATGCGCGGAAGAATCTTATGTGTGTCACAAAGCTCGATATACGTCTGGCATCGGTGGAGCTCGGTAGATTTTCGGGTCGTTACCGAGTTCCCCGCATCGGCGGTATGGCTCGGTGACGTCAGTCATATGTCCGTATGCATGTTTCTGCCGACTTTCTAGCAGTTACCGGCCGGTGGTCGGTGGGACACCCGCCGGTGCCTGTTAGTTAATCATATGATACTCGGCCGGTATCTGTGGAGGCCACTTATTACCGGTAGACCAACGGCTTTATATCGGTAGATAACCGGCCACAACACCATCGTTCATCGGTGAAAGCTTAGTTCCAGGAACTTTTTGTTGTAGGACATTGCCCGACCGATAGTCGGCTGCACACCGGCCGAGAAATATTTCGATGCAGCAAGGATGTGACACCGATGAGGGAGCTCGGTGAATGCACGGCGAATCTTAACGCCAAAGTTAAGCTTTAAATTTCACCCGAGCTGCCACCGATGCGGTGTTAAGCTCTAAACACCGGTCAGTGATTGGCCCAACTCGGCCGGTGCCCGGCGAAAATCGCATCAGTGGTGCATCGGAACCTCATCGGCCGAGCTTGTGATTTGCGCATTATTCTATGCGTATACCTGTATCTATATGCATTTATTAGGTGTTTGAGTGTCGAGGTAAAACATCAGCGTTGATGATTATTACCTCCTCCCAAAAAAGAAGAAAAGCAACAACAATACACGATGTACAAACCAAAACATTAAAACAAAAACAAAACAAAAAACAGAGTAAGGGAAATGATGATGAAAGTGGTGCGTTGTGATATTTAATAGGTGTTGTTAATACATATGAAATCACATGAGTTAGATCTAACTGTCATAATTATCCATCTAAAAAAAAAAAAAAAAAAAAAAAAAATCACTTACTCCAAACTACGTGCACTGCTTAACATTTATCCTATGATTTAAAAAAAATCCTGTAATGTCATACCGTCCCTTAAAATGCCATATATCCTTTATAGGGCTTGCTGAGTCGGAGCTATGATTACTGTATGGAATCAATAGGTTAGCATATTATGTCCCAACAGAGCCTAATGTATGCTTTGTACAACATTGCATGCTGTTGTATCTCTCTTTTTACGTTCGTTTGTGTCTTTTTTTTATCTGAGCTTCCTCTTGCCATTATCTAACTGGGTTACCAACCTAACCAAGTCACCCCAAAAACCGACAAAGTGCTATGTCAGGAAATATGTCATAGCCTTTCTTTTTTTGCACAAAGCTTTTACCTGCTTTTTGAGGTGTGAAATTAACCCATATAATAGTGTTATTCTATATCCAGTGTTAGAATCTAGTTTTTTTTTTTTTTTAACCACTATGAATGCAACATATATAGGTAGGTGGTACAAATCTATAAATACACCATACTGGCATGCGCAGCTGCAAAATTGATAAGTGTGCATTGGTAGAATTGTTTTTCATAATTGCCCTAATAACACTAATTTCCTTCCCCTATCTTTTGGCCGATGATGTTTTCTCAAGGTACTTATTCAAAAAATATTTGCCAATAATTTATAGATAAATCCCGCACATACACAATAAGTTTTATGCTTTTACGTAACCTAGAATTATATGCACACTTACACAAATGTTAACATTTTTAAACTTTGCCCATATACTCATTTTGATCAGTTAAAGCCAGAAAAAAATGTAAGAGCCATTTGCATAGTATGGACCGCAACATACCAAAAGCAATGAATAAAAATGCTCGTATTGACCCATAATATCCTAATGCATATAGGACAACATAGGCAGTGATTGGATGTGAATTGTAACCTAGTATAAGGATATTTTAATGGTCACAAAGGCATAAAACCAAAGCTGTTCCAATTATTGTCCGTATGAAATTATATGCATCTTACCAGAATGGCTATTTTACGATGTTTAAGTCTGAAAATATTTAAATGTCTGTAAGTGTGCGCACCGACCAAGTTACTTAGAAAGGCAAAAGAGTATAGGCGCGTCATTTTACTTGTGAATCATTAACAACAATTTTCAGAATAACATAGATGCAGTAAGACATTGTTACAGGCCAACGGTATTGGAATAAAACTGGTCTCAGAACAATAGGCACCGGCAAGAGATATTAAGAGTTTACTGCATAAATAATTGGGGAAATATAGAGTACTTCAAGTAGCCTAAACTGAAAGCCGCAAGTTGTTGATTCATTAAATTGGGGTTGCTCGTGGGCTCCCTCTCAAAGGCCTTGAACTACATGTACGTGTAATGACGTTAATTTGGCCAATTTGTACCGCGCGTGAGGCTATTCTGTCGAATTAATTGGCTTTTTTTTGTGTGTGTGGGGGGGTATTTTTGTGGCACTTTTTATGATTAAAGTAGAGCAGCTCCCAGAACTTTTTATGAGTAGACCAGTAATTGTTTGTTTTTTGCTTTATAAAACAGGTAAAATTTTCTAGCCTCATTGTTCCAATTGGTGGCACTATTCTACCACAAAAAACGGCAAACCGTACATTAAAACGTTAGAATCACGTTTTAACCTGTATTGAAGCTATTGCAGAAAATGGAAAACATAAAATAGTCCTGTAAACATTCCATTCAATTAGAATGACATGTTTCAAGCTGTATCGACACTATTGCATAAAATGTCAAAAACTGACCTAAAATGGCCTTCTGGAAGGCATAGCATCCTTTATTTGGTGAAGAGCCCACCTTTAAATCACGTCAGTAGCGCCCCATGCCTCATTCATGTGTCGTTTATCATGTATTTTGAACAGCAGCCTTTGCATAAACATGGAACATATTCACTGCTATGTCTTGATAAGCCTGTCTCCTACCCTTTAACTCACATGCATCATCGTTAGGGTGGCAATATGGGGCAAACACGCACGTTTTATGATTTCGGGCGCTAGTTTGATGCACAACGTCTGTGTATGCACGGACAGTGTCTGGACAAAATTACTGATGGGCCACGATGTGACAGTTAATCATTTCATAAACGTCAAATGTCACATACATTGTTGTTCATTTTACATCCAGGTGCATTTTTTTTCTTTTTTGATAATGATGACAAACTCAAATCTTTTGTATTGTAACACAGTGGCAGATCCAGGTTTTTCGAAAGGGGGTGGTGGTGCGCTTTTTTAAGAGATTTCATGTGTTTCATACGATAGCGGACAAGTAAAAAAACTATTAAAATGAAATAATTTGGTGGGAAAAGGGGGGGGGGTGGTATGCCCCCTGTGTGCCCCCTGGATCTGCCTATGTGACGTAATTATGTATTTTTTTTGTGAAACATAATGCAAGGACGAACCTTCATCACACTGTGTCTAAATTCACAATGGTATTTTTGATAAGCAGTATGCAGGCCCAATCATTGACCGTATATACAAATACAACTTGGAGATCTGTGACCGTATATTTACTCTGCATGGCACTATGGGAAAAACCACAACTCTCACACGCACCATCAAATAGACCTAATTTGTCACGAAATGCGCTTTGTAATATGAGGTGTGCAGCCCCAATAATTTGACGGGTGTTAGTGAAATATCAGGAAACTGTCATTGCTTCTTTTGGACGACGGCATGTAGCTGAAAATGAAACCATACCAGGCCAATTTGAGATTTAAAAAAGTCATAATTTTATACATTTATGTAGTTTATCAGAAATAATACTAAGAAAATTCATAAAATTCAAAGTTCAAGACTAATTTAGGACTTTCCTGGGACTCGTATGTTAACATTTATTTCTGGTAAAAAACATGAAATATAAAATAATGTCATTTATATTGACTTCTATAGAGTATCTCATCTGCTTGTATAATGTAATAACAGGTAGAAATAGGAAATGAATGTAATTGGTTGGAAAATGTACATGTACTCGGAGCAATTTAGAAAGTAACTGCGAACTTGACGAACTCCTGTCTAAATCAAAAGCGTCCAGTGCATATTCACTGTTTTGCGAAACGTACGTTTCATTTCAAGAATGTCTCAATTATGCAAACATAGGCTCATTTGTTTTTCTATTTACTGACTATTTAGTTGCTCTTTAGCGGGGAAGTTATACAAGTGTTGGTGAAGGCTTGATACACTCTTTTCAGGACCAATATGGGGCTCAAATGGGAAAATGAATCTCTGGGCAAATAATATGCTGAAATAGAGAAAGAAAATAATACATATCTTGCATCACATATAAATTAATAATAAGATGATTCCCTATCCATGTCGACATATTTCTTTTTAACAACACACAGCAGCAAACAGGGTAAACATACAGGGATTTCTTGGATTACTGAACAAAAGAATATATAACAAAATATCGATTTAAAACCATGAGTGTGTATTTATAAAGCGACCACATATACACGATCTCGTGTGCAATATCACGGTTCACCAGACTGGGACATTACGGTCGAACTTCACGTGAACAAAATATGGTCAACTACACATAAAATGCAGGGTTACAATAAAAATAAAACAAGGCGGGGAAAATAGCCGCCATCCTCACACAGCAGGTACATGTACATACAACCAGTGGTAGTGATGACTCTCAGACAATGGTCAAGAAAAAACATTTTTGTTCTATATTTTCAGGAGCTGATAGGTGTCTGGATTTCTTGAGTTCGCTGATCTTTGTGTCCCGCACCCGAGTCAATGAAAAATAGACGGATTTACCGACATTACAGCCTTGTGCGGGAATGTAGCCTATCACGTATACCTTAAACGCCTGTATTGCCCACGAGTCAATATTATTATAGCGACGCTGTGCTCTATGAGCACTTTTAACCTCTGTGTTAACCATCATAGTGTAGGAGATGAAGTTTTCCCGCTTCATCTGTCAACCAATCAAAATCGAGTATGTTCAAGAGAATTTAGCTAAAGCCTATCATAACCTAAAGCACTACAAAAAACAAATAAAACAATAAAAAAACACAGTGGAGATTGTTTTAACGGTCCACTGTTGTTTCACCAGTATCTAGTTTATGCCAATATTAGGAAGATAAGAGACGATTAATTATGCCATTTATCATGTGAGCTCACTTACTTGGACTCGCTCAGAAAACACACGAACAATAGCCCATTGGCACAATAAAAGGAGTATGTTTGCCACCAAACCATTAACGATGTCATTTGCTGTCTATATTTTGAAACAAGTAAAGCTTTTATAAACGCATTGTTCCTACCTAGTGGTGTGGAATATTGATGTAATGCCAAAAGTATGCGGTATGTAGCAGTGGTCAAGATTCCCTCGTTTACAGCAGTGGTCAAGATCCACAGCGTATTAATCAGCTAATCGCCCCTATACATGAATATGCGTCTAACCATACACTGTTGTGCAGTGAGGGACCATTCAGTATTTATGACAGGGTGGGGTAGGATGTTTTTCCCAAAAATGCTGCGAAAAAAATAACAGCCCCCCCCCCTCAAATCTATGTGAAAAATTGGTAACCCCTCAATTTCATGTTATAAAAACTGATGCCCCCCCCATAACAGTTAACTCAATCTTTGTCAGTAAACACAAATCCTATTTGATGGATATATCCATAATATAAAAATAGTAAATTTTAGTACAGAATCTCTCAGAAATAGGGTAAATGTTCTGTCGAAAAATTGACAGCCACTGCCTCCCTCAAAAGTATGTGAAAAAAGTGTAGCCCCCTCCAAACATTATGACAAAAATTCCTGACCCGCCTATAAAATTCTGCTACCCCACCCTGTCATAAATACTGAATGGTCCCTACGCACGGTCTAACAGACAGGGCACATTAGGAGAAGAAACTTTGTAACTGCCACACTCAACGCCGACTACAACTAAAGAGGTAGGCAACACAATTTCCCACAATGAGATCATGTCAAGCCGGCCGTTCATCATACATCTAAAAAAGTATATAATGCATCTCATCCCCTTTTGAGACACCTGAGCAACTCTTACAAGTCCACTTCTCTGTCTTCCTCAATTAATACGTATGGCAGACGACCAATTTATACATGATGTTGGTTGCCGGGCACAGCCATAGTCACGTGTGCACGTGGGCTTTAACGTATCGTCTGCTTTCATGTTTCATGCATTTGCTCTACATTTTGAGTGGTTTACTTTCTTAGTTGTTTTATTATGAAATGGTTGTCCAGTTTTCGTATAAATAATACACATACTATGCTAAATCGGCATATCTCGTTTGATTTTCATCTATTACAATATGTATTTCATCTATTTTCTCATAGGCAGATCCAGGGGGCGCAGGGGGCACACGCCCCCTTTTTACCAGAAAAATACTTCATTTTCATCGATCGCGTGTACGAAACCCATAAAATCCCTTAAGTGCGCCCCCCCTTTTCCAAAAACCTGGGTCTGCCATTACCCCTCCCCATTTCTCCCATCAAAATACCTAATTTTCATAGTAGGACTTTGGCATGTATGCTATGATAGCGTGTACTAAACCCATGAGATCCCTCAAGTGCACCACCCCTCACCCCCTTCTGAAAACCCGCTCTGCCAATGGTAATACACTTCACGCTTAAATATCAAGATTATAGGCCCTACTGTTTTCCTGTTAAAGTTACCAACGTTTTTCTATGTAGGGCATCCCACAAAATGCAATAAATTCACCAATTGCCCTGTAGGCTCAAGAGTATTAATTTCCCTCGAACACAACACCAACACACGGATATTTGCTCTGATATGGTGTTGCTGGGAGAAACTCCCGAGTGTTTGTTTTGGGTGTTTCATTATCATTAGCCGTTGCGGTATGACGTCACAAAATCGGGATATATGACGTCATCAATCACCCCTTCATACTACAGTAAAACCTCGCAATGCGGACATCTCGCTAATCGGGGCACCTCCCAAGTAGGGATGCCTTTTTAAATTTATTCTGCGGTTATTGGAGATGATTGAAAGGGTTAATGGGTGATATATATTCAAAACATATGGCACCAAGACTAAGAAATAGTTACTACCATTGTTCGGAGCAGTGGTTCATAAATATGACTGACTTGACATCTAATGTGCAAAAGCTAAGGGAAGACCAATTAGTGTTTATGGTTATGGGAACATAATGTTCTTCATGGCCCAGATATACTTACACGCTGCAGTAGACTATCACTATTAAGACTGCCCAAGGGCTGGTGTCAAGTGGTCTAATAGAGGAGTATAAACAAATTCAATAATAATTAATATGAGATGCAATAATCAAATTTTCAATAATTTTAACAAATTTTATTATTGCATCTCATCTTAATTATTATTAAATTTGTTTATAATCAATGGATGCGGCACAGCAATTACTACATTTATTTTATAATAGAGGAATGGTCACCTTGTGGTAGTTTGGATTGATCTGTTTGTGAAGACTTTTGGACTTTAATAAATCGTCTTATTATAGAGGTGCTGTCTTTATAGAGAGGGTCTTAATTGAAGGTTCTAATGTACACATAGCCAAAGTGGTGAAGTAGATGCAGTTGCAGAAAAATGATTGAAGTAGTACCCAGTGTCATTTCTTATTTTATTCGTCACACATTGCAAATATTAAATGCATGTGTTTTGATTATAATAGTACTTTCATAAATTCTACAATCTAAATATGTATTACAGTATATGGTTTAATTGATTAATTTCTCTCAAAGCAACAACAATTAGAGATCACAGCGTATTGAGAATATTCCATAAAAATGCCATTGATAAACAAATTGTAACAACTTCTTCACTCAACCATCCTTGCTGCGGCTGCGCGTGCGCCAACGCCTGTCGGGTGCTCTGGACGCTCGGCGCGGTCAGGACGGGGAGTACATGACCCGCGCCTGTTGTTATTGTCCTCTCTGCCAGAGTATTTGCGGTTCATCTCCGGGCCTCCTCATCGCGTGCCTCCCAGACCTCCGCCCAGCCTCCGGGGACGCCAGCCCTTCACAGTTTTGCCTCGTTCCACATCAACCAAAACACGCCGGCTCAATCTTTTTACCATCGGCATGTTTGTAAGCAAAGAACATGTCTCTTTCATGTTCATACTCAATGAATGCATACCAAAGTGGCTTGCCACCGAGGTAGTACACATAGCACACCTGCCTTACAGGGCCAGACCTCATGCCACCGAGGTAGTACACATAGCACACCTGTCTTACAGGGCCAGACCTCATGCCACCGAGGTAGTACACATAGCACACCTGTCTTACAGGGCCAGACCTCATGCCACCGAGGTAGTACACATAGCACACCTGTCTTACAGGGCCAGACCTCATGCCACCGAGGTAGTACACATAGCACGCCTGCCTTACAGGGCCAGACCTCATGCCACCGAGGTAGTACACATAGCACGCCTGCCTTACAGGGCCAGACCTCATGCCACCGAGGTAGTACACATAGCACACCTGCCTTACAGCGCCAGACCTCAAACTCTTGTCTCAATTTTGATTCGCTGGTGTCATAATTAACTCTAGCAACAAAGTGCGTCCTGAAGGGGTCCCCAATGATCGCAGGACATTCAGTGGGATTCCATAAAGCAAGATCCTACTCAAGTTTGTAAGCTACTTGTTCTGCTCGTTCTTTCCTCTTTCTTTCCTTGCGGTCGTCTCTCGTTTCTACTCTTATTGGATGTGATGTATCTTTCGAATCCTCAAATTCTGCTACAAATGCACCAACTCCGCGGTACTTGTGTTAAGCTGTTTTCTTGTGTGGTTGTTTGTCGAATGGTGGCAGATACGGAATGGGATCTCGACGGGGAAACAATGGCAGAAGATTCTCTGGCAAAAACTGCGTCATATTTCGCGATAATTGTTGTATCTATATTCTTTGTATATTCAAGGTCCATTTTTTAGAAGAAAAAAAATTCGTGCAGGTTGACTGAAGAAAATGGGGGGAAGTATAATGCATTGAATAGGGGTTACTTAGGGAATTAATCGAATGGATAATAAATGATAATAAAAAATTAAATTGTCTGATCCATCCACGTTGACATTGGAGTGGATTTTGAAATTTTCCTACGCAAATTAATAATCGCCGAACGCGGTTGGTTCGTGTTCATCTGGCATCCAGAAATCAATAATGAGCTGTACTCCATCGTCTTCGTCTTCGTCTACGCTCTCTTCCCTAGTTTCCTCCTCATCTTCTTCAAACATTTCCTCTTCATCCTCATATCGGTAACCTAAACCAAAGAATGTTTCCTCTTCTTCTTCTTCTTCTTCTTCTTCTTCTTCTTCTTCTTCTTCTTCTTCTTCTTCTTCTTCTTCTTCTTCTTCTTCTTCTTCTTCTTCTTCTTCTTCTTCTTCTTCTTCTTCTTCTTCTTCTTCTTCTTCTTCTTCTTCTTCTTCTTCTTCTTCTTCTTCTTCTTCTTCTTCTTCTTCTTCTTCTTCTTCTTCTTCTTCTTCTTCAATCATTTCCAATCCATTTTGTTCTACTTCCCTTCTTGGTCTTCCCTCTTTTTCACTACTTTCTTCATCCTGTGCTTCAATTCTTTCCTCTTCATTTTGGTCTTCTTCTTGATCTACACTATCTTCCCTGCGTTCCTCCTCGTGTACTTCATCACTCTCCTCTTTATTTTGCTCTTCCTGTCTCCCTCTAAATATGAGAGAGCTTAGACCAATGAAATGAAATCATGTGCACAATAAGCATAATACATCGATATGGTCTTAATATTTTCAGAGAGTGGGGTAGAGGCGCTCGCCTACAGGATTTCGTGGGTTTCGTACTCGCAAAGGTTCGTTGAGATGAGCAAAACCTCAGATGGAGTAGATAGGAAAAGATTTTGAATAATAACAGCTGTAAATTGACGTGTATTTATAAACAGATTTATTTGCATTACTTCTCTAATTTGTATAATATATTTAGACATTGTCATAAAAATGTAAACTTAAAAAACCTGACATGGTGAGCGCATAGTGATTCAATATTCAAAAGAAAAATAATATTTCCAGATAAACTTTAATGCAACATATACTGTTATCATTCTCTTATGGCTGTCGATTATTTTGTACATAAGAGTGACTATCATCGGTAGTCACAGTTGTTTAGAGGGGGTATATAGCCTTGATGAAAATCCATTCACCAACATTTTTTGCCTAAATCACCAGTCACCAATACATTTCATTGTCTTTCACCAATCAGAGGAATTGTAATTGAATAGGTTTCATCACATTTCACACACTTAAATACAGGCTATTCACGCCCAAGATTTAGGGCAAATCACCAATCACCACCCTTGTAATGAGCAGATCACCAGTCACCAATGATACGTTCCATCACATTTCACGCACTTAAATACAGGCAATTCACAATTCACGCTCAAGATATAGGGCAAATCACCAATCGCATTTTTGCTATAAGACCCCCTCTTGTTTGTGGGTTTGGCGACCCTGGATATTCTAAATTTAGAACACGACCTATGAAACGTGCAAATCCAATGTTGCTGGTTTTAAGAAGTTAGTCTGAACTGCGTGGGAGTGAATTTGAACTCCAATGCAATGGAAAAGAAAACGGCGATGTTTACGTTGATTCATAGCCTCGTTTAACCAGACTCTGTATTGCATACAGAGCCTGGTCCAGTTGACACATTTGGTTTGTAATCCGAGATGGCGGCCAGTTTATGTAAGACGTTCAGAGATATGCGGGGCACGTTATTGTTTGGAGGGTTGACGTTTTAAGGAACACGTTGAACGCACTGTGTCCTACTTGAACGCTGCACGTTTTACGCTAGTCGCTCTGTATTCTCGTAAACATGCCGCCATTAACATTATTGTAAACAAGCTAGATATTTTATTGGTGATCTGAATTTCGGGCATTTTAGTATATACGTGTATTGTTAGTACGTATACAATGTGTCGAATAAAATATATTGTAATCAAAATATCATGGGATCATTCATAACACCTAGATATGGAACCCAATTGACGTTATTAGGAAGGAAAGAATCGAATCGGCAGTCTGTTGTCAACATCAAGCTGTCAATCACACGTCACGTACAAAATAGCCTCGTTCAACCAGACTCTCTATTGCATGAAATGAGCGCCGCCATTACAGAGTCTGGTTGATCGAGACTACGTACAAAAGGGACTAGTCCGTGAGCCACATTCTCTTATAGTTACTTTGGTGGAAGTGGGCGTGGCATCATGAAATAATAACGCTCTTTTCTGAAAATATTTCCGGGACTTTGCGGGAGTGAAATCTACATTAAAGGCCGTGCCTGCCGCGTGCAATGCATTCAAAAAATTGATAAAAGCAAATATAGTTTAATATTCTGAATACGTACATTTCTAATCACAACCTCTTTCCCCGTGACTTTATTTACACTCAGGAGACCCTGTGCGGGTGGCACTCAGCATACGACAGTCAACCACCATCACCATCACCACACGACCCGGTAAAATCAGAGCATTGTTAGCAAATTGTTTACAGAGGAAGAGCAAATGTTGCCTGAAAAGAATACCCCCTCCACTCCTCCCCACATATGTGGGTGATCTACTCCCTCGTGTTTACACTACTAACACAAGACGTCCCCTTTCCTAATGGCTTCTCCCTTTCCTTTGTACCACATCCCGATGACGTCATCACAGGGATTAATAGCCCTCAGCAGTGCATGATACATTCATTTTTAATCTGGCTAATAAATTGGGAAGACCCGTGCTTATATTCCGGCAGATAGGGAGGGTGTATCGTGGGTAATAAGGCTATTTAGGCAAGTCTATCATGTCTTTATATAGATGCTGCTTCCGTAGTTCGTGGAAAGGCTATTATGGTGACATTGCATATGATGACACGCGTACGTGGATTAGTCTACTTGTGGTCTTAGCCGGTCCTCTTATTCCATACACTCAAGGTGTCCGTCTCTAAAGTAGACCATACAAGAATAGCATAGCGAACATATTTTGGGACATCATTGTCCAAATAAACATGGCTGCAAGGCAGCGTAATCTCCCAGGCTTAATCTCCTTGTTCTTCCACCATGATAACACAACAATCTAAATGCAGTGTAAACGTGAAGCAAAAAAAAACTGGTTTAGAGATCAATCAATTACTACTATATTTATGCTAATGCTAGAAGTATCATCCTCGTATTTCTTTTTTCAAGCATTTTAATCACACATCATCCACATCAACTGAACCCGACTGCATAGTGTGATAACCTGTTGTGAGGTCAAATGAAGTCACCTCCATGCGACTCAGACCCTAAGCAAACTCATATTTGAACAACTTTACTTACTTACATCGACCACTACCCTTTAGGAACTGTTCCTTATACCATGTCTGCGTGGTCGCAGTCAGGAATGAACAACAGCATGGGTGTAGTGATCATAACAGACAATCCGCACACCTGCAATGCCCGTGGTGTGTGTATATAGTAAGATTATTATTAGACTGTAAAATTGTAAATTGTAAATTCTCGAAACTAGTAGAATATTTTATTAATTTGATTTGTTTGATGAATAAAGCAGCGAAAAAGAGAATATAGTATAGAATTATTATTTGAAGCAGTGGTCATTGTGATTATAATAAGAAGTGAAAGTTTTGTTGCCACCCAATGCTGATTTCCACGTTGGACATATGATTATGTATACATTCTACATGCGAAGGTTGAAAATGAAGCTGTGTATGCAAGTGATAGGCTGAGTATGTTCTCTGCAGTCTGTACGTATAATATTGTGCAGACGGGGGGGGGGGGGCGCTACATTATTGTCATATCACGGCTGTATACTTCATAACGTAAATGGACTATAAAGGCACCGTGAATGAGACAGCCGTGAAACTGACGATGGGGCTACATTGGTATGTCTGACAAGGCTATATGATGTTCAAATGGACACGTGTTCACTAACAATAACCCTATGGCGTAACTTTACTTAGGCCTACTCAGGCCAGTCTATAGAAGAGCAGACGAGTTGAATTGGTAGCTCCTTGTATAATGCGTTGGGCACGACCAGTAATGCGGGCATTTTGACAGTGCATTTTTTCCACTGGTAAATCCAGATTTTGGGAAAACAGGGGGAGGGGGGTCATATCCCAGGATTACATGAGTTTCATACATGCAAAGGCTTGTAATATTTTTTTCTTGGGGGCAGGGGGTGAGCCCCTTGGATCTACCAGCCATTTGGAAAACTGCATTTGTTGCACCATTGTTCAAGAAAGGTGAAAAATATAATGCAGTAAATTATAGACCAGTGTCATTAACATGTATATGTTGCAAACTAATGGAGCACATTGTCACCAGTAGTATAATGAAGCATGGCGATACTTACAATATTTTCTATACATTGCAACATGGTTTCAGACGTGGTCTTTCATGTGAGACCCAATTAATTGATTTTATTGATGATGTCACGAAAAATATGGACAAGAAATTAGACACAGATTGTATAATAATGGATTTTTCTAAGGCGTTCGATAAAGTAAATCACCAACTTTTGACACATAAATTGAAGCAATATGGCATTGGCAAAAAAACCAAATACTTGGATAACAGCATTTCTTACAGGCCGGTCTCAATCTGTTGTGGTGAATGGCAGATTTCAACTCTGTGGCTGTTCAGTCAGGTGTGCCCCAAGGGTCCGTACTAGGTCCAGCCCTTTTTCTTTATTACATAAATGATATGCCTGCGGAGCTCTCCCTTCATACCAAGGTCCGACTTTTTGCTGATGATACTTTGGCTTACATTGCCGTTTCATCCCCACAAGGTGCTCAGGTAATGCAGGCTGACCTAGATAAACTGGCTGATTGGGAGGAGAAATGGGACATGAAGTTCCACCCTGATAAATGTGTTGTTCTGAGAATTACTAGAAATTTAACACCTCACAAGTACAATTATTACCTCAGAGGCCATTGTTTAAAGTCTGTTAATAATGCCAAGTACCTAGGTGTGGAACTCGAATGGCCAACATTGCAGCAAAGACGAAAGCAGACACGACTGATTATGATGTACCGTTTTTCAAATTGTTTGACACAGGTAGACACTAAAAACCGTCTTAAAACTCCTGCTAGGTTGTCCCGTGGAATGCACTCTGGATCATTTCAACCTATGAATGCAAGATGTGATGTGAGAAAGAACTCATTTTTTTTCGCAAACAATCAGAGATTGGAATGAACTACCACAATCTACTACATCTGTGGATAGTTTAGATAGTTTCAAACACCTTGTTCGCTCTATGTAGACAATAATTATAGTCAATTTTGTGTGTGTATACATATGTGTGTGTAAATTCATTATAAGTCTGTGACATGCGCACTACTTCACTTGGCACATTCCATCAACCTGTTGATGTTGGCCAGGAAGCGGTAGATGTAGATGTAGATGCCTGTTTATCTTGTCTGAGTAACTAGGGCATGTAATAATATAAAGCTTACATACTGCCTCTGTACTGACTTTGCGCTCCCTACATACGGTCAGGCAACTAGTTAATTGACCACTGAGAAAGTTTGGTATAACAAACTTCATCTACTTCCCCAGTACTGCCTTAAAATCCTGATGTCGACGCACTTTTGTTGAACTGGGCACGCACTGATCAGTACATTTTCCTTGAGTTTATGGCAGTAGAGAGGCAGTAGTTAAGCAGTACTGCCGGTTGTGCCATAGGCTTAATATTTCTTATAACGATAACCACGGTAAAGGGTTTTATGTGCATCCTTCAATGAGGATGATGAAGAAGACAAATAAATGAAGCCTATATTGCTCTTTCCCTGTGACTAGGATTATTGAGTGGACCAACTCAAAAGACAGTGACTGTTTACACATGCCACTTATATTCAGTAAAAAGTTAGATTTATATGACATGTATGGTCCCCCATCCAATTATAGAGGTGAGTTATGAAATCTATGTGCTCAAAGGCGATACTGTGACATTTAGTTTATGGGCATTGTATATTCCTGGTGTTAATAAACTGACAGATTATTTAATTGAATGTCAAACAAGATGCTTAATCAAGTGGTAATTGGACTGAATGGTGTGCTGGTCATCTGCATGGGAACCTGTCAGTCTGGTAGTTATGAAACCATCATTGTTACTAATTTACACATATCCGTACTTCATCCTTAAATATATCAATATCATAATAAATGCACTTGATAACTTTATGTTCAATCATATGCAATGTCCCCTGATGCATGAATAAAAGAGAAGCTAAATTTTCAAGTAGCAATAGATAGCTTTGGTAGTAACTATGATGATTCGGGTGTAGGTGTTTTATTTATATATAATCTTTGATTTTTTGCAATTATAATTAAGTTGATCAAAATATATACGTAGTGTAATAAAAGTTTATACTTAAAATGATGTGCTTAATGGTCTGATTGGTTTAGACTTTTATAGAGCTTTTCAATCATTCATATGCTTCCGTGGCTGAATGGATATTGAATTGGGCTCCTGGCCAGAAGGATGGGGTTCAATTCCCGGTCGGGTTTGGTGGTGGATGTTGGGCAAACTGTTTGCACACTGGTAAGTGGTCCCTACATGTTTATAAACAGGTACAGGTCAGGCATGTGAAATTGTGAATGGTATTGTGAGTGCTAAGCATGACTGCTCTACGGTTGCGATATGATGTTTGCTCCCCAGGGAGTTGAGAAAGACATAGTATGATATGGACGCCAATGACATGTTGTGTATATGAAGTCGTTAGAGCTCGTGAAACTGTGAATTAGCACATTTACATTTACATTTACATTTGTACATTGATTAAAGTGTTTCAGCACAATCACCGGGGTAAAGCCGATGGGGTAACTCCGGGAGTTACCCCATCAAGATGGAGGCATAGCCTGTCGATTCAAATGTTTTTCTGATGATTATTTAAATGTCTGGTAGTAAATTTCATGGATCAATCATGAATAGGTATGCATAAACACTATGCGTATACAGTTGAAATACTCTCATTGAACACAAGTCAAACTCGTCAAAGAGTTCACAAATCGGGTTTTAAAATTGCCACAGTGTGGCCCGTAACTCCCGATTTGTTTATCACTGGAGTTACCCCATCAAAGTTGGGAGTTACCCATACCATTCCATATTTCTATTTTGCTTAAATTGCTGCCTATGTACTGATTATTGAATAAGCTGTCCGATTCATACTTATTGTTCAATTGGATATCATTAACTTAGCATAATAATTACTACCGCCAAATACTGTCTAAATACTTAAAAATAAGAGAAAACATGTGTTTGCCTTTTCCTCCGTCCTCCAGTTTGATGGGGTAACTTCTGGAAACTTCTGTAGTTACCCCATCGGCTTTACCCCGGCGACGATGAGATATTAAATACTGGTATTCGGCGTTTTACAGCTGCTATTTCATCTCTCATATCATATTTCAACACTACATAACAATACTAAACGTACACGTACACTTGAATCATGGCAGATGCATAACGCACTCGCGAGTACATAGTGCAAACCAAACAGCACTTTTCAACAACTACAAAAAACAATGGAATCCCAGACCACTGCTATCAGACATAACCAATGAAAATATTGACACACAGTGACAAAAACACAGTGTTTTACAGTTCATCACGACGTATCCTTGTCATCGACGGCTTTCACAATCTTTCTCAGCTCCACATCGAGCACCAAAGGCGTGTTGGGCGGCACTCTGCCGGGAACGCCATCGGGACCGTACGCAAACTCGGCCGAGCACGTCAGTCTGGCTATCTGGCCGACGCTCATCTTCATAACGCCCTCGTCGAGTCCCTTTATCACTTGGTTCTGTCCCACTTCAAACTCCACACACTCGTCGTTCAGTCTGAACCCGTTGAAGGCGTGTTCCCCTCGGGGCAGGCTACCGTCGTACTGAACCACCACGGTGTCTCCTTTCTCTGGGTAACTGGCCAGGTCTCCTTCACGAAAGGTTTCCATCATCAATCCAGTTTTCTTCTTCGTCACCACCTTTGGCATTGTTCTCTGCATTTTCAAGCTAACTGGATTGATAGTTTCCTTCTACTTAGTACGTCGTGAAAATTATATCTACTGTACACTGTTTGTTTGGTTTGTTTTTTTGTGTGCTTTTTTGTCGTTGTTGATTTTTTGTTTGTTTTTGTATATGCCATAAGTTTCACTCGCTGACGTTGCAGTAAAAATACAGTGTTAATTATTTTCATAGTATTTCTAAATGTCCATTTTCCATGGCTTAGAAGAGCATCAGTCAAGGCTAAACTTTCTTATGGGTACACATATATCAACATCATGCTTGCCAATACACGGATACGTATATTGTATTGTCCAGTTGCACAAGTAACACTATTAATCCACCTTTGGAAATAAAATTTAAAAAAAAAAACATTTCCTAAAATCCGCGTTTTGAGCACTTACATAGCACGTACACCGGGATTTAGAACATAAGGTATACTCTACATGTTCTCTTAATATCATGAAGACTTGAACATAATTACATTCCACCTAGGTAGGTAGCGCAAAACAATATTCATTTCATATTGATCACATTGACCGGTTATGAACATTATGTTGCACACGTGTGGTACTTCAACAATGCTTTAAAACATAGAGACATAAGTGAACTTTTCATCGAATTTCAATTTACCGAGGGTTGGACTAGTAAATCATAAATATTATCGACTGCTCTGCTTCAACCAATACTATACTGCTCACCAATTTAAATGAAAACAATACTTCTATATGAAAACTCGCGTTAATTTTTTTAAAGTGCAATGATGAGCATATGATTATTTTAAAGTTGCTCGAATCTTTAATTATTGCAATTTTAGTAAATCAATAATGAAAATAGAATAGATAAGTTGATGTTGAATTAACATCTACAGACGTTTATAGGCGTTTGCATTATGTACTGGCCCTACTAATAAATTTCTTATGTTTTATGTTTATTTACTATCACGTGTTTTTGATTAATCAAATATTTGACATACAAATTCTTTTCTCGTGTATACTAAACACCTTTATATTTGTTTGAAATTAGTTGTTAAATATACGGCACTGTGCAAATAAAATACAGTTACACTGGCAGATCCAGGTTTTCAGAAAAAATGGTGGTGAGATGGAATTAGGGGGTATAAAGTGTGTGTAAAGTATGTTTCCCTTATACTGTTCATACTTCCCTGAACAATTCATAAAGAAATAGAAAAACGACAAGGTTTATTATATTTATAAATGATGCTTAAATTTAAGCACTATATGGTTACAATGCGCCAACTTAAACGCTAACTAAATATATCGGACTCTTCAATTAAAAGTAAACAAAATGTACATATAACCACAGACATTAGGGCTAGCTGTGAGGCAGATACGCCATAAAACACCTGCTGCTTGTGATATGTGTGCACGTGTCAGTTTTTAGATTATCATGACAATTAAAGTTCATTAGGCCAATCAAATATAAACTTTCTGTGTATTATTCAGTGCTGATAAGCTATCGCTTGGTATTCACTACACAAACACAAATACATGAACATTTAAACACGGTGTGTGAAATGCAATCTGCAGTGTGGAAGGCACTGATGTCCAATCCCACTATGTTGGCTTTATTCTACTGCTGCACGTACTCAGTCTTCGAAGTCCATAGCATCCATTGTTTATTCACAAATGCATTGCAAACAATACTAAAAGCATGCATCTTGAAACCTGTCCCCTTTTCAACAATGTAGCTCATTGTGTTGCAGCCCAGATTCGATAAGATGCTTTCAGAGCAAATAAACAT
The DNA here is from genome assembly GCA_019095985.1 of Streblospio benedicti. Lineage (NCBI taxonomy): Eukaryota > Metazoa > Annelida > Polychaeta > Spionida > Spionidae > Streblospio > Streblospio benedicti. The sequence goes on from CM032661.1 coordinate 31,762,151, forward strand.
GAAATAATGAAACCACTATTCAAGATCCATGCCAATGTCAAGTGATCATCTTCATCATCTGACCATCTAGCAACTGTGTTTTCCACGAATACACCGCAACTTCTTTCACTGGTCACCACACCATGTTATGACCTTCCTTGTTGCCACTCTTTTCACTATGTCACCTTTCATATTTTTCTTGTTGTTTTTCAACAGTCTTTACACCAAGATTCCCAAGCTATTAAGATGCAGATACGATTGTCTCTGGAAGTTCCACGTTTCTCTTTTTAGCCGCCCTCCTGTTGCTGATCCTCCTTAAAGGCAGCAAGATGATACCGGAGGTGACAAAGGCTGCACCAGCGATTAAGAAAGGGCCTCTATACGACTGAGTGAAGTCGTAGAACATGCCTAAAACAATAGAAAACACACATAGAAAGTGAATATGGGACTCCACTCTAAGACTTTGTGAAAAATAGGTTAGGCTCATTTAGTACAACTAGGGATCCATAACCAAGTACATCAATCAATGAAGAAATAAAGTGCACCATTTGGAGATGTGCATTATTTATAAGTACGTAAAGGTTACCATGTTGTACGAGATTGATTTATTACAGTTTTTCATATAATTGAATAATTAATGTATGGATACAAACCAGCAATAGGTGGTCCCACTGTAAACGCTATGCCTTGAAACATGGCCAAGAGGCCAAAGGCATTGGTCAAGTTGTCCAGGCCTAAGAGGTCAACAAGAACTATAGGCCTTAGTGAGGTCCAAGTTGCTAGAGAATTCAAAAATATGCATCAATATTGTAAAACAATGATATCATATAGTGTGAAATAATTATTCAAATTATCTATTAAAGGAAGGTTATGCTTCCATGTGATAATCTGATATAAGGCGGATGGGTTGTTGGATATTCAAAGGAGGCATAGAGTTTTCTGATAACATGAGATGCAACCTTTTTAAACTTTTTGGAAACATTGCAAAATCAATAAGAAATATTTCACTACTTTGCTAAGTAAAAACATTTCATTTCAAACATCATTAGACTACCTGGTGGTATATATACATTTTAAATGATTTTTCGGTAACAAACATTGTTGAAATTGTCACTAATTAACCAAGGCCATCCATGGGATATCAGATGAACGACCCCGCGCCTACTAATTATTTACGTTTTAAACACTTACCCATGCACAAGCCAAACACGCACGCCTGTAAGATCAGCACGTAGTACACGGTGGTGAATGGAATGCAGAAGCACATGGCGCCGCCTAGAACAGCGCAGAGAAAGTTCACCCACAGCACGTCCACCTGCGGCATGTCGGACAGCCACCCCGAGCCTGCAAGCAACCCCGAGCCTGGGTGTTGTAGTAGTAATATTAGACATACAGTAGAAGCACCTCTCTATTTGGGATCACCCTTGGCAAGTTTGGGACCATAGGCAGATCCAGGGGGGTGTGCGCAGGGGGTGTGCGCCCCCCCCTTTTCCCACCAAAATACTTCATTTTCATAGGGTTTTCATGAAATCCCGTAAGTGCGCCCCCCTTTTCCGAAAACCTGGATCTGCCTATGGGGACCAGTGTTATATGGTCTCAAGTAAGAGAGGTAGTCTATATACAGGCAAGAGGTTCGTTTTGTAGCTTTATGAAGGTTTTTGGCCGCCAATAGTGGTCTTATTATAGAGGTGGTCTTCGTGAAGAGGTTTGTCCTTATTGGAGGTTATACTGTAAGCAGTAAGTAAGTAAGTAAGTAAGTAAGTAAGTAAGTGTTTTGTAATTCTAACAATCACTCAATATAATTTAACTGGTACGTAACTGGTTCATTGTGCTCAAAAGCAGAGAAAAGAGTGAACCCTTGATGTTGCGGGTGCTAATAATTGATCTTTTGTATAAATGAACATATCAGTGAACGTAATGATGATATTATAGATTTCTGCAAACATCCAACAGCTGTGTTACAGCAATATGTAAATGGTACAATAACTATTTGGGGCGTTGACGGGGGATTACGAGTATCATGTGCAATTACTATTGACATACATACCCTAAATGCTTCATAAATTTGTATTTTTATTGCACATTTTCATACATATTTATAACAAGTCCCGATTATCTAGTTTGTTACGTGTTTGATAGTTATGCTATTGATCAGCGTCCATTTAAAACCAATAATCGCTATCGGTATAGAGTTAGAACATCTATATATCCCATATCTCAAGATCGTCACATTACAATATGACAGATCAATGGATACTTTAAACTTTCGTATCAGTTTCAACATAAACACAAAACGTCTGATCCCCCACCCCAAAAAGTTGAATCTTCAACGTAATAAAGCATATGTATTGGATAAAGGGGTCAAGTATATTTGACTGTTGACCTGTCGCATTGTTAAAGTACTATTCTAATGCAAACTATGTGTGTCAAAACTATAACAGTAACAAATACAGTGGAATGGAATTAACCTATGCGTCCAAATACGTTGGAGGCTCCAATAACTGAGAGTATGATGGCCGCTTTGGAGTGCGTAATGCCTTGTTGAACTGCATAATCAGGCAGAATGGTCAGAATTGTGGAATGAGCTGAAACAAAATGAAGATATTGTTGTAAGCAATCAGTCTGCTGAAATCTCAGCTACAGGGACACCTACAACACTTTCATACACCCCTTTCCTAATGCTTCAGTAGCGGTGATACCTTACTCAAGAGATAGAATGGGCCACGCAATAACCACAATCACATTTTGTAAAATTGTTATATAATATTGATGGTAAATAATATGGACTACTCAAAAGAAATGCGAGCCTCGTGATAAGCTACTAAATGGATCTTAATAATAGATGAATATTTGTAATCCAATATGGCGTCCAAAATGGCCGACATAAATAACTTTCCGTGTTTATGTTCTCTGTATAAAAACATACTTACTAGTCCACATCACACTTGACAGCATTATTATCAAAAATATTGGATTCTTTAATAGACTTAATCCTGCAAGTTTCACAAAGTCTTTCTGTAATCCAAACAGATCACAGTCCTTTTCCTTTTTTACATTGTCATTCAACTCTTTGTATGTAACTGGTTCGTTGTGGTGAGGAATTCTAACCAAACTCCCACTGTAAAATATATCCTTGCGTTCAAGTGGTTTTAGTTCCCTTGAAATGTATATATCACCTGATTTATTTTTGCAAAGCAGTGGTTGTGAATGATTGATAGAATGACTGTCGTGTCTTAGCCTGATCATTTGATTTGAGCGGAATAATGATTGGTGTGACTTTGAGCAGGTTAAATTATTATCCACGGCCAATTTAAACTTTGCAGCTTGATCAAGTGGTTTAGGTGAGATGGGGTCGAGTTCCTTATTCCCATAAGAAATGATAGTGTGTGAATTTCCACTGATATCACGCTTAATCTGAGGATCTGTTGAAATGTCAGAATGACTGTATGCTCTGATATTGCCATTTTCATAATCAAGCTGCGATTTAATCAGTTGCAAATCTTCTTCCGAGAGACTTTTCAAATCGTTTGTTTTGACCTTCCTCCTGACCACTATTGGTCTATACAAGGCTCCGAACGCAATACAATTGAATACGATCCCTGATAGGATAAGAAGTGCTCCCTTCCAGGTGTATTTGTCCTGGAGGAAGTTGCTGAGGGGTGAGTACAGGAATGTGCCGATGCCACTCCCTGACGACGTGATGCCATTTGCGAGGGCTCTGCGCCTTTCGAAGTAGAAGCCAACTACGAGGACAGAAGGTATGTACACCATCGACACGCCGAGGCCTACAATGGAAACAATCAGTGTATCAGATGTCAACATCGTCGTTATCAGATGGTGTAATCAGATATAGACGGTGGATACTGTGATTGGTAACACTGCTTTTTATGCAAATATGATGAATGCAATACACGCATGTCCTACTGTCATGCAAATTGAATACCAGCCGACTGTGCATAATATCATCTGCGTTTCCCAACTGCCCCTTTGTATTCATATAAGTTTAAAACGCTTAATTACATGCTATTGTCTTCATTCAAACACGCATGGTTGCAGAAATGGGCTGCATGGTAAAATTGAATATTCCAGTAGATAGTAAAAATAGAGCCCAAAGGAGATCATCAAACTATTACTACAAATAGTTCTGATACATACATTTGGTAGACATATGAAAAATAGTAAAAATAAATAGTACATGGGTGTGAATAGATAACATAAAAGCAGCTTGTTCTGATCAAGCGTAAGTTATGGTAGTTGACATGAAATTGTGCACAGGATCATAGATAGGCAAATCCAAGGGGAGGAGGGCACCCCACCCCCTTGTCACCTACAATATTCAATTATCTTAAGCTTTGACATCTCACAGCGAGCCTAGCATTTGCTTTGCGTAAAACTCATGAAATCATGCGGGTGCCTCCCCCCCCCCCCCCCCCCCCTTACGCACACACGTATCCTGAAAACCTGGATCTGCCATTGTACAAGAGTTCACAGTGGGAAAATGGGCATAATGGTATTGAGTGTTTGAGAGGTGGCATTCCTCACTATGGGTATATATTTACGGGTGCAGTTTCCTTTGCTTAGACATAAAAGTGTATGTAATGGATGAAATTGAAATCTTACCGCCAAGTACACCGTATGTGAAGATTAGTACGTCTATGTTGGGTGCAAACACACTTATAGTAAAAGCTAATCCAGCCAACAGTCCTCCCGACATTGTCACCTTTCTGATGCCAAACATGTTCACCTACGTATGCACAAAACACAATGAGCTGTCATGCAGGTGGACATCACATGACTAGGTTTTTACTACAATTACAATACAGTAGAACCTCTTTATTAGGACCATCCTTGGAAGTAGTGTTAGGTGGTCTCAATGGAGGGGTGCTCTCTATACAGAGGTTCAATTTGGTAACTTTATGATGGTTTGGGACCATGAAAAGTGGTTTTACTATAGAGGTGGTCTCAATAGAGAGGTGGTGATAATTGGAGGTTCTACTGTACATATATGCAAAATTAAAGTGTTTTACATGAAATATATAAAATAAAAATAAATAATTTCAACACACAAAATCACTATCTGAGTTTCAGGACTACAGTTGATAATTAATCGTGTAATTAACATGCGCAAAAAATGTAGACGGACTGCTAACAACTAACTGCTGACAATTCCATATAACATGAATGTAATGACACATAACAATTTGGATTTACATGTATGTCACATTCAACCCTATTATTATATCTTATTTATCTTATTTTCGTTTCTCTTAGTTGTTAATTGTATTCCCATTTTTTATTTACCAAATTATTTACAATTTATTTAATATGTTTTTAAACTGTAAATATTTCGTTAATTCAAATATTTGGAGATGTGAAGAACAACTAAAAGAAATGAAAATAAGATGAAACAAAATGTTCTTTACATCTTGAACAGACTTTAATATAAAAAGTTAGTATTACACCACATGTATCAATATATTGACCAAAGGCGACTGCATCAGTGGATATGACCTTCAAGATCTAATTATGACTTTTGATTGTGGCCTTGATCTGGTTAAACTAAAAAGAAACACCTTTCATTCGAATATTCAATTTCTTTACAATGTCCCATTCAAAAGACATCACATCCAGAGAGTTACATGATGCAGTTGCCATTGATATTGTCAATAACACAATTTCCCAATAGACTGAAACCACAGTGACAATGAAATCATATTAACAAGCCAATTGTATAATTATAAAATTAACTTTTAAAAGAGGACACTTAATACAATCATGTACCTCTCTTCACTGACCAGAACACTTGTGATTGGGCCCAGGAACAGGTGCATGCCCATCAACATGCTTCCCACCATAGCAGTCTTTCCTTTGCTGTTCCCAAAATACTCCAGCAGATCTAGGAAGAACACTCCAAAGCTGAACATCATGCCATCCAGAATTACCATACAGAGGAATGCACCTGCAAAAAGTCACAAACTAGGACTGTATTATTTGTCACAACATGTGCATTATTAAACAGCCGTAGGATGTTGTGTTATCTTAAATTAGGACCACAGACCTCTTCGATGATGTTATGATAAACCTTCAAGTCCAGTACAGGGAGATTCTAGCCTTTTCAACTATTTATTCACACGGATTTGTGGGCAATTTTAATACTTTCACGCTGTGTCACTTTGTCCGATCTCAAGGTGCATCAGCAGTACAGTGAAACAAGTATCAGATGGCCATCATCTCTCCTAAATGCCATCAGTTGCAATATCATTACTAAAAAACTGTATACACTGTTACCATCTCTAACATGGTCATTTCAATCAGCAAGTGGTACGTGCAGTAGTGCATGGAGTGACCTTGAGTGCAACTTCACCATATTTGAGACCCCATGTAGAATGTTCCTCTCACAACCTCACGTCATGAATGGATGTAAAAAACAAGTAAAATGTCAGTTTACATATGTACTCTAAAACTCTAAAAAGTTCTAGAATTTGCTCCACATTTGACAAAAATAAGCCATTATTTGTCCAATGTCTGAAACTCCTACGTGCCTGGCCCACCCAGATTTATATATGTTCTTACCATTATAAAAACAGACCAAAGTGACGAAACTACTAGATAACGTTTGGTTATTTGGCGTTATGTAATGTTTATTGTTTCATCAATTGTGCTCTACCATAGCCTATATAAGCACATATATTTCATCAGCCTTTCTCTTTTCATCGTACACGTCGCAAGCTGGCAAGGTGGGCTGAAGGTTTTATGCAAGTAATGGGGTACATGTACATGCCATCGTGCAAACACTCTGGAATCTTGCGTAAGATAACGATTTATATTTCGTTATGAAATAGCCATTTTCATCAATTGTTGATCGTCATGACAGGCGTCGATTGGTCGGTTAGAAGGGTTATAAGATAAAGATGTTAGCTTAGTATGTACAAATATGTGCAATAATGAATAACTTAAAAGAATAACCCAGACTTTGCAAACATATATTAACCTAAATGTCCCCAATATCCTGTTTACCTATGCTAGTATGTGGGTTGATATAGTAAACACAAAACATCATGAAAAATGCAGGCCATGATGTGTAACTTAAGTACGCAATTATTGTTTAATAATATTTACGATTAAAAAGAATATTCACAAATCCTACACACATTTCCAAAAAAATATGGTGTAGTTTTATAGTAATATACCAATTGCATAATACGAATACGTAGACCCTGCCCGTGTGACCAAAAGGTGTGATTTCATGCTGTCTTTGTTATTAAATTTTGCATGGCCCATTGCTTATCTTATAAGCATTTTTTAAGTGTTGCTTAAGTTCAACCTTCTCCCCGCATTATGCTGAACAAGGGAGGGTTCTACATTTACCACCCTCCTCATGATGGTAAAATGGATGCATTATTTTAAACTATATCTATATGGATTATAATCAATAGACAAGTGTGTGACAAAAATGTGTAACAATGGTGCAAGCATATGTTTACCTTTAGCCTAGGTTCACGTCTAACGTCTGTCTACAGCCTAGGTTCAAATTTAGCCTATGTTTACACTTAGCCTAGGTTCACATTATTGTACAAGCTACAAGCTACAAACGACGGGAGACAGCGAGAAACTACAGCTACAGGCGACATTATTTTGTGTTCATGGTCGAAATATAGTGCTTGATTATCCCAAATTACTAATGAAAATAACCAATGAGTTTGGTATTTTTAAACGAATAACTTCTGCATAAGACTACCACCTGTGATATGTTCCCAAGTGGTCTCATTGGAGAAGTGGGCCTTTGCAGCAGGAGGTTTGGGGTTGTATCTTTGTAAAGGCCATTTTGGAACGTGAACTTAGTCTTATCATTACTGTGGTCTCATCATAGAAGTGGGGGTTATACTGTATGAAATCAGGAAATAACATAGAAGATAACATTCTCCTCCAAAACGCCAACAAAATCTATCGTCGCTGACAAAATATTGTCTCTGCTCCAAGAATTGTAAGCATTCCACGTCTTCCCATATTCAGGTGTCACATATACCGTATCAGAGAGAACCGAATGGTAGATTGAGTAGTTTGTTGTGGCAAGATGATGAGCATACCATAGTACACATCGCTTGCTACATATGTTGGTGTCTTTCACGGGTTTCATGACCGATATTAACGTCAAAACCAGTTAATGTTATGACTGATAGGACCAGAAAGGTCTGTCTTCAAATTCAACACTTCTGTCACTTGTATGAATTATTGAATAATACAACATGGCAGAGAAAGAGATTCTAAATCATGTCACCAGTCTGGTTTATGTTATTTTTGTTTTGTAGCTAAAATGTGTCTCATGAAGTGACTGTTGGTATACAATACTAAACCCAAAGTCAACTGCATCAATGGGCTTTCAAAAAAATGAGAAATTAAAGATTCATTCTAAACCCTAAAACTGTTTTCAAAGCCCGTTGATGCAGTTGCCTTTGACTAAAACCATGATTCGTATTGTTCGTATAGTCTGTTATTTATGACACCAAATTATCGAAAATATCAAACTGAACATTATTGAATTTCTTTTATGAAAGTGTGTCACTGATTGAGGTGGTCTACTTATAGAGGTGCTAGTAATTGGGGGCTGTACTATATATAACGTGAAGAAAACATATATGATAACATTCTCCCACAGAACGGCAATGAAATAAGAATATTGAGGAGATTAAAACTCGAAATTTACAAAATATAAAATTTGAACTTGATTTATCGGAAATATTTGTGATAATTTGAAATCATAAATGTCAACCTAAAAGAGCAATTTGCAATGCAAATCGTGAATGGTTTTGTTATTATGTACCGCAAAGCCATTAGGATAACTTATATGCCACTGCAATGCTACACTACAAGTTCAAATAGAATTTTGTCATTCAAACTGAACATCTATATGTGAAACAATAAACTAACAACAATTAACACACTACTGAATAAGACTTTCACCTCGTCCATGATATATTAGGAGATGTTGACAACTGTATATTAGTAGGCCTAAATACCAGAAAATTCCAGTTCCATCCTTTCAAAGTTACGGCGATGTGGATGCTTGAGTATGGACGCTTAAATTTATTTATTTTACTAAGTATTCGGGGTGCATATAACCCAAAAAGATATCTGACATCAAGATTACTGGTTAATTCAAAGGACTTGGGTCGATTATATAAGTCTGTCCCCAGATATGGAAATGGAGGTATATGCACAGTGCACGTAGACTAGGTGATTGAAAGACAATTCACTCAACCATAAATCGAGCAATAGAACATATTTTTTTATTATCTCTGCATGCAGAAACGTCACACCATCACCGAATTAACCCTAAAGAATCACAAAATTTAGATACATAACTATACCAAATATCACAAAATTAAGACCCATAGAAAAAAAAATTATTACACCCATAGGCCGCTCCCGAGATTTAGAAATGTGACCACACCACACTGCATCTGGCTCTTCACGCTCGTTCTGTGTTGCGCGAGACTAGTTCAGTCCATTGCTGAGCTCGTTTACATTGTATTATGTTTACAAATAATTGACGTACATTACAATTGACGGACACAAAACGTTTTGGAATGCGGTCCATAAAAACTGGACAACATAAAATATAAAATTCCGTAACACGAGAACAGTTTTTTCGGACATTGCCTTGGTTATGTGGGTAAAACCTTCTTACATGTAACACTGGTCCTCAAGGTGGTCTTCATAGGGTATTAGATTTGTGATAACTTACTTTTCTCCACATTTGATTTAATCTACGTATATAGAACTTAAATATTATGTAGTGATAACGTCCCTATTGATGGTGCACAGCCCTCTTGATGAACGTCATTTTAAATCCCACTGATATTGCAGCAACATAAAATGCTAAGATTGAGATATAAGAGCCTGTCTAACTTATACCAATTAGAATAGGGCTTGCACTCCAACTCCATCAGATACAAAAGTGGACCAAAGTAAGCTTAGTTTTGTATCATATCATCGGTGTAGACCACCAGTAAATGTCACTCTCCCTCGTCACAACACTCCACCCCAACAAGATGTGTACAAACTAAGCACAAAGTATTAAACCAATCAAGAGCCATTGGAACCACCTACAAAAAGTCATTGATGTTGTTAGAATTGAAAGCATCACTCACCGGCGCACACCACCCAGCCCCAGCCGCCGTCAGGGGCAGACGACACGTAGTCGTCATCTTGCTCAGTCTGCTCTTGCTGCTCTTGCTGCTGCTGCTGCTCTTGCTGTTGCTGTTCTTGCTGCTGCTCTAGCTGCAGCATCTCCCCATCCTCCATCTTCCTATCCCCGATCTCATTTTCCGGACGCACGACGTTCGGTCTATTAAACGTTTCCTGTGCTCTGGTGACGGCAGCTCCAGAACCCTCCCCCATGCTAGCCCAGGTTTACAGTCACACTAGTGTATCACGACGACAAGCTTTAACAGCATACAGCTTGCTGTCTAGTTTCGAATTCACAGAACAAGATGTTTATCCACTGACACTGGTTAAACGTTTGGTTCAGTGTTTGTTTTCTCGTAAAGCATCGCAAGTAGGGGGCTTCATGCTACAAATGTAAGATGCCACTTGTATATCACTTTTACGAGAGACATCACCATTATGCATTGGGTAAACACCCTTTCAGTTTATTCATTTTATTGTACACGCCCGCCATGCCCGTCCTAATTATTTTCTTCCACGTCGTGAAGTCGCCATTGACTGCGTCTTTAGGCGTAATCAAGCTTTCTTCTAAGTGTTAACATGAACCACTCTCTGAAATAAAAAGATTAGAAAGAATAATGCATGCATCTCGTTTTAGATGTTAGATACATTGTCGCATTCAAGGCACCAGTTGTGGTTGTAACCCCTTGAATTTCAATGAAAGATAGCATGGTATATTTTGGACCACACAAACTGTATTAATCTAGCTTGGTACGTTGGTGTCATGCACAGCAGGTGATCTAAAAAAAACTGAAGGGATCATGTACTTTTTTGTAATGTTCCGCTTTGGGCGTGGGTGTGACAACTTTGCACTTGATCAGAACTCTACGTTTTCAACTTCGATGACTAAACCATGCATCTCCACACATATCAAAACAATGCAAATGAAAAGTTCAATTACAGAGCTTTTTTTCAGTGGGTTTAAAGACACTACTATTGCAAAGTCCTTTCATTTTGTCCACAACGCCTGGTTCTGATGATGGTTGAACTGGGAGTAAAAGTTGAACACATAGTAACAAATGCCCAAGGCACATCAATAAAGTCAAAATAAACATGAGTTTGCTTGTACTGGGAGACTTACTATTGGCAGTGTTTGCCTCTTGCAGTAATTTTGAATAAATCGTGTCGCAATAGTGTGTCTATTATTCGTTGACAGCAACATATAATATATTTTCACGGTTTGTGGAGGGTGTCTGTGATGCAGAAGGGAAAGAAAGGTTTATGATTCCTGTTTTGCATCAAAAACGTACAGAATACCCTGTTAGACCGTGAAATATAACCAGCCGTAAATTGTGACTTGTCATTATTTACTTTAGCATAGATTGTGATCAACCACACAAAACAATTGTCTAGTTGCCGTAAAATTAAAATGTAACCACAGTAAACATTGTCACCGATTGCTTGATGCGTTTGACGGCTGGTATCTGTTCCAAAGCCACCCCTTGTGTAACTAGAGCGCGTTCAAATGACACTACAATGATCTCTGTATCACCATCCAAGCCTGACCAACGACTGGTTAAAGTTGGACCTTGGGGTGAACACAAATGTCGACCCCTCGAGTGGGCAGCGCCCTAAGAGCCGCCAACTTGAACGCATTCTTTTTCGGTCACTTGTCAACGTATCTAGAAGTATGATAGCATAGAGAAAACGCACCTCCTGGTTGTTACTAGAATTTTTTAGTGATCGAGTTTGGCAGCCGGATGATGTAGCTGACACACGAGTTAAATAAAAATTTCTAGTATCAACCAGGAGGTGCGATTTATATTTATCCCATATCACTCTAGAATGGTTGTTAAACAAATTTTGCCATGTTCATGTAGATCTAGATCTATTCGTTTTAATAATATATTTTTAGTTAACTTGATATTTTCGTACACAGGGGATTGACTTTTTGGCGTGTCTTTAAAAATGATGTTTACTAGCATACTTACATTTGCAAATGCAACATGTAATGAAGAAGATTAAAAAAATACCTCAACAAATAACAAATTTAATTCAGATGAAATCTGCACGCGAACGCCAAAACGTTGTGCCCACGTTTGACGTACGTTAGTCTTTGGCGTTAAATCACGGACGTGACGTAGGATAGTCTCGATCAACCAGACGGATAGATACCATATGGCCTAGAAGCTTTGAATCTGACTCATGTTGAAATCAAACATCTAGAAAAATTCTATTTGGAGCAGCTTCGTTATGTACAATATATGCATAAAACAACTGCAAATGCTGCTGTGTATTTGTTAATAGGTTTACTGCCTATACAGGCCCAGCTAGACATAAAAATCCTATGTTTCTTTGTGTCAATGCTAAGAAGAACTAGTTCGATTGAAAGAAAGGTATTTGAAAGGCAGCTAGCTATGAAAAACATGCAAAATTCACACAGCTGGACAGTAATGGTACGTCAGCTATTATTACAGTATGGATTATGCAATGCATATGACATATACAAAGATCCACCTTCAAAAATTACTTGGAAAAGGATGGTCACGTCTCATGTCACAAGCTATTGGGAGTCCAAACTGAAAGAAGAGGCAGCTGAGAAATCATCTTTATGTTATCTAAATATTGAAAATGCAGTTTAATGAAGGTTCATCATGTATGGAGGATTGGTGCTGCCAATCAGCTCACTGTAACCAAGGCTTCTATCCATGCCCGACTCTTGACACAGAGATATCCATTACATACAAACAGAACATCAGGTAGTTCATTTGACACCCCATGTCCATTATGCCATGGACATGAATCAATGTCTCATTTTATTCTGGAATGTTCTGTAACAGAAGAAATTAGAAAAGTATATTTAGAAAAGCTATTTTTATTACTATTAAACAATCACATTCACTTGCCAGTTGGAAATGAAGAGACAATCAAACTTATTCTAGATCCCACAAACCACTATGGTACTTCTTGCATTCTAGATAAAATCATGCACATAAGTCGAGATATGTGCTATCATTTACATCAACGTCGCAGTCATCTCATATCAAGGGACATTAAAATTCAATAATTGTCAATAATAATTATCATGTACTATCATTACTAATTATATGTTATATGGTCATTTTTATTCAACTTGTATATAATGTGTTATTGTATTACATACTATATTTTATGTTTTAAATATTTTGTAATGGTTTACCATGTTGGCTAAACAAATGGCCGAATTTATAATAAACTAACTAACTAACTACCACTGCGTTCGAGAGACTTCATCGTGGCTTCATCAAGGATTTCCCATTGACACAGCCTGCAAAGTCCATGTTCATGGTATAAGCCGTGGGTCAACTGAGTTCCTTTTAGTGGCAAAATATAAGTTTGTTATCATAGAGGAGCGTTTACGATAAACTGACGACTAGCGTAGAACAGGGGCGCTCCGCGTATGCTTTCAAACGTCAACCCACCAAATGAAAACGTGCACCGAATTTCATTGAACATCCTTGCACGGATTGCGTACTGTTCTGTTTGATTGACTGCTAAACGTTTTTGGCCTCTGCTGATTTGATTGGTCGAGGGCTTCCGAAATCAATCTGTCAGCATTTTTGAATAATCAACCTGATGCGGAATAACATTGTCTACTCTTCAAGCTGGTTCTATTAGTGACAGTCCCATCGCCCTACGCCAACGAATAAAACATGTGAGATTCATGAGCGTGGTCACAATTCTCGGTGGTAACATTTTGCTGCAACTAGACGATTTTTGGAGACCGTAAATTATAACTGGTCACAATTTACGCTGCTCATAATTTATGGTCAAGACAGCCGAACGGAAATCCGTGAATGAACGTTAATTCCGATAATGTGTTTTTAAACACTTTTATCATTCAAACAGCATCGCATTTTTTACGCAGTGGAATATATCTGACGCCAACATCAACGTAGATGTTCATGTGGGTTTTTTTTCACTGTAGGTCTAGTAGGCGTCTCATTCATATTACATTATGAGCCAACCTCCAACAGGGAATCATAACGTCCTCTTTCAGCGAGACTAACGACTTTCCTAGGAGCCTCGATTTGGAGGTTGATTATGAGCATCACTCAAATTATGGGCACATCAGTCGCACTCGCTAAACAAATGGTCGGATATTCAACTATTTGTTATTTACGACTTAGCTAGGCCTACGTTTTGATTATCGTCGAACGCATGCGTTTTCATGGAGATAGACGTAATCTTCAACCCCGCGACGGATGTGCCCATATTTTGAGTGATGCTCATAATATGAATGAGACGTCTATCGATGTGAAATGCGGAAAACCACATTATCGGAATAACGTTCATTCACGGTTTTCCCTTCGTTTGTCTAGCATACACCACACAATAAATACTAGCCGAAGACATTGGAATCCACACCGCTTGTTCATCATTGGAAGGTTCATTCTAATGTTTCACACCGATGAATATCATGTCCTAACGCTCCAAATCCACGGATTTGAAATAGCTTCCAAAACAAACCGATCAGTATTTGTTTCTGTTATTCCTTATAGGTTCAACTTGAAAGCGCATAACCATCTCTGAAGGAAGCATTCTACCCAATCAGGTCGTTTGTTCATTCTGAACCATTAGAAGAGATCAGAATGCAGCCCAAACCAAAAAAAGGCTCATACTAGGATTGTTTATGGGGTGTTTATGATAATAAAGACTAAAAATCTCACAACTTTGATTTAGGGCACAATCGAATTCGTCGTGTGTGACTGAGGCATTAGAAAGAGGTACGATAAGACATCTCACTTCATTTTACTTTTAGCTGAGAGGGGATTCATAACAATTGTGCACTTGGTGATAAGTTTTTGAAATTTGGCACCATGATAGGTATGGACATTGTAGCAGTCACTCATGGACTAGTGAGCCACCGCTACACTGCATGAGCAAGCGAGGGCGAGAGTCTAAGGGACGCTAGCTGAGAGCGGAGGGAAGCCATGACGGGCAGAGATGGAATAAATCTAGTAGTGACCGGACGTGTTATTATCAGTTCCACATTGGTGAAAGGTCTCGGGTTCAATCCCCGACATCTCCACCAATGTGGAACTGATAATAACACGTCCGTTGCCCATCTCCTTGCGATAGGCCTGACCGCTGAGATTTAGGAAACCACTGGCACCAAGTTGCCACTCCTTGGCCTGACCGCTGGAGATTCAATATGGCCGAATGATAGGGAAGGGTGTGTTTTTATTTCTATTTGCACTATGAGCATGGGTAATACCACTTTTCTGATGTTTTATTGTACAAAGAGTTCATTTCTGATAATATTGTAACATTTCAAGTTCATTTTAGATAATATTTTAACATTTCAAGGTCATTTCAAGGTCAAATTAAAATTTATCTGAAATACTTACACAAATAGGGACGTAATGTGGACTGTTTTCTATGCAACAGTTGATAGAAGGAACTGGATAATTATTACATCATGCTAATGAGTTGCACATCTAGTTAAATATACAGAACAACTATAAACAAAGTTATAAAATATGAAAATTGTCTTTCAAAATTGAGTTCACTAAAATATACATAGCTATCATATGGCTATTAGCTTAGATACAGCTTATACTTGTTCTTGAACTGAGTGAATTTTCTTTTATCTAATTTAATCATCATGTGATGAGATACCAATAAAACAAATATTTAATGGAAAATACAAAATACTTTAATAACAAAAGTAACTCTCAACAGTTGTCGCGGGGTCTCCGCGGCTGGGTAGCTTGCGTACAAGCCATTGCTGCACGAACTCCTCAAGATCCTGGTTGATCTGCCGCACACACGAGTAGGAATCCCTGGGTAGGGATCTACTTCTGGATTGCCAGTCACGTGGTTGTCCAGGAACTTCTAGGCCTCCGAGACTGTGTTGAGCAGAGCTAATCTCCCATCAGGTCACGCAGAGACTCCCATTTTGCCTTCATGTGCATCTTCCGCAGAGGTGGACGTGTATCCAAAGACACCTCAGACAACCACAAGAACTCTGACTTTGCGGCCTGATGTTTGAGGGGGAGCTGGCCCCCAGACGGAACTGAGTAGGTGCCCGTGAGGTGCAGCTTGCGTAGCTCCTGCTGGTCGGCGTCCAATGCAGCCCAGGGCTGGCATCCAATGACTGGACACCGCATCCCACTCTCCAACCATGCAACGTACAGCATCTGGGTGGCCTCCCTGCACATCGGGTCATCAGGAAGATGTGAGATCAGCACTGTCACTTCTGGGTGGAGCTGTGGATACGCAGTATGCCCTGACGTACATGCCACACAGGACAATGCGCTCCATTGGCGTTCTGGCTCTTTGTCACGCTGGGCCAAGACTGTTTGGACCGGCTGCAACAGTCAGTAAGGGTTTGTAGCTCCCCCCCATACCCCGGGCACTTTGACCTTCCACAGGAATGGTGCGGCCTCCCGTTGACATGGTCTGCAAGGTATTGCACCCCGTCAGCTGGAATTTCACCAACAAAACGATCTGGATACAACACTTTGCGGGTGTAGCGCTCTTTGAAGAAGTGCTTGTAGGCTTTCTCAGTTGGCTTGCAAATTGGAGATGGGGCACGACGAACCCGCACAACCCCTTCCTCGCGCTAGCAGTAGCGTGAATGTCCTACACTCCCGACGGAATCATGCGTTGCCTGGATGTCGTCACCACCACGGGCTGCACTTCATTCTCGGCGATGGGGACAGTCTCAGACACGTTGTCTGGGGCTGGAGTGGTGTCCATTGCCTCGAACGGGGATCAGGCTAGCGCCGAGTCACCACCCTCTACTGGCTGCACCAACTCGTCAGCTGCAAAGATCAGGGCAGGGTTGCGGGCTCAACTGATGTGCACAGCGTGTGTGCTTGACATGTTTACCACCTAAAAGAGAGTTTGCAACACCTGGACTCCTGGAGTAAAAATATTCGCTAAAATGAATATACGTTCCCATCTTGTTCCAGCTAAAGGTTTTCCTTCACATTCTTGGATGGCCATTTTGATATGAAGAAATCCCGTTATACACCAACTTCATCTGGATATTTCTTTTGACACTACTTCTGCTGCATGTAGATAGGCAACCACCTACAATTACTGGAACCTGCCCAGGGTTTAAGAACTGAATTGGCGTTATAGTAACTGTCATTGAATGCTTCTGCATGGTCATTGATGACGCTTTTTCATAAAAAAGCAGAAATAATCAAGTAGTGGCACATGGCTTAATATCTTTTGCACATTGACTGTGAGAAAGATAGCCAGCATAATTCACTGACATTTCTTGGAGTTCTCCATTTTTTTTTTTTCATCAAGTTTCAAGTTTATTTTATTTGCTCTAGGACATTTACAAATGTATGGGAGCAAAACAACTAAAATACAGTGCTAATTACAAGATATAAAAACTAGTACAAATAATACTATCTCAAATAATACTTAACATTATAGCAGTTATAGATGCCTCTTGACTAGTATAATTATGATTATACTGGTATGATAATCTATATCATTATATACAGGTGAATCGTTTTGACAACATATCTAGGTATTTTGCAACATCAATGGCTAGAATATGGTTATTTGAGATTTCTGCCATTATATGAGAAAAGTTGTACATATTTACATTTTGTATATATTTTTTGTATTGTACGTTTTCTATATTCTTTAACTTCTACATTACTACATTCCATTAATGTGTGAAACTCATCCCCTAAAATATTTTCATTACAAATATCGCAGTACCGTCTATGTCTTTCTACGTTATTGTATCTACCTCTTTCTACAGCTAATTTATGATTACATAATCTAAACCTAACCATCATTCTACGATGGTAACCACTTAGTTCTACCAGATACTTTTCCATTTTGAGATCTGTTTTGAAAGATTTGTATAAGATACATTTGGAGTTCAGTTCTACATCTGAAACCCATTTTTGCTTATATTGGTCCTTCAAGCGTTCTTTAATCATGCTCTTTAGTTGGTTATTACTTAGAAATGCCCCTTGAGTTATCCATATGTCACTCATGCCACAATCATTAAGGATTTTATGTATATATGACAACCAGTTAGATTTAAAAGTATCATTTCTATACAACTCTAGTAG
Organism: Streblospio benedicti; assembly: GCA_019095985.1. Lineage (NCBI taxonomy): Eukaryota > Metazoa > Annelida > Polychaeta > Spionida > Spionidae > Streblospio > Streblospio benedicti. Next base: position 31,780,390 of record CM032661.1, read on the forward strand.
TACATTATACATTGAATGAGAAAGTTTCTGATTACTGCTATTGACTAAATTATGCCAGTAAGTAATTATTCTACATTTGATAAAAATATCTACAGGATATCTACCTAACTCACCATATAACATGCAATTTGGTGTGCTATTTTTAACTTTAAGTATATACCTATAAAAGCGTAAATGTAGCTTTTCCAACATGTCATTATTCTTTGTACCCCACACTTCACACCCGTACAACATTATTGGAACAACCATTGAGTCAAATAGTTCTAACTGTACATCTATTGGAAGTTCCAGTAAATTACACTTCGACAATAATGCAAACATTGCTTTAGATGCCTGATCATACAAACTTTTCCTACATACATCAAAATTACCATTATACTTAAATACTACTCCTAAATACTTAAATTCATCTACAAGTTCTAGGTCTTTTCCATCAAATTTGAAATTGTACTTTCTATTTTTAACCTTTTTCCCACCAAATATTGTAATTTTAGTTTTACTTGCATTTACAGTTAATTTCCATCTATTACAGTAAGATTTTAATTGGTTTAAACATTCTTGCAGTCCCTCTGGTGTGTTTGATAATATTACAGTGTCGTCTGCATACAAAATTATGAATAGGTTCAAAAAGTTATTAATCTCTTCATCTTTGAAATCAAGTGATTTTACACCATTTTGTCTCATATACTCTTCTAAATCATTTACAAATAGTGAGAATAATAGTGGCGATAGATTTTCACCTTGTCGTACACCTGTAAAACTTTCAAAAAAATTGAGACCTTTCTCCATTCACAAAAAAACACAAGATTTCACATTCAAATATAGATTGCGTATGACTTCCAGCACTTTTCCCCTAATACCATATTTCTTTTCTAATTTAAGCCATAATCCCATCCTCCAAACGGTGTCAAATGCCTTTTTGTAATCTATAAACGCCAAGAATATAATTTTTGTTTTTTGTATCTAAATAGATCAATGATTTGTTTAAAAAGGAATATATGATCAATTGTTGAATAACCTTTCCTAAAGCCTGCTTGATTTTCAGAAAGCAAATTGTTTATTTCAATGAATTTAGTTAGTCGTTCATTAATCAACATGGTAAATAATTTACCAATACAACTTAGCAATGTTATACCTCTGTAGTTGCTTGGGTCATCAATGCTTCCTTGTTTTTTTTAAACAAAGGTACAATTAAACCTACACTCCAATCTTCTGGTATTTGTCCTGAGTCTAGTACTTTGTTGAATAAGTAAACATATATTGGCATTAATTTTGGAATACTAGCTTTGATATAATCATTAGTTATTTCGTCGACCCTGCAGCTTTACCTGATTTTAATTTGGAACAAATTTTGTCTATTTCTGCATTAGTTACTACCATATTTAATGAACTTGTATCAAGATCACCAATTTCATCAGTAATAGTGGTTTCCTTCTCATTTCCTTCTACAACTTGGCCTTCGGATAGATGTTTAAAATGATCAAAAAGTGATGTCAAGGATGCACCCACCCTGTTGTTAGTTCTACTTTTTGTCTTGCTATTAAGTATGTTCCAATACTGTTTTGGGTCCTTAGATTTAAGATTTTTAGAGATTTTATGAAGTTCTTCTTCTTCGATGAGTGTTTAAGTTTGTTAATTTCCTTTTTATATGCAGAACTTTTATCTCGTAAAATCTTTAAAGTAGCCTCAGTTGGATTTTTTCTATGAGAGTTTTTACATTTATAGTACTCATTTCTAAACTCTTTACATTTCTTATTAAGATTAAATTTAGGCTGTTTACCATTAGTCTCATTTCTGTCTTTTACTGTAAAAGATAAAGTTTCCTTTGCTGCATTTAACATGATATCTTTCAGCCCATTATTAACAGTTTCAGCATCCGGCGTTTCCTCACTACTAATCTGCTGTATCAAATCATTTATCTTTATTTCATCTAAGTTGGAAATAAAATCTGTCTTCTTTTCTTTCTTCCATTTTCCTATACATTGCTTTTTTTGATACATTCTTTGTTTTTCTAACACCTCTGTTCTGACAACTGATTTTCTTTTTAATGCAAAATACCATTTTACTATGTATATCAGAAAACATAGGATCAAAGTCTTCAACATGCAAGTTATCAACATAGCGAATCATTCCCAATGAACCTATAAAATAGTCAACCACTGTATTTTTACTTGTAGTAGCCTTGCCCTGTAATCTATCCTGACCTACCCTACCATTCATTATCAGCAAGTTATTATTTTTACACATGTTGAGTAGTTTCTGCCCATACACATCTTTACTTTTGTCTGTGTTTTTTCTTATCACATTAGCACCACTTTTTTTTAATCAAATCACATATTTCTACATTGTTAACATTATCATGACTCATATCATGCACCTCATCAATTTCCACATAATCTAAACCTGTGCTTGTATGACTGTTAAAGTCCCCACACAAGAGAACCAAATCGTCAGCTTGTACATTGTTCACTACCTCCGCTTCCAATTTATCATACACATCCTCACATGCATAAACAGATTGTCTAGGTGGTATATACACAGTGCCCAGTAATAAATTTGCACCATAGCCTGTGGCTTTCTCGCTTATCCTTATCCACTTAATGAACTTTGATTTAGATTTACATTCTGTAACAAACTGCGTGAACTCTTGTTTACAAGCAATCATAATACCTCCTGATCTCACTCTGTTCATTTCTGATCTGTTACTTACATAAATTTTAAAACCACATTTATCAAATACCTCTGCCACTTTCTCATTGTCAACATTATTTATCTTACTTGATCGCAGCCTTGAACTGATCGACGATCTCAGACTGGATTATCTCCTCCAGGAGAGAGTTCCGTTCAATAACTGTTTGCACAAAGAATGAGTTCTTATACTGAGGCATTCGAGCATTCGGGGGCATGAACGGTTTTCTATTGAGGCGTACGGAACGCTCAACAATGTTTGAACAGCTGTAATCACTAAATGATTTAGCCTTCATACGTCGACGTCCTGACTTGACACAAAACAAACATGTGCACTTTAAATATATGTATGAACGATTACGTTCAATATCTGGTTAAAACTGGCTATTACCATAATTTAAAGTGAAGGACATGGTCTAATTGTTACAACATGCAGCTATTATTCAACAAAGTAGGTTGAACGCCAATGTCCCCTTGTGCATTGCGGAAGTTTTTGTGGTATAATAGGTGTTGATAGACCGTAAAATATAACAAACGTAAATTGTCCCCCACCCCCACTCCCACCTCCTACATTGTGACAGGTCATTATTCATTGTATCGCAAATTATCACCACACACCCCAAGCAATGTAGCTCATGAGCTGCCTTTCAATGTGACCACCGTAAAGTGTGTCTTATTCTCTGGGGCGTAGGGCGATGGGAGATTAAAGAGTAGATACTATTTCATGTATCATACATTTCGATACGTTGCCAATTGACCGATAAAAAGGGGCTCACGTTGGCGTCTGTATGGTGCCCGATCATCGTCGACTCGGCACGTGACCCCACCCATGGTCGAACTTTGAAGAGGTGTTGACCCTGCGGGGATGGTGACAGAAAGACCATTTTGTTGTCAGTTTAAAACTCTCTAGGTGCACCATGGGCCTGTGTAGTTGTCAGCCGTCATTTAATTTACTCAAGATTTACCATTTTTGTGTGGCATGATCACAATTCAAGCTAGATAGATTATGACCCGTCACAATTTACGGTTTGGTTATATATTTTACGATCTAACATGGTGCGTGCATTTAGATAACTATAAAGAGCAGCAGCAGCAGCAGCAGCAGCAGCAGCAGCAGCAGCAGCAGCAACAGCAACGGCAGCAGCAACAACAATAACATCAGCAGCAGCAGCAGAAACAACAACAAGAACAGCAGCAGCAACAACAACCTCAGCAGCAGCAACAATAACAACAACAGCAGCAGCAACAGCAAAGCCAGCAGCAGCAGCAGCAGCAGCAGCAGCAGCAACAACAACAACAACAACAACAACAGCAGCAGCAGCAGCAGCAGCAGTAACAACAGTATTAATAATCCAAAAAGTTGGTCGTGTTCGTCAGGACGTCAAACCAAGACATTAATCAAAAGACACTGACATGAATGAGGTGACTTGCGTATTGCAGTGTGGATTTTATAGCAGACAAATTGATTTCGCTTCATCATGAATAATGCATACTGTTGTTGTTCTCCAGACTCAAAGGAGTCTAGTTATCATAATTACCGCCTGACATTTATTTATTGCAAACACCTATAGCATATTGATAACTTTAAGATATACAGGGCAATTCCTATGCCGATACCGTGACTAGCGACCATTGCTCTCAGGGGACATAAACAGTTTATGTTCAATCTGTACAATGCTGCTTGAAACGTTGGCATGGTTATGTGAATTAATTATTGATTACTATGTAATAGTACGTTAACCCAGTCTTTAGTCTGGTTCAATGTTGGGTAGACCAACGTGGTGCAATACATGTACAAGCACTCACTGCTTTAAGTCAGCAATCTTTGTGTATGGCCTATAGTAGGCCTACGTCTGTAGATTCTTCAACAGAACATACATGAAAATGTCAGTTTAATGAGCATATATCAACTCATCCTATGCCATCTATCTCCAGGTTTCAATTTGGAAAATTGAGGTGAACAATGGCATATAAATCCGTCTGTAGACCATAATCATTCCAAACAGTGTATGTCTAATAGTTTCATTTAATAATATTAAGCCCAATTATCGCATTTTATGGTATAACTGATCAGCAAGTGGGAATGTAGCAGCTAAACCTAATAGCCTATTATTAATAGATAATACCACTGGTGATTGGAAGTGGGCAGCCATGGGAGATAAGATTGAATCATGTACTGAGAAATAATGTATATGTGATAGACTATAGCAAATACATTGATAAATGTAAATGTGGTGGCTAGTAGTCACGATTCTAGTGCTCTCACCACTGTACACCAGGTCATTGGCACACTTATTGATCGCCAATTGATCATTCTCCCATGCTTGCAAAGGCAGCACATTCGGCGCATACTGCCAATCACTCACACAATCACTCATTGCCTCGTTCAATCCAATGACCAATGTATTAATTAACGTGTATGTGCCACAGAACAGCGTGCAACCTGTTAGGGGTAGGATTTCTCAACACCCACTTATTCCGCTGAGAATAGATTTGCTCAATATCCACGCTTTGCCCCAAACAGGAATCAAACATAAAGCCTTGGGCCAAGGCAATGAGATGATTCCATTAAATCTTTATTTTCGGTGATTGTGTGCGTTATCGCTATTAAATTATCATTTGTGGTATGGAAGTGATTCTCACTACATGCTTTTGACATTGGCATTTTTAAAAATGTAATCAACTTGTCTTATCAAGGGCCTTCTTTAGGTTTTAACTTTATCATTAAGTGGCCCTATTTTAAAGCATTGGTCTACGGGAGTCTCTTACACTGCACACATTTGCAGCGCTACAATATCTTGTAAATTGAAACAATGGCTCTATATTCATTAAGGGTCACTGCTTGAAGAATAAACCCGCAATACATGTATGGGGATGAAATATGTATCAACCCACCCCCACCCCACACACCACACCACCCCACACCAACCCCAACCCTAACCCCACCCCTCTTTTCCTATCGATCGTGCCTAGGAAACCCATTAGATCCGCCTTTTTGTAAAACCTGGATCTGCCAGTGAACATTTTAGTTTTGATTAACACTCCTATAACATATTACTCTGATTTATCCCAAGTACATAAAGTATTTGTAGTGCACCTGCTAATGTTCTGTAGCGACCGAGTGTAATCTAAATTATTCTTAACTAAACAACTACTCACGACTTGGACCAGAGCAGACAAGGTTATCACAGACGTGATGTGGGAAGTGTTGTTGTTGGATGAAGGTGTCAGTAAAAAATCCTAAACCTGGCGATATAATAAGATAAGTTTATTATTTTTAACATGCCACACTGAAGTTCCCAATCACATTGATTGTCACATGAATGTAGTACAATAACAATGGTATTTAATGAACTAATCATTTGATAAAAGACATTTCACTGACCGGGAGATAAAGTAAAATGGGTTAATTACATACAACTACCATCCACTATCATACTTTGAATTTGCTACATCTGCTGAATGCTATTGGATTGGAAGTCTTTTTACCCATCTAATCAGCTATAGTAGCTATGGAATAGCCTGTCAGTGTGCATGGCGACTGCGCCATCTTTAGAGGCCTTCAAGGCTAGCCTTGCCACGGCCCTTTTCTAATCTTCAGCTCTATACTTGTTTTTAACCCGCACTACTAACATCTTTGCTTTTCCTTACTATCGGCCCATCCCCACCCTTACTAACACTATCTTCTTTCCTCTTCATGCACACACACCATCACAGGAGGTTATTTTTCATCAACGCCGATGTTAACATACATACACACACGGACACACATACAACGCACTGAAGTTCCCAATCAGAATTGCAAGGAATTTCCAGCTATGGGGTTTTAAGTACCACGTCAGTGACCTAATTAAAATATCACTTTTCTTACATGTAACTTATAGCTAGGCAGGCCTCAGACCAACCCCAATAGACCATCTGTTGCAAACACAGAACACGTGTAACTGTTACACTTCTACCAAAATGTAGGTCACATCGACCATCCCGTGAGCACATAAGAATGTTGACACAAACAGGTTCAGCAGACCTCGATTAGAGACAACGTTCTAGAGCAATATTCGCAGTTCATAATGCGCTCTTTATCTTTGAGATAATCCCTTTTCGCACGTGATCAGCGCATGGGCAAGTCACGTGGTTTGGGGAGGGTTGTTTCATTGTTTGCCTGTCTCAACATCTTTCGAAGATTAATTAAAACCAATATGATAAGTTAGTTTATTTGTGTATGTTTTCCAGACAAACTTAAACTACACTAGAGGCGGCAAAATGGTGATAAACTTGTGGTTAGAAACTACAGCTTGAGGTATGTAATGATGATGTGTGACAGAAGGTAGCCACATATAGAGAGAAATTAGATGGTGAAAATATGGATGAACTCAACTAGACTTGTAATCTAGTTTGCATGTAGCAGTGTGCAGTCGTTGCTGGATGAGTTTGCTCAATACCCACCATAGGACCCAATCAGGCTTCGAACTTACGACCTTCTGGCCACGAGTCCACGGATTGTGTTTGGGGTGTTTTTTAATTCAAAATTCATTTATTGTCAAGCCTTGACAACAAGAACATATCAAATGCAATGAATAATACCTTTAAAACATATAGACTACACTGTTTGCTTTAGAGTAAAGACATCAGTCATTGTCTTTTTTAAGCATTTGCTTAAAAAAATAATGTTTATTCATGTTTTGACATTAAAAGTTTATACTACTATTTTGTCGTCTGTTAGCCTTGTTAATCGACACCAATATCTAATACTGGTAAACCTTTGTTGAAGATGTAAAGGGTACCGCCCTGTTTCTGCATATATTGCCATGTTACAGGTAGGTGATTTTACCCCCAAAAGCATTTTGAGAAACTTTATCTGTACAGATTCTAGAGTTGGATATTCTGTTGTTGACCAGATTTCACACGCATAATTAACAATAGGTGTATCATAGGAGTCAAATAATTGGAGGCCAACTTTGGGTATGTTTATGTCCGCACGGGCGTACCTCTCTCTACGACCTTGTATCTATTGTTACAAGTTTGTTAACGATGAAAATAAACGCTTGAATAATAAATGCTTATTAGAAGAGACTATTTCACCGTAAGCTATTTGGTCGTGAATACCATGGATGAATTTATGGGTGATCGTATATGCTTCAGACACTAATGTCTCTGCTATTGGGAGTTTTTAAAAAACCCACAGTTTTCCAAGTGTGAGTGCTATATATGTAAATGATGCTTATTGCTATTTAAATTCACTGAATAGAAGAAGCACAACCTACTTCAAATTATTTATAAGAACTGCATATAGATTTTTAAGGTTATAACCTCAAAATCTATGAACCTCAAAATAGTTACACCATACGACATATGACACAGATGTCCAATACGTGTTTACATATTTTCATATACGTGTATATTGCTTGACTCACAGTCACTGGTCTCTTACTAGTACTTACTGGTTGGTGATTATTCTACTCGGATGCCTTGAAGGAGGTCATGTATTTTTAGGCCCCTGGAACTCCGGTGAGGACGAACTTTTGCAACAGCGGCCGTCTTTTAGAAATGCGCGTGGCGTGTACAAACTGGACATTGCAAGCTACCAATAATTGCAGCAAACTGCTATTAATCCTTGAGAAATCTTCATATGAAAATAGAGCTTGAGTACGTAAATACAAATGTAGATTTTCCATTCACTTATCCATTTTTACACTTTTCCCAATAAAGGGTAAATTGAATCTATTTTCAAGAGTACTTTTGACGTACCGTGTCTAGATTATCCCTTTGACTTTATGAAGTATATCATCAGAAACAGAACAATAGATGGTGATTATAAATATTGATATGTTGTTGTTTGATTTCATTAAAAGATGGTACTTTTTAGATATGCCATTTGCTCATCCAGTAGGCCTACCACTTTCCCAAATGAAAGGTAAATTGAAACTATTTTCCAGAGTATTTCTAACGTACCTTGTCTAGATTATCCCTTTGACTTTATGAAGTATATTATCAGAAGCAGAACAATAGATGGTGATTATCAATTTTGATATGGCTTTGTTTGATTTCATTAGCAGATGGTACTTCTCTGCAACTTGTACTATTATCTGTTTTACTTAACTACTTACAGTTCATCGATTGGAAGTCCTTGTGTTGAACATCTTTTAATATTTTACAAAAATTACTGGATATAATTCAGATGCATTTGATAAGCATGTCCTCTCCAAGTGTTATACAGCATACAAAACGTCGTATCTGTTACATTGTATACGTAGTAACAGTTTAGACATAGTGGCAGAGGCCTGCCCTGCAAATACCATGAGTCTAGTAGCGTACTCAGAAGCATAATGGAACGACTATGTATTAGGAGGCTTAATTGATTGATACTATGAATTTAATAAATAGATAAAGTAATAAATCTTTAAAAATTATAACACCAGAATATAAACGCAGCTTAAAAGTGAAGGAAAACACTGAAACAAGTATATGTATCTGTCATCACAGATTTATCAATCTATACACTGTTAGATCTAGTATCACCATATATTTCGAGCTGATTAGTCAATTCACAATTGCAAGTTATTCAAGGACTGATTTTAGGTAGTGCGAGGGAGATTGCCACGAACTCTCGATTTATCGGTACTTGTGCCTCCGTGGGCGAATGGATAGGGAGTTGGACTCGTGACCAGAAGGTCGTGGATTTGATTCCCGGTCGGGTCTGGTGGTGGGTGTTGAGGAAACCTACCTCTGACAGGCTGCACACTGCTCCGTGGTACCTACACGTTAAATATGTACAGGTCAGTTGCGTGAACGCTAATGTGAGAGATAAGCACGTCTGCCCTACGGTAGGGAAAAGCTGTACGCTCCCCAGGCAATTGAGAAAGATATAGTGTGGCAAGGATGCCAATGACCTGGTGTAAATGTAAAGTCGCTATAGCACGATAAACTGTGAATTTCTACTGTAAATAAGCACCCTTACATTTACATTCAATTAAATCACCAAATGCCACCTTTTAATCACACATGATCAACACCAATTGAAACTGACTCTAGAGTGTGATATTTAAAATGCTTAAGGTTCCACCGTTAAACCTGTCTAGATTGACATAGGCCCGTGAGTGTACAGTGCTGTAAACGGTTTTTTTCTGATGTTAGCCACTGAATAAACATATTTGGTCTACATTGTGGAAACACCGGGTCATCCAGTGACCATGAAGCATCTTGGTTTGAACACATTTACTCAGTGCATCGCACGTTCTATTAATAAAAACCACATTGACCATAACGCACGGAGCCCGTGCGTATGTGCCCACAACTTATCCTTTAAGAACAGCCGTGACGTAACCTGTCCGCCTGAGGACAGACGAGTTCTTGAGACTATAAAACCGGGTGAGTTTGTAACATGGATTATTTTACAGATGAGTTCTTGAGACTTACACACACACGTACGCACGCACACACACACACGCACGCACGCACAAACACGCACACACACACACACACACACACACACACACACACACCTTTTGTCGTAGTTTCTATCTTCATCGATTCAAAACGACATCATTCGTCCCTGTTGTAGCTTGTCGAGTGACAGGTGTGATTGTTTTTCGCACGAGCAGTCTTATCTGGTTTTTCTGGTAGTTTCTGGTTTAGTCCAGTACTAAATGAATACTTCATGTGCATTGACGGCTTTTGTTTGCTTGTTTTTGTGCGTGGTTGAGTTCTGTTTTAGCAGTTATATTGGAGAGGAATTGTTGATGTTTTTAGTGGACCGCGGATGTAGGCAATGAATACAGGTAGATTTATATTCATGTCAACAGGCGTGTTTCATTGCATTTTATTGACGCCGAACCCCCCCCTTCCCACCAAAATATCTAAATTTCATTGAGTGAGATTCCCCGGCCCCACCCCCGCGCGTCCTGCCCCCCCCCTCTTTTTTAAAACGTGGATCTGCCAGTCTGTCGTCTGTTAGTGTTACTATAAAGAAGTCTATGCGAAATCGTATTGTAGTAGTCCTATGTGTGCTTCCGTGGCCAAATGAATTGGGAGTTGTACTCGTGATCAGAAGGTCGTCGGTGCGCTTCCAGGTCTATTCTGGTGGTGGGTGTTGAGCAAACTTACCTCTAGCATGTTGTGTATTGTTCTCTGGTACCTACACGTTGAATAGTACAAGTCGAGCGAGCGAATGCTAATGTGAGTGATGAGCACGTCTGCGCTTAGGTAGCGATGAGTTTATGCTCCCCGGGGAATTGAGAAAGATAAAGTGTGACAAGAATGCCAATGACCTGGTGTATATGTTAAGTCGCTAGAGCATGACAAACTGTGAACTGCAACTGCAAATAAGCACATTTACATTTACATATTTCATTGTATTACCATTACATTCCATGTACATTAACAATACCTTCAAACAAAGCAAGCATATCGATTCTGTACAATGACACTTCTATTGAATATTTGAACCTTTTGGTAGTTTGCCTGTTGAATAACATTGGCATTATATGAACGCATTACCAACCAGTACCGTTTTGAATCATGTCATGCTCTGCTCATAATGTGTAGTAGCAATAGACGCTTGTACTTTGTACTCGATTAAGATATAGAGCTCATACCTTCCTCCATTGTTTTCCAATGACACGTATCACTTACATATGCATCTTTATGATATATGCCATTGATTAGTCAACGATGGAAGCAATGGCTTTAAATCATAAAACTTAGGCCTAATAAAATTAGATTATCATTGAACACATTGGCAGATCCAGGTTTTCAGAAAAAGGGGGCGCACTTAAGGGATCTCGTGGGTTTTGCACCACCATTGGATTTGCCTATAGTACAAGTGTCCATGGTTGAAGTATCTGTGTTAGAAATGAAATTGCTTGCATGCTAATTAAAAATACGTTAACTTAGCTCTGCTTTATAATCAGTTTATTTCAGAAGAGGATGATGTTGGCTATGTCCTGTGTACTTTATTCATGTGAATGATAATCGAATATGCTTGAAATGATAGCGAATTTACACAGTGCATCAATAAATACATAAAAGTATTCTACTATTCATTTATAATGATAGCCTAATGAACGATAACTAGCACACGAAAACATTAAACTGGCACAACTAGAATTGGATCAGACATAGAATACATTTCTAAGGATATTTGAATGCAATAATTGATCGAAAGTTCGATTGCCAGTCGCTTCTGGTGATGGGTGTTGAGCAAACTCATCCCTAAACATTTACACACGGTGCTGTGGTACCAAGTATCTTAACAGCTGTTACCTACACGTTAATTAGGTACAGGTCAGGCAAGTGAAAGTTAATGTGATTGACAAGCAAGTCTTCACTATAATTGCAATGTGCTGCATGCTCAAAGGGGAGTTGAGGAAATATGGTGTGACATAGGGTTATAATGCTAATGCAATAACCTGGTGTGAATGTAGTCATCTAACCAAAACAAATACATTTACATCTAACATATATCATTTATTGTACATGTAAGTTGTTTGTTTTTTTTTCTTATCAAATGTGAACGTGAAAATTACTAAGAAAATCCGGTGCCCTTGAAATTACGTGTTCGAATTCCGTAAAACTAAGTTTGGCGTCGTTGTCCAAATCTGCTTCTTCAAGGACTTTGTCACAAATGAACTCCACTTCATCTCTCTTCATTTCATTTCGCGTTAGATAGGCTATGGTCGTGGCGAGATCTTTGCGCCCCAAGAACCCATCGCGATCGAAGTCATAGATTTTGAAGGCATAAACAGCCTTGATCTCTCGAGGTGCTGCTTCGCTGAACACTGAGAGCATGTCGAGGAAATCTTCAAACGACATGTTCCCTCTCCCGTCTTCAGAAAATACCTGTGAACAATGTGACACATTTCTTTTATTTGATTGTAGCAGTGTTATAGTTTTGCGTTTTAATTAACATTTCCAAACATTTATATATTATTACACATTTGTCTTGTTGCAAAGTAATGAATTATTGAACGTTTGAAACTTGGCTATGAAATAGAGTCAAATAATCATTTATTTGAATAATCAATTATTAAAAGTCAAATAATCATTTATTATACTGACATGTGATAAACATATTCTGATTATATTCAACTACATTAATAATATCACCCAGCCAATTATTGTTTATAAGTCAGTTTGAAGAGATATAAGAAATATGTTTGCATTATGTAAAAGGGACAGTCAGTACTCTTATACGAGGTAGACAATCGTCCCGACAATAATTAGCGAGAAATGAAAAGTACATGTTGATAATTTTATATCGACGTCACGTAACGTTTTACTCCAATATTTGATTATAATAAATATCCCAGAAGTTAACACAATCTTCATTGTATAACATAATGCCCTTTTATAACGTATTCACACCTCCCACGTTAACCCACCCACAAGCACTTTCCAATTCAAAGTTCACGTTCGTTTCATAAATTATGCATAACCTTTCGGACAACTATATGCACAAATACCATGCATATGAAATTATTATAGGTTATAGTCTGCACATGCTAATAAGTGTGTCATCCGCAATTGGAACGAGCAAGCCGATCAATTTCTTTGTTAGAACATTTTTAAAAAATACGAAAACAAAACATGAAGCCTCATTTCATAACCACTCTGTATATACATGTAAAATGTTCACCCCTATGATCGAATCATACCTCACAAATTCGCCTCCTGAACGGGTTTTCCCTGAACTCTGGCATGTTCTCGATACTGCGTCCCGGTAGCTTGGTGGCACGAGCCCCCTCACCTCGGACCTTGGGGAACTCGCACTCCCGGTAGAGAGTGGTAAACCTCCCGGCCACGGTTAGGATCTCCTTCCTATTGAAGAACGTGCAGTCTTGATACGCTTCTAGCTGCTCGTCGGTGAAAATACTCTTCTTGTTGCCCATGGCTGGTACGAGTTTGGAGGGATGGGGTGGTAATGTAGTTTATTTTATGATCTGGAAACAGCTTTGTTTAATATCCAATTGACTTCTTGCATATTTTATGATTTTTTGCTGATTTTCTTGTGTTTGTAGGTTGTTGTTCAGTGTTAGACCGAAAACTGCAAAAATTCATTGATTAGTCAACATGTATGTTTGTTAATTAATTAAGAATTTTGTTGATATCTTCACCAATGTGTTGACCAAAAGACTTCAAAGTAGATATAAAATACAATACTTCTCCAAACATATATACACTAGCAAAATAGAGATCACCATTTCTTTCCTATAGACTATAGATCATGTAATCCACACCCATCTATGATCCTTGTGACAGCGCTTTGAAGTCTATTTTACACATAACACGAACACATCTCCGAGTCATAAACTGTAGTGTATCCATAAAATCCACAAATGCTAAAAAAAAACACCAGACCTTTTTGCATGGCTTTTTAGGAGCAATAAACACAGTTGCAGCTATTCGCAGTGGGGAAAATGTCGTTTGTGTAACCGCCACTTTGTTTGCAGGGCTTTTACGGGTGGTACGATGATGATGGTTTGAGTCCCCAAATCGATCCTACCGTGTCCACATCCATGGAGCTCCAATCAATATGTTTGTAAAGGCATCGCTCATCTGGCTTTTCATTGTGCCATATACTCTCCCTAATGGTTGAGACTGATCAAAGGATATTGCGACACATTTCAGTGCACACACGCATAGACATTAAGCTTTCCATTCCGGAGAAGAGTCATGTATGATCCTGTAGGTTTATATGATTTAATTACAAACACTATACAAGAGAATGCTCTGCACATGCACATACTTTGCACATTTGGATACCATAGTCAGATACAAGGTTTCGTAAGGGGGGAGGGTGCCCGACACCTTGCTGCACATAAATGCATCGTAATCAATAATCATGCGTTTTGGGGCATGTCCTCTCAATCGAGCGTAAGAAACCCATGAAATCCCTCAAATAAAAGGGGCATGTTTATAAGGTAGTGGGATCAAAAGGCCGACAAAATAGGGCTGGGGGGGAAGGGCTAAAAATGGGATGTGGGATTTTAAGGAAGTAAGTGTGATGTGGGTAAAACGCCTTAAAATTTGTGGGATGTGGGAAAAAGGCCAAAACAATTAGGCACGTGGGGAAATAAGGCCAAAAATTTGAAAATTAGAGTGTGTGACACACACACACACACACACACACACACACACACACACACACACACACACACACACACACACACACACACACACACACACACACACACACACACACACTAAATGCATATTCCCCTTTCCAAAAACCTGGATCTGCCAGTGGGACACTTTTAAAATATCAAGTTCACTATGATGAAATCAAGACGGTTTCAATTGAAGTGCTAATTGTATGCAGGATTTCCTGGAGGACGTTGTGGCATATGCTTGGAGTTGGGATACAAATGTTGATTCAAAAAAATAGTCCCCCTACGACACTAGCCTTGCGTGTCTTTCAAATTCAACTATTTCTCATCAAAGTTTTACAAGAAAATTGTAATGCAAAAACTTCAACAATAATCATATGAAATACTTTTGTTTATTTAAAAAACGTACTACAAAATGTATGTCAACATATAAATTATGGTTATGCTATGTGGCAAATGATATGATAAATTCAATATATGTGTGATGACAATAAAAGAAAAGTAATGGAGAAATGTATCAATGTACATCGACTGCATGATAAACACATGATAAAACACATGATGATGCAAGAATCACACTGGATGGCACAACACAAACATAGTCAGAAAATAGGCTGCTTAAAAAACTTGAGATTATTCTTTTAAACATCAAAAATATATATGGAAATATGATTATAACAATGTTACATAACTAACTGTACAGTTTGTTTCAAACCTCTTCAAGAAAATAATAATGCACAAAATATGAGCATTGAGTTGTAAATGGCACATATATCACAGTTGCAGTCAACAAATATAGAGAAACATTTATCATTAACTCAGTATTACACATTTTTAAACAAAACAGTTCTTTGAACTATGAAATATGGAAAATAATAAAGCAATACAACCTGCTCATACGTAAATAGATCTTCTAAATATTATGCATGTTATTTTGGACAGTCAACATCGAGAAAGCAATTAATTTTGATTCACAAATAAAGCTGTTTTATTCTTGCTAAAATTGCAACAGACATCAATGTCTGTTCTATTAATCAAAATGATAAAAATAATGCACCAACTTTCATCCTGTGAATACAATGAAATGTAAGTCGCACGTTCATAATTACATTTTTGGCAAATGTCAAGTGTGCATTGCAATCACAAAACGAATCTCACAAACTGCCTTTCAGATCAAATGTCAAGTAGCTAGTATTTATATCCTTAATCCCTATCTTCATCATTACCAGAATCTCTTTCTTCCTCTTCTTCTTCCACCTTCTTCTTTGGCTTCTTCTTCTTCTTCTTTGGCTTTTCTTCCTTCTCAGCCTCCATGTCGAGTGGAGGGAGAGTTCCACCTCTCTTGCCTGCAGGAGGCGCCGGAAGGGGGCGGGGACTAAAGCAACACAAAATAAGAATAGTTGAATATAATTTCACATTTCAAACTGTGCAATTCAATAAAAGCATAATAGATATGTGTTTCTACAAGATCTACTGCATGACAAAGCAACTTAATAATTAGATATAAAGGTAAAGAAGATATTTTTTCTACAAAAGTTTAAGCACATTTTTACATACTTGAGCAGGCAACAAACTTGGGTCAAATCAAATTTTATGTAGTTCTCATAAATTTTCTAACTTATTAACAATCATGGATTACTAATTTTTAGTATTTTGTCTTTTACTTTCGATGCAATCCATACAGAATTAGTGTAAAACATTACCAAAAAAAATTCCTCAACATTCTTTTTACGCAAGCTGGGATTACTACATGGACATGTAGTGTTATTTTGACATGCTATATCTATTACATACATGACAAATAAAATTTACGAACATGTGACCAAATGCAAATTACTTGACACATAACATTTTAAGGAACCCAGTTTTGCAATTTATTTTAGTTTGAAGCACTGTCGGCCAGATGGAGAGATTTTTACATATCTATGTTTTACTACTTTATGTAAGAAAATATATTCAAACATAAATGCAATTCTTGTAGTTGGCTGCTTTTACATGCCATGAAAATAACAGAACAGGTTTTTGAACACATGTCTATCTACACAACAATCAGCAACAGATGCCAAGCACAGAATATGATAGAAAAAAAATCTTATTCACACTTACGCCGAGTCAGCTTCATATTTGTTCTTCTTTTTCTTTCCACTGTTAGGTGCAGTGATAAATTGAGAATATTAGTGTGACATAATATAGTGACATTGAAACAAACCACAAACAAAATCATTAGTGTCATTCATTAATGAAAAAATTAGTATGAACCTATGTATCAAGTTCTAACAACTATAGATGAAAATTGTGAAATAAACTTTTAATAACTATCGTATTTTGTATCAACTATGCTTTGAACTTGCTGTTTAAACAAAAGAGCATTATTTTTCAGCTAAATAGCAAAAATGCTATTTAATTTACACCATTAATAACACGTTAATTGTTTTATTTTCAGGTAAACTTTCATTATCATTGGAAGTTATTTTTGAGTTTTCCAAAAAATAAATGTTACACTTACGTTTTAGAAACAATAGGTGGCAAAACAGTTTGTCTGCATTAATAGAAAATTAAAGGTTGCATTAATCCTTGGTATGATGCTATTCACATTTATAAATTAAATCAGACGAATATTAATCAAACAAATAATAGTTAGTATAATATAGAATGTTATTTATTTCATAGTGTTAATTCAATTCTATTTTCTCCTGTAATGGTAGGAGCTTGGTGTAGAGAAGAGAGAAGAATAGAGTTATTTATTTTAATTATGAAAAATGCTGTAAAGTTGTTAATTTGGTTGTAACTGTGTTACAGGTTTATGATCACTGCACACGTGGATTTGAATTATTGAAAAAGCTTAGAATCACAAAGTTTAAAAAGATCCAAAGAATCATGCTTTCAAAATACCATTTGCCCATTGTCAGCCATTTGCTATTTTTCATCTTTCACTAAGATGGTATTTTCAAATCACACTTTAAGATATAATTAGAGTAGCCAACATGCATAATATTTCTAATGGATTCATCCCACAAAAGATACGTGAAAAGATGAATTATCAAATCACCATAATACGAGAAAATCTGGACACTGTATCTGTGGTCAGTTGGCATACCCATAATGACCATAATGACCCAATCATTATCTATCTACCCGTCACCAGGATCTCCACACAAATGTCAATTACGCTCCCCAATTGCCATTATTGGCATACTAAAAATTTGGGCACCAGCAACGCGGACACGATGGCATACCAAGAGAATGTAGGCAGTAAACATTTGGATACCTGTATGTGGCCCATTGTGTATTGAAATGGTATTTATGCATGATCTTTAGATATACTAACTGCTTAAGTATATATGATTTTTATAAAAATACGTACTCTTCAATTTCTTCAGATGCGTCATCAGTTCTAAGTTTCTTAGGTGAGTAGCTACTCCTGTAAAATATGATAAATACCATGTGGAATCTACATTATGATAAATGAAAAATAACATTGAAATGTAATGTTAGTTAGATGATTATTTAATGTGTAGAAATGTACAGGTAAGTGAAATAGTAGGCAACGCTATATTAGTAATAAATATTGCTACAGTGTTTTTGTTGTAAACTTATAAAAGCAGTGCACATCATAAACATATTGCTTTTCAATAAAAATAAATGTAGTAAAAATATTGAAAAAGAAATATCAATATAAAAGTTTCAAAATAGTTCTCAAGCATTTACTCGAAAAATCATTTAATTTCTAAGATTGTTTATTCATTTCAATACTTTATCTAACATTTATGAGTTCAATATAAACTGTAATTGTGCTTGTCTATATTTTCAAATAATATGTACACCGTGAATATATATACTGCTTTAAAAGAAGAAAAAAATCATAATTATGATCAAAGTCCATTGGGGTAATTGGACTGACTTCTAAAAATGGCACGAACGATGCCGTCAGTTATTCTTAATTTACATGCTTGCATGTTTTGTGACATATATCATTATCATGTTTTGTGTCAATAAAAAGTGTTTATTTTAGTGTAATATTCATATTTTTAACAAAACGTTTGCTTGGTATACAAAAAAGATATGACCCTTTTTTTCAAAATGATAGTTTCTTGCATATTAATTGTGTATTTACTTATTCTATCTCCCTGATTCAGTCTTATCATAAAATATGCATAACTCACGCGATCATATACACACAGCTGTGTCATTTTACTTGCTTGTGTTTCATTTAATATCATAAGTATAATTGAATTTATACAAAAGTCAATACTGCATAAAGATACATACAGCTCAGCAGCAGAAAGTGCTCAGCAAAGTAAAGATAAATATGAAATAAATATACTGACTATTTAGCTAGAAAGAAAATTAAACTCAAATTTTTACAACTACATGTATTACAACTATGTTAGTGACTTTTGTAATTCAATTTCAGCATTGCAGGTTGCTCCGGCCATAAAAAGCAAAAGCGTTTGTCAACAAGGCATGCTAAACACTAGAATGGTATGCACACCTGAAATGGTTATTTTGTGCAGGAGTTTGGTACCTTTTTTCATAGGGGGCATTGTTTTCTTTATTGCTGCCTCTCTCAACAATGCCAGCTTTATCTGATGGACAGATTGCCCCAGCTGAAAGAAAATGAGTGTTTTGATACTTTTTGACATGATAATATTATTATATTTAAGGAATACATGACAATGAAGATGGCTATTGTTATCATGATACTAATTGATCTTTTTCTACAAAAGTTGATCTTGATCTATGAAATAACGCTTAGATTCTACCCATAACGGTTTTCATGAACTATCATTAAGATCACTTGAATAGGAAAAGTTTAGCATACAACAATGCATTGACATCTATCGTAATATATAATGAAACTTAAATATAAGAACAAGAATTTAAAACAGCAATGTTTCGTTAGGCTGGGCCCAAACAATTATATTTGATACCAGCAATTTTATAATGATATTTGTATCACACAACTATTTCATGTTCTTATTTATGCATATAAATTTACATACTGAGTGATCTCTGATTCATATCCATACCTTTTCCAGTTTTCCATAGCACAATGATCACAATGACCACGATGAGGATGACAAAGACCACACAGCCAATGACTATGAGCGCGATCTCCCATGCTGCAAGTCCTGTGGATGGCTGTACCATGGGTGGCTCTGAAATACACGCACAACAAATACTTTTATGAGTGCCGATGCAAACTACATAAAAGGACTATTAATAAAAAACTGTTTTGCTTAAAAAGGAAAAAAAGAGAGAGCGACAACAGTCCCATTAAACTAAATTCTTTTCAAAATAAGTAACAAACTTATTGACGACAAATTTCTTTTTATGTAGAATGAGGACTTCCTGACAATATTTAGAATTTACCGAAGTTGGGGCAATTCTTTTGTAAAAATGGAAAATTCTAAATTGTGGAAAAAGAATAGCTTAAATAACTTGAAAACTGATAAACCAGACAAGAATTAGCTGCAGAGGTTACATTAACAACTCACAATGCACTTGAAGGGTTATGGAAAGATATTTCTCTATCATAATACAATACTAATTTCAATTTTCCTTACAATTTTTTTCATTCCAAAGTGTTAATTTCTTGGAGTGCATTGTATTAAAAAATACAAAAGAATACAAAATATTGTTATTACCTGAACAGCTTATTCTGATAAATAAAAAGGTTTTATTGCATTCACCACTACACTGATACACATCCAAATTGAGATATGACTGTGTATATTTGTGTTATAGTATGTACCAAAAAAAGGGCATAATTATATACCACGAATTTTATATAATTTCAAATGCAGCAGCAACAGTCTAATAGCTGACGGAAGCAGCAATTTATAGACCGAAACGACACTAGAATAGTCTACGTATGACGTATTTCCTATGTACAATTACCTTAACATGAATCATCTCATGAGTGTCTCCAAACACTTCAATTTGATGGAGACGTGCAATTACTTATCGATGGTATGGATATAATCAAAATGTTAATGTGCTGTTCTTTACACTTAGTATTTGATTAATTCATACATTCCTCAGAGTCAGTAATAAACATATAAGAGTCTTGTCAAGTGGTGAACACCATGTGGTCTCATTTTTTATTTCATTTTCGATCTTGTTTGTTGTTCAAATATCGAATATCAAATTAAAAATTAAAAATTTAAAAAATATATGCTGAATAATATTTCGCATACTTCTTGAACAACAAGCAAGATAGAAAATAAAATTAAAAAATGAGAGTAATAAACATGTATAGTGGATATGTGTATTGTAGACAAATAAACGTAGAATTTGCTATTTACGAAGCAATGTTGCATCTAACATTTTATACTGTTAGGGATATTTTACAAGGGTTAATAGAAAACTTTAATAATACTATAGGACCTCCAACACACTTTAAACACAACGAAGAACAAAATGAACAAATAAATGAAGAAGAATTACTAGCTGTATTGTTATAACAACTGTCATTGGTACCACAGCTATCTACAAAAAATCAATGAGAAAGTATGTTTCGTGTGTCAATTTGCCACAAACTCAAAAACATAACCTCTTAGTATCTAAGATCAACAAAATTGAAAAAGGCAAATTTCATATAAACTAGCACTCAAGATAATTGTGAACGATTTTAAAACGGCAATGAACACAAGTGTAATGACTTGAACTACATAAACCAGAGTTGTTCATACGTACATTTTACGGACTCAAGTCCAGTCCAAGTACTTTGTATGTATACTCGAGTCCAAGTACAAGTACATTGATGATTGTTTTCGATGCACTTGAGTTCAAGTACGACTACTTTGATTGAACTTGAGTCCAATTTTAAGTACAGCAAATCGCAGTATTTGCAAGTCCTATAGTTGAAGAATAACTTTGACATGGAAATTGAAAACTATATACTAATAACCTTCATCACCCAATTCTGAAGCAAATTAGCAAGCATACTGACCCACACGAACGTCAACGACGTGAACGTTTATCTTGATGGTGGAGCTAGGGACGAAGGCCACGCATGTGTAGGTGCCAGCATCGCCAGAGCTCTCAGCAGAGATCACCAGCGTGCTGGAGTTGGCGGTAGCATTGGTGATCGCTATGGCTGTTGGCATGGTAGTGGTTCCCATTGTGGTGGTGGTTGTAGTACTGTTTGCATCAGCATTTTCGTCATCTTTGGCCTGAATATTTGTGGAAAATTGTGAACAGAGGAAATAATTTCAACAGTGGGATATAAAGGAAAGTAATAACGAGTTGATAGTTGATGAGAATTTATTTCACATTTATTGTAAAGTTGTTGTTCTTGTTACTTTATTGAGATTTGCTACGTGGAGTTGGTGTTTACATAGGACCTGTATTCAAATACACTGATTCACATCTATGCTTGTAGCATTTTATGTTATTGGTGCTTACATCATCTTCCATTTTGCGGAGGAAGAACCACTGTACAATGGGGTTCGGAGTTCCATAAGCTGAGCACTGCAGAGTCCGTGTCTCCCCATCGTTATGGTCAAATTTTCATATGCTGTGTCTGCTGCTGTCACCGAAATTGCTGAAGTTAAAAGTGCTTTTCTTATTATTTGTAAGTAACAAAATAAAACTATATCAACATAAAATTAGAATATATAAATCAATAGGCAGATCGAGGGGGCGCAAGGGGGCGCAAGCCCTCCCCCCTTTTTTTGCCAACAAAATACTTCATTTTCACGGGCTTTGTGGCATGCCTGCTATCATTTGCGGTATGCAACCCATGAAATCATTTAAATATGTGTCCCTTCCCTTTTCTAAATCTGGATCTTCCAGTGTAAATCAGTAAACCTAGGTCAGATCTGAACAAATACATAGTAATAAAATATTGCTATCCTTTGTGTGAGAGCAACAGCCTACACACAGAGACTGAATGAGAATAAAAATGGAGAAGAATATAATTCTTACTGTAGTTGTACGTGAGCACTGTGGCATTGGACCTTGCTGTGCATCCGCCTTGTTCAACGAAACAGTAGTGACTGCCAGCCTTGTTAGTGTGCATTTTAAACGTAGTGGTGGCCGTGGTTGCATACTTGTCAGAGCCGTCCGCCTTCATCGACCAGTAAACCTGAGACAACCATGACAATTAACCACTCAACTCAAATGATGAAATTGAAAACCTTTGTCTTGTAGTATTTATGAGAAACAGAATGTTCAGTCACATATTTGGTGGGATACATCAAGAAGCGATATCACAAAATGTTTGTTCAAATGCTACTGGTATCATCATGTGTATTCATTTTATTAATGAGCAGTAAGGAGAACTATCAGATTATAATTGAAATGTCAATGACTAGTAACAATAGTTCATATTTTCCCAAAAGGTTTTTAAATGTTGGCATTGATACCTGATCCCCAGTCTGTATTGCATTGTTGGGAGTGCACGTCAATGTGACTTGATCATCCAAGAAGTACACCTTTGATGATGGTGACGTGCTCTTTATGTTGTCGCAAGCTGAAATGATAGGTGGAAAGTAACATCAAATATTCAACAAATTGACAAGTGACTTTCTGACTTACTGCATTTTTCAAAAAACAACAACAAGAAGTTTATTTGCAATCAGAGGAAGTCTCTCGAGGCCTCTGGAAGAAGGCTACAATTTTCGCTGGGTTAATTAGCAATATGCACTACGAGTTATCTTGCTAAACTATGAACGCGACCGTGTAACTGAATCTAGTTATGGCATTATCTTAAAATATTCAATTGTTAATCAAATAACAACAATATCTGATAACCCTAATACATCTGCCAACTCACTAATATATATAAATAGTACCGATATATCTAGTTTCTTTTGTTGCTGTGTAGCCAGGTTTTAATGGGATTAACTATACACATGAAGCTAGCTAACATTACGTATATGTACATTCAACAAACTGGCATAAACACGACATTAGGTCATAATATTAATATTGTTTAGATTTCTTATGCAATACCAAAATAATACTTGTAGGGTGGGAATAGTTAATGCTCAAATATATTTGAACGTAAATTAAATCTAGCTATCATTCTAGTACCTTCAACATTCATACAAGTATATATGCAAAGCATGTCTTTCATAGCTCGTGTATATACATGTACTCATACAGATGCTTTGCCATCATAACAGTGCTAAGTTTTATTTGGAACAGTTTGTATAGAACTAATATAGGTAGAACTATTGCTAATTCAAGTTATGACTTTGGGAGTGATTTTTTTTTACTTTGAGGATTTCATATAAATATATTAAGTCACTGAATGGAAGTAAATACTGTATAGTGCTGTTGCTGGAGGCAGTCTGTGTGAAAATCATGTATGCTCATTTTCTGCCCAGAACCTTTCAGGGGGGTACCTTAGAGCTAAGAATAACTTGGGTAGACATTCCAGATCCTGGCAATAAATTTGTAATGTGACTTTTTGTAAAACGACTTCAAATATTCTTATGTCTTTTTGAAAATTTCTGTTATATGTCAAATTGGGTATGATATGAATGTAAACTGTTTACCCGTGTACTCAAAATATGTAAACCACATTAAAATATGATTTTTACATCATTCCCAATATGAAAATGCTATAATTTGTTGCAAAAATGAGATTTTTAGCTGAAAAAATGACTTCGGTTTGGGGGGTTTTGCGTCACTAAATTTGAGATTGTGACACATTTTGGTCATTATTGTCTTAGATATGCTTTCTTAATTTGCACACATATGTCTTCCAAACATACACATTAAAGTAAGCATATACTTGTCATATTTTGTCAATAAACAATAATAATGCTACCCCTACCCCTAAAATCTTAATTATATCCCAAAGTCTATTTTGGTGAGTATGTTTATGGTAGGTCACTATAAACTGCTCAAAGTTTAGTCATAGTAGATATATGACATATTAGTCATAATATTCAGCCACTAAACTCTTTTTTATTTAGTTTGGGAAATATTGATTGGCGTTGTACATGGATCTAAGTTTGTCACAAAAACACTATCACGTCAAAATATCGGGGAGTACGTAAAACCGTCCAAGAAATCCAGTCTGCCTGCTGAGTACAATGTTGAAGATGGTCTGTATGAAACGGTTGCTGAACAATATGAATTGTTTAAAAAGATAGACCAGATTTGGTTGCTTGGCCGTCTAGATCTATCAGATATTGAAAGAAATTCTTTAAATTTCACTTGCAAGGATCAGTTAATGCCTGGATGGAGTGCCTTTAATTCTATTGTAACAGACGAAAACCTTCCTGAGACGTCTGTAGGATTCATGCCACTAATTACTGAACCTGTCACAGAATACAAAACAGTTTATACTGCTCTAAAGAATTTTCAAAATGTTGTAAGCCAATTGCAACAACCCAGAATTGCAGTAGCTTGTGCCGAGGGTGTCTGCAAGATTGCTAGAGATATATTGTTGACGAATCCATCAGAGTTTGGAGCCATTGTTCTACTTTTTTGGGTTCATTTCACATGATAAAAATTATGCTTGGGTGCATTGGCAAATATCTGCAAGGCAGCGGTGCAGAATCTATTTGGACAGAGAATGCAATATTTTAATTAAAAGTGGTAGAATCAGTGCTTTCAGGCACGCATTACACCAGATCTCTGAAAGGGATCTTTCTTTTAGCTGAGGCCCTTGACAGATTAAGATGGATAAAATTCTTGGAAAGGAAGGGTGTCTTGCAGTATGTTCTTAAAAGTCAACGATCTGAAAGAAAGTGTTGCAGCTAAAGACAAAGAGAACAGTTGCAGGAAGCTAAAAGTTATTCTTCAAAACTATGATGTTATTATGCAAGATTTTGAGACGTTCAACAGTGAAATGAAAATGGAAAGAGAAACTTGGATGTACTGGAGCACCTTCTTGAAAATGGTAGAAAGACTGAGATCTTGTGAGAGCTGATAGAGAAGGAAAATGGGAACTACACCTTCAGAGTGTGCAGGGTATCTTGCCACTCTTTGCTTCCTTTGACCGCACAAACTACATCAGATGGTGTTCCCTTTATCTAGAGGATATGAGAAAGCTCCCTGCAACTGCACCAGAAATTTATGACAGCTTTATGCAGGGAAAATGTGTAGTGAAAAGGACTGTTGGACATTTTAATTCTGTAGGTGCAGACCAAACACTTGAGCAAACCATCAATCGTTCCCAAAAGAGTACCCCAGGTATAATAGGAAGTACAAGAAGAAAGAACTTTGCTGCTAAATGGGAGCTTATATTTCATGAGATGCTAGCTGTCAAAATGCTACACAGAGCTGTTACTGGTGTTGAAGACTACAATGAAGAGTTGGCAGTTCATAAAGAATTAAGTGAAACCAAAGGTGCAGAAGAAAAGGTAAAAAGCATGGTTGACTACATCAGATTAAGAGAAAATCCATTTGATATCGACAATATACCTACCGTAAAGCTGCACAACATATTGACTAAGGAAGAGATGGATGATAATATCCGCAATGATTTACTCAACATAGAGAAAATTGGCTTAGAGTTGTATACCAAATTAAGACAGGAAATATTTGTAAAAAAGGAGAAAAAGATAAGTGACACCATGCATAGAGCCACCCTGAAAAACTTTAAGACTATCCATGAAAAGAAATCCACATCTGCAGTGAAAAAGAATGTAACACTAAAAGAGTCAGCACATGCACAAAAGGTGATCGATCTGTTGAAATGATTAGCTTTTGGCCATCTAACACTAACAAATTTAAACTTGAATGTTTAGTGAGTTCGTACCTTTCTTAGCTATCAAGGAACAAATGCAGCAATAATAGAAAAATGACATGTAAGACATGCAAGTTTCTATACATATTTACAATGAACACTACATGGATGAATATTTTTAAAATGTTAATATTAACATGCACTTCTAAGAAAGTGTACTTATAAAGATCGAACATGAAAGGTTAATTGTATCCAAATAAAGCTAAACATATATAACGGATTTTAAAACTCACATGAAACATTTTTCATATGTCATCCACTGTATTTCATAATATTTACTCTACTGCAATTAGTGATCCCAAAAGTGACGTTGTATTGTATATATAAAATATAACAATTATTATTGAATTATTAAGCAGCGTTTGAAAACATTGAAATAGCATAGGTAATATTTTTACACTTATAACACAGAAATAAACTTGAAATAACACAGAAGTATGTCTTGGAATGATAAAAACATTTGTTTTCAATACATTTTCTGAAGACGTTCTAATTATCTTTGACACTAAACACGGTTTCAACCTACTCCTTATAAAAAAAACATTTATCAATCTTCAATCTACCTGCTTCACAGTTGGTTCCGTTGAAGTTGGCCGGACAAGTGCATGTGTAGCGGTCACAGAGATCGTTGCACGTTCCTCCATTTTTGCAAGGGTTGGATGTACACTCATTCACTTTTTCTATTTGAAATAATAATGCAATTAAATATGAATTATGTTTCTACATTATGCTTAGTATACAGGAAATTAATGCTGATAATTAGATCTTTTGCCATTTATTCTTTTTATTTATTATTTGCAAATTTCCACTGAATCAATAGAAGCAAGATTACCATCAAAGTTGCTGTTGACATTTATTGACATTTATTCAACTCAACCGTACCGAGAATACACCTGTTATATAGTTAGATCTATCAATTAAATGATGGTGGGTCTTGGATTTATATCAAGAAAGGTGATGACTATATGTAAAGTGTCTTACGAGATTCACAATTGATGCCAGTGTAGCAAGCTGGACAAGTACATGTGTACAGACCACGGCCATCTACACAGGTACCTCCATTCTGGCAGGGGTTGCTCAGGCATTGGTCAACATCTAGGATGGACAAATTAGCATCATTAATGGTAATGGCCAGTTTGATGTTCTGATTGATGCAAAATGTAATGGTCATATAATGATGCACCAAAAACAAGATACCTGTTCATTGTCGATCTCATGAAATAAAGTGTTCATAGATTCACAAAATCATTACTGTCTGTATTGCAATCAAGATCTCATTAACGTTTACAGTCCAATATGATGAATGCAACATTCTATCATTCTGTGCAAAAATCACCGCCAATAACCCACGCTGATTGGTCAATCTATGCGATGGAATGAACGCTCCAGAGCGCGCGGAGACCACTACTACGGCGCTAGTCTAAACTCGTCACATTATCAATACAGCAGCTGACGGCGCAAGGCGTGTCCTGTGTAGTGGAGAGCAAAAGTTTAGACTAGCGCCGTAGTAGTGGTCTCCGCGCGCTCTTTTTTTGGCAAAATTGACTTGCAATGAGAATGTTAAAATATGATTTATTTTAAAATAAAATGGATTTTAGTCATGATAGAATGATGATTGACCACTCGATTGTCGTGTCAATCGCAAAATTGAGCATGCTGACGTCTGATTTACCCTCACTTCGTTCGGGCAGCATGCTCAATTTTGCGATTGACACTCCAATCTCGTGGTCAATTCCTACAATGTATAATCAATAACTGGAACAGAGGTGCTTATTATTATGTCTACTTCATTCATGAAATCAACAGAACCAGCATGCTTGAAATACTAAAAGTAGGCTATCCTTTAATATACAATTATTGGACAAATTTATCAATATTGTTTGCAATAATTATTGATGTGCATCCATAAATTATGTGTGTTTACAACTACATGTATTACTTGATTAATATTCTTATTACCAGTGACTGTCAAAACTCCGATATTTTCTGCAGTGGCATCAGCACTGTCAGTCACTATACACTTGTAGTTGCCCTCGTCTGCAACCACCAATGGTGTAATGGTGACGGTCAGTTCTGTGGACGTCAAGGTGTGGTCACTGTACTTTGCAGAGTCACCATATAATATGGTGGCGTCTGTGTCGTTGAAGATAGCCACATCGGCATATGTGTTGCTTCCGGCGGGTCCTAAAACAATATATGATTTTGATTCTTTATGTTTTGGTTGTAATTTTACAATTATGGCGTCAAATGATTTTTAGCTTAATTAATAATCGAGACATGGTATTCTGTGTTAAATTAACACTGTTAACCAGTTCTTCGTGATTATTCTATTAATTTTGTGATTGCTTTGCATTCGTCATTATATTACACATTGTTCACTACAAAGCAAAGAACATTTAACATGGTCATAGTTTGTGGTCTCAAGCATGCATAAATTAAAGGGACTACTAGAACCCATAGAGAGATCACTTATCCTATCTTTATATAGGTAGAGAGGTCATACTGCACCCAGAGACAGAAATATCTGAATGGGGAGTTTTTACAACACCCATTCCATGCCCGTGACCTAACTACCTTCTGCAACTGAAGGTCCTGAGTGTCATTCCAACCGTTTTGACAACACCCGTTTCATGCCCGTGACCTACCTTCCTTCTGCAGCTGAAATGTCTTGAGTGTCATAACAACCATTTTCACAACACCCAAGTAATGTCTGTGACTGGAGGTCTTGAGTGGCATTCCAACCGTTTTCACAACACCCATCCAATGTCCGTGACCTACCTTCCTTTGCAGCTGAATGGTCTTGAGTGTCGTCCCCGTGGCGAGCGTGTATCCGCATGTCACCTGGGCTGAGTCTCCCACCGTCACCGTCTGGTCGGCGAATGTGGCAGTGGTCGTCTGACCTGTGACAACGATAGTGGCAATTTTACTCAAACGTATCCTTATTTGGTGAATGGCACTTGGTCTCATATTATTGTTCTTACATTTATTTTTAGTGCTAGATAATTCTCAAAATAAAATAAAACTAATAAATCAAAATGTAATCTAAACTGAGTATTGAATTCTCACGGTGCCAGGTAATTCTCCTACCTAGCACTAAAAGAAATATAAAGAACAATAATATGATAGTGGCAATGGCATGGCTCATTTAGGTAATAAAATCCACCACAGAAGGTCAAGTATATTTAGAATGTGTACAAATGCACACACGTGATAGATGTTAATTATCAGGTGTAAACAACTGTGTGTTCCAGCAAGGATTTTACAACAATAGATTCATGTACACTCTAAATGTGTTCCAGTAGGCTACTGTGACATGATTATAGAAGTATGTAGTCTATTAATGAAACCATTCATAGCAGTCCTTAGAATAGTCTAGGATTGTGAATGGGAATCTTACAGAGTAACAATAGTGTTGGTGTATGAACAGTGTCAACATGACCCCGAACATATGCACTTGTTCAAAAAAATCTCAAGCCTTTTTTTCATGACTTGGTATGATGATTGATAAGGCAGGAGACAATTGGCCACTAGGTTTGAAAATCAAATGGTCTGACAACCAAGACACAGGTCAATGGTGGATCTCAACCCCGTCCACCCGACTTTTCGTCACCACTCGTCTATAGCGAAACGAATAGCTTTAACATGACACCAGAACGGCCTCGCCACGGCCATTCTTGCCAGATCCACGCCTCGTCAAAGTTGAACCTACAGTCCATGAGTCGGGGTCTTGTACCAAGTCGACGAGTGCACGAGCACTACGGAGATGCGAACTCGAACCCGTTCTTTCGCTGTCATTTGCCAGTGTGTTTGGAAGACACGTGATCGATGCAACAAACAGAATGTACTCTTCAAGCTGGTACTTTTGATATCCATCCCAACGCCTTGCACCAGAGACTAAGATTTTGAGATTGGTGGACTAGTTTACAATGTATATGTACGGTGTTTACATTTTACGGCAGCCAGCTCGTTTTTGTTTATGTGTGTCCAACTAAGCTTCGTGTAGATACCCAACTACTGGTGCCATTAATAGTTTAAAATTCATTACAATCATAGAATTTAACCACCACATCACGTGTGGTTATCATTTTGGAGCGGTGGAAATGCAGATCTTGTTATTCTGAGAAGCTATTATAACTGCGTGTGGTCATGGGCGTGGACTTGATGTAGCTATCGAATTTATTCTGATTATCAGGCTGTGTAAAAGACGGCTAATAATGTTTACATGGCTGTGTTTGTATCTCTGTAGTGTATACGTGGTGCATAAAGCATAAAGTTTGCGCATTCAATAACACGAAGCTAAACTACCCTTCCACACAGACACTGCACCTCATTACCGTGTGTCTATATCATTGAAAATATTCATATTATAATAGGTCTAATATACGTCAATTACGGTTAGCAATCGTTTGAATAGGGAACAACTTGGATCCCATACATACAAATGTAGGGCTAATCAAAGATTGTCCGAACTGGACTTCACATGATCAACATAACAAGTGCCTGTAACTACCGATCTTTATTGACGTGCCAATCAATAGACTACCGATCTCAGTTATAATACTCGCCAATATCATATAATGCATCGATCGTCAATTGTAATTGGCTTTCTAGACTATATTCATAAAAAACTGAGTGGATTATTAACTAATTGCTAATGAATTGACACATGAAAGCGTAAATAATGCATGTCTTTTTGTTTGATGATACGCAACACGTTAACAGCGCGAATTGATGTAATTATCTCTGGTTAACATCACACCTTATACATATATAAACATGTAACACATACATATACATAGCATATTCAAATTAAATGGTGAATTGGAGAAAAAGAATAGCTCAGAACTCATAACGCGCCCTTTCCGCTCCAGGGACGTCGATGTTTTATGATATACATCTTGATGCCATCACAATACAGGGTGTGTTATGCCCTATTGTCACTAAAACACAATTCATGAATTAGTAACCTCAGCATATGGTAATGCTTTGTGGCAGACAGCGATAATGCCTTTTGCATGACATGGTCGTGTATACGCCCTGTTATTGGTGCACGCCTAATTGAGTTCCAACCATGTTAATCTGCCAAGCGCATATCATGTGTCTGACATAGGCTGATACAGCCGGTGGCGCCCCCCCCCCCAACTTTCCCACCTAATTATTTTTATTATTTTCTTTTTCTGTGGATTGAGGCATGTCCGCTATTGATTTCGTGAGGGAAAAAACCTCGTGAGATTCTTAAAGTGCGCCCCCACCCCCATTTCCAAAACCTGGATCTGCCAGTGCTGTCTGCATGCACTCAAACCAGTAAGCTACTGTTTATACTCCAGTATTCGGCACTATCAGATTGTACTGATTATATGGATCTACATGACATGTAGTCAATAGGTGTGTGGTTCGTTAAACATATGCTGATGTATGTTCCTGGTATACCATGCAGTCTCACACGTGCAGACACATGCACGTTAACCAGGAATTAAACCAAACACTCTGGATCCGGTGTTTGAATGTTGCTTTATTCATTTGTGTCAACCTGAATTGTCCTTTTATTTGTATAGCATATGTCTACATGCGTATATTGTATGATCTTGTGCGTTGCCACCACACAAAAATGCTGATTCAGGTTTTGCACAAAGCTCCATTTTGGAACAATGGGTACTTGCGACGTGGTGTGTTTAAGAAGTAGGGCTCATAGCTTTCAGCATTGTTTACTCTAAGACATATATTATGACATGGGTATAGACCTATAGCTGCCAATTAAAGAGAAAGCAATGTTTTATGTGGGTCATCATCGACTTATAACAACATATAATACATGTTACAGTTGTAAAATATTTACTCACTGTATACATGTATACGTGTACTTATATTTCATGTAGTGGACAACATTATGAATTGGAGTCCAGTGTTTGGTCCTCTACTATTCAAACGTAACAAGAGCTGTCATTTCAACAATAATCGAACTATACAGTCTAATAGGGATTTGAATAGATTCATTTGAATTTCCTTCTAGCCATGAAATGATTCATTAGGGTAAATATTGCTCACATTATTTGAATGCCAAATGTTTCATAAGTTAACTACCGGTTGATAATTTCATCAGAGTCAATGTCCAATTACGTCATCACGACATAAGATTGTTGGAAAGGGGTCTATAGTCAGAGTCGGACACATACAAGAATGAACCACCTAATACTATAAATAATAATAATAATCATACTAAAATATTCTATTGCCAGCAATGCGACATTGTTTGTGAAAATTATTGGTGTATTAGCAATGTACATTAAAAATGTATGTTTAAACATTGAGCTTAGAGCTAGAGCAGTTTTGATAATAAACAGCAGAGCCAAACCGATGACAAAGTCGTACTGATCGAAAGCATCACAGCATGCAATGCTCATCTAAAAATGAGAACTGATAGGCAAATCAACGTGGAAGCGGTACATCTTGCACGCATACGTAATTGTTCACAATTTTGCTCGGAAAAGAGCAAGACTGTGCACTTAACCACTGTTACGATCTCAAAGATTAATATTTCGTTCATAGGCTAAACCACCATAATTGAATCAACAATATTCACCCGTAATCAATAATACCATATAATACATAACAGGTTGGGTTTTATATCTATCAATTTTCTGAATTCTTGTTAAGATTTTATTGAACATTAATTTGTGAAAAAAAATATATTCTACATAATTTATACCAATATACCAAATAGAGAATTCAGAGGAAAATAAGACACTAAGAGTGCCACCAAATCACTTGTCAATGTTAATGACGGGTCTGTCAGTGATATGGCAACAGCACTCACAAGTGATCTAGATCTAGTGGAGCGTCTGTGCACATTGCCCAAATATGGAGGCCGCGTTTATAAATATGCACCACAAACAAGAACCCGAAGACACCCAGTAGGTTTGTCAACAACGCTACAGAGAATCTCCGGCATTATGACATACGTGAAACACATAGGTTAATGTGTTACCAGTGGTTACAGTCAGAGTTAAAGAACGATAAGTTCATTAAAAACGTAATTTGAATAATGATCATGAATTTTCTCAGTCTACAGTGTCAATGTCAGTTTCAGACTTACATGTATGAGGAGCACAATCAGTCACGTGATCTATTGACTGTCGCCCCGCATTTTCAGATCTAGTTGTTTAATTAATTCGAGATTGACTGTTTTAAAACCACGGGCTTATGTAGTCATATAATCTAATGGAATTTAATGGCCCATATGAATTATAAACATTATGGTACATGGTAAACCCATTTCCTTTTCGTATCGGGGAATGGGCTACTGGCAAATCCAGATTTTCAGAAACATGGGGGCCGCACTAAAGGTGCCCCCCCCCTTCCCCCTCTGGATCTACCTATTCGTGCACATAAAAAGTATAAACCTTTTATAAAGCACCTAAGTCTGTGTGTATCAACAAAAAAGCTACATGAATGTCACGGAGATCTCACATCACGGTAAGCAAACTCTCCCCCTTCACTTACCGTGGACTTGCGCCAAGACTAGGGCAAGCGCTGTGGCGAATAGCAACCGCGTTTCCATCGTTAACTGTTCACACTTTCAATCCTGTAACAACTATAAATCCGTGAAAATCTGAAGCAACTCTGCTGGTTTCCTCGCTATAATCCCATATCGTGCCTTGTCAATGAGTGTTTTACTCGTATATACCTCACGTGTGGTGGTGTTTAGAGCACTGTTTGGCGCGGTTGCTTCTGTGTCGCCAATGGTGACTGCTCGTCACCAATCTATAACGGCAGAGCGCAAACTCAGTGTGGGTAGCATGGATCGTGCAAAAGCTACTCTACACTTCGCTGACTCCTCTCTTTTGCCCATAAGATATAACCCATGGCTTTGGATCTTTCAGTAAGCCATGGATCAGTTGACGGATCCATATTGCACAGATGAATGGTTCACTTTGAAGGTTGCCTTGTTTGATGACTGACCATGTGTTTATTTATTTGGAAAGTCGAGGTTTACATGTAAATAATGGCCTGTCTATTATATTGATGAGTGAGAGATTTTGAAAACACTGCCCATTTTCAATTGATTGATAAGATATATACATCGATTTAATTTGCATTTGAAATCGATGTACACGGAAATGGGCACAACTATAAACAGTGATCGTGTGAAAATAGTATATTTTAATTTTGAAATTATATGTTGAACACCATTTAGGATAGCCCACAGTCAAGGCAAAAGACAAATTTGAATTATTAATTCGACTATTACATGTTAGGGGACTTGCTGTGGTATTAGTCATCCCCAGTATATATTACTGCTAATTTTCATCTTACATTATGTTAATGATTCTTGTTGCAACCATGACAGCGTTTTTATTTTGTCCTGTTTTGGGTGTACGGACTGACACTGTTGACTCTCAGTGTTAGCACGTTCGATTGAGCTACCCTTGCTTCCAGAAACTTTTGTTAGGGTATATGTTAGATAATTGAGTGAACATAAATAATAAATGTTGTGTTGGGGGAAGAAATTGGGTTACTTATGACATAAAACTAATTACCTAGGCTACCACTTATAGTTGATTGTACATTACATAACAGATCATTGTAACTAGGTCTCATGTCTAGTGTGGAATCATAAATCAGCATTTAGCATCTTCTAACAATATCAATCTTGCCAATATAAATTTGGACCACCTCCATAAGACAGACGGCAACTGCGTTTCCATGAAATGAGGTGTGGATAAAAATAAAGCTGGGTGGTGTGCAATGGTCACTTCACTTGAGAACGTGTTTTCGAATGAGTAACATGCATTGAGGTGGCAGTGACCACCATTCACATTAGTGAATAGTTACATGTAGCGGTAGTCAATGGAACAACTGTAGACTAGTGTCAGCGTGGACACCATATTGTCAATCAGAGGCATTCAATTGTCTATGGAGATTTACGATGTACTTTTCTACTACTGTAAACGCTCACCATGCTGACACCACATAATTGAGTACACATTTTCGTTTTCCAATTGCTCATACATGTATATTGTTTACCAAAATGTTTCACGGAAATAAAAGGGCCTTCTCGCTATTAGAGCCAGTGGTCTTATTTTGTCCCTGCTGTATATACTAAAGTATTACTATGCTGTAATAATTATTTACTTATCAATCTTCTGGAGAAGAGTAAAATGTACACGTACTATAGATACATTTAAGTATTTATTTAAAGAAATATACGCTGAAATTTAATGTCACTCTATCGTTTGTAAGATCCAGAAATTTCCTTACTCTTTTCATTCTTTCAAAAACCCGAAGGTGTAAACTGTATTTGTAGGCAGATCTAAATTTAAACTATTTTCAAATATAAGGTGAGCTTATACTACATACACGCACAGAAACGCAAACATATACAAACGGTCGTTATGATGAACATATCAAGCCTGTAAGAAAGCCGAGGACGAGACCTTGTCCGCTTTCACGTGATGCGCCCCTCACTCATGCATGTAAAATCTGATTTAAAATCTTTTTGCTAATTACTGAAAATTATGGTCACATTCTTGTTCATAGGCAGATCCAGGTTTTTAGAAAGGGGGTGGGCGCACTTAAGGAAATGGGGGCGCACATTGGGATTTCATGAAAAACCCTATGAAAATGAAGTATTTTGGTGGGGAAAGGGGGGGGGGCTGCGCTCCCCCTGGATCTGCCTATGTTGTTTAATTCTGTTTGAATATTAAACGATGTGTCGAAATGAAGCCAAGTTGAGCTATGTAGGTGAAGAAGTCAAATTGATTGTATGTACATAATGGAAGACATATTAGTAGACTTAAGTTCTATGCCACACGTGAGATGTTGATAACATACATGCAGATTAGACGACATCCGCATTAAGCTGGTCATGCTGGTAATGATAACCATAG
Source organism: Streblospio benedicti (assembly GCA_019095985.1). Lineage (NCBI taxonomy): Eukaryota > Metazoa > Annelida > Polychaeta > Spionida > Spionidae > Streblospio > Streblospio benedicti. The sequence continues at coordinate 31,816,782 of CM032661.1, forward strand.
ACCTCACACACAACAACAACACACAGATATTAATTGTGTGTGCACAAACATCTTATCACTGTATTTTGTATGCTGTGGTCATATTGAGCCGAAGGGATGCGTCAAATAAGTTACTGATCATGCTTATCAATTATTAGTAATACACTTGACACTAGACTGCGGTAGGCAAGCTTTTACTATATAAACTGGGGGAAATCTAACACAGCCATATTCTTACAGCTGCCTTTCAAGCGTTCACAGTGAAAGATACAAAGCTAACAATTCGTTGCGATATAGTGAAGAAAGAACTTGCATCGTATATATTTGAACTGCATTTATTTTGCTAAAGAAAATCTTGCATATATTGGAAGTTTTATACATCAAAACAAAATGTCTACACTTAGAAAACTTCCCAGGGTTCACACGCTGAAAAGTACATGGGGTTTGATAACTCGGCACCAGCATAGTCCAGCCGCTGTCGAGGTAAGTTAATAAACTGTGCGGTGAATATCGTTCAAGTACAATGTATGGCTCAATGCAAACCACTTCTGCGTTCTGTAATCATGTATCAAGTATCATTTAATCGTGGTTTAATTAAACACTAGTTACACGTGTTGCAGTCTTACTAATACCGAGCCATTTGCACTTTCAGGCTGTAGAAATTGATGCAAAGAAGGTGCCATTGCGATCTGATTTCTCAAGAGAGGCATGTGACATGCGCAGAAAATGGGCAGAGAAGCACACAGGCGCTAGCCTGACAGCAATGGGCCAGTGGCTCCCAGATCAAGATACAAACAAGCTCCAGGGAAACATCGAGTTGCCAATGGGTTTGGTTAAGGTCCCTGTGGCTGCCATTGGCCCTCTCAGAATCGACGGACAGCAAGCAAAGGGAGAGTTCATAGCACCATTCGCGACCACGGAAGGTGCCCTCACAGCCTCTGTAATGCGAGGCATTGGTGCCATCAATGCGGGGTCCGGTGCTATTGCTTGGACCGGAGCACAGCACGCAACTAGAGGTCCCTGCTTTGTGACCCGTAGTCCCCAGGAGGCCCTGATGCTCGGCAACTGGACGAAGAAACAGACACAGCGGATACAAGAAGAGGTGGTGAGAAAGGTGTCTGGACATGCCATGCTGGAAAATATCCTCGCCATTTATGACATAGAGGTAAATAGCTGATTTTCAACATGCAATGCTGTGCTTGTTTGTATGTGTGTATGCAGTGAGAGCAAAATTATTTTCTATTACTTTTTTCGATTCCAAATCGATTCTAATTCTCTCTGTCGGTTCTCTATACGTGCCTACCGCTATTGGCATGACTGAAGACAATCTTTAGTGAATTTCATCCAAACCAAGCGGGCTTGACGGTATCTTTCGTGTATATTTTCCCGTCCACTGCTTAGAATTGTGGTATCATTCAGGTCTTATAACCACCACATGGTTGTGTTCGAGTCCCGTTATCGCCATTTGAAATCGTAAATCGGACAGTTGTCTTCCTCTTTGTCAATATAGCAGCAGGAACGTGCTTGCTATGGATAGAGAACTGATAATGGGATTAGAATTGAATGCACAAGCAAGCTTGGGAAACACACATTAGGCTGATCAGTTTAATTAGTACAATGACAATGTTGTATTTTTCTGTTTCTATATGTACACAGCAACGTTATAGTGATACACACTACAATGGCTTAACTATTCTGTTTGCAGGCAGTCCACCTGGTCTTCCAATACAGTACCGCCGATGCATGTGGTCAAAATGTGGCAACTGTTTGTACCTGGGCGGCAATGTCATGGATGATGAAGAACCTCCCGAAGGAAATTCCCGACGTGGACATTCAGCATGCATGGGTAGAGGGCAATGCCACCATGGACAAAAAGCCGGGAGCCTTAAACATTCTCACAACCAGGGGCATGGCAACGCAAGCAAAGTGCATATTACCTGAAAAGGTGTTAAATCACTACCTCAATTGTACGTCTGAGGACTATTTGGCCTTTGCTCACTACACCAAGAGAATGACTGCAAAGAACAGTACAGGAGGCGGCTGGCATATTAACCCCGCTAATACTCTCACGGCCATTTACATGGCCACAGGACAAGACGTAGCAGCTGTTGCGGACTCCATTGCTGGGGTAACTTTTGATGTGGTTAAAAATGAAGGCCCTGAAGGTGGTATTCAAGCATCCTTAACATTCCCATCGCTGCTCGTTGGTTCAGTGGGCGGGGGAACTGGACTACCAACACAACAAGAAGGGCTTTCGATGCTTGGTTGCCATGGACATGGGAAAGTGAGGAAACTTGCGGAGATTATTTCTTCTTTTGCTCTTGCACTAGATCTATCAACATCCACTGCTGTTGTTGCGGGTAAATTTGCAACTGGACATGACAAACTAGGAAGAAATAGACCCACTTAAAATAACATTTGAAATGGAACAAGTGATATGTTGCTGTAACGTGTCATGTCTTGCAGGAACAAGAATTGACTTTTTATTGCCCATGAATTACGCATTGTCACTTTGTATTTCATGTACCAAACAGCTGTGCTTTGTAAATGCATTTATGTTAGATGACAGTAGCCATATTCTTAATGTTGTATAACTTGTATATGCTTGTGTTGAAAGGTGCACAAATATTACACACCTACATGTACATATCTTGTAAAGTATTTGAAAAGTAACATTTTAGTCCAGTAGTCTTGCTGTGCAGGCATAGTTAATTGTTGTGTAAACTTTGCAAATAAAAATGTTTGAAGAGTTTGTGGTTTGGCTTTAACTTCTGGTTTCATGGATTCAGAACTGAATCAAAGTAACTCGTAGAACGATACAATGAAAGCTTACGGATTGTTCACAAATGACGTGAAGGCTTTTCGACCCCCCCCCCCTGTTATCATTTGTCATTTCTTCACATACACCCCTGGATACATCCTTTAATTCTACACATTTAAAGAGAAAAAATATATTTATCATAATTATTCTATTCATTTCTATCCAAAAACGATTTTTGAGTCACTAACACCACTGGCAATATATTGCTTGTATGGAACCAAATAATTGCATTATTTTCATATTAACGAGAAACAGTGTGAATCTTTCTCATTTATAACATTTATGACATGACTTTGTTTTTCGTTGTAATTCCTAATTTCCATTGATGACTACTTTTTGGATTCATTCTGCAACCCCCACCCCCCCAACTAGCAATGTAAGAAACAGAACAAATTTTCAATATAATTGTTTATTGAATATTCACTTTTAATCTTTATACATGCATTGTGAAGAGACAGCATAACAGGCAAAATAATTTCACCTTAAATTATAACAATACAATACTTATAACACAATAGCTCTACACAGTAGAATAACATTCTGCCAGTTTCAATTGCACAGTAAGGTTTATTTTTCATCAAAAATGAGTAAAACACAAAGCAGTGTTTCACCCAATTTGTGAAGACCTTCCATCATTCACGCAAACATAATGTTACACACACATACTTTACAAACACTTAATTGCTACAACCTAGGAATATATATACAGGAAAATATCATTCATGTTTTATTATCATTGAAAATATACATTAAAAGTTTTCATCACAGCTAGCAACAGTTATGCAACATCACAGGATGCTAACAAGGATTCCAGTGCACGCGCATATGCTGAAAAAACAACAATAATTAAGATGACAATCCTATTATACTATAAAAATTGACATTTATTTATATAGACTACAATAGAACAGATGCAAAATTAATTCAATCAAAAATAAACAATATAATTGCATCTTACATGATAATCATATATTTATATAATAAATTAACCATATAAACATTGAAATGTGATATAACTTAATATATTGTTTAATTATAACCCAATTGTAGAAAATCAACATTGAAAGTGATTGAAGATCATTTACCTTTAGAGTTTCTGTAGAACACGCAGTTGTTGGCACATGTGTCAGGATTTGTGTCCCACACTGTTGGTCCACAACAACACAGAGGAGGCAAATCAAGATTCTGCTTTTCAATTCTCTCCCTTAGGTTCACTTTAAGTGCATCTAAAAATCTATAACCAGGGAACGAAAAATATGAAACCATGCTTAAAACACAGGTTTGAATTTATTACAGAGCTCACTTTGTAAATGACTGATTTAAGACAATTTAAAAACACAAGAGAAATATCTAATGAATAAGCCCATAAAATGATGCATTTAAGTAGTAAGGTGTTTTTGAACAAATTTGAAGTTCAATATTGCATTTTGTCAAATTGAGAAAATGTCGAACTGGCAAGAAGGTTCTTACCTGTTCATTTCTCTATTTCGAGTTACTCGTTCTCGCTGCTCCTGTAAGCTTTTTTGCAAGAGTAACGTCTCTGTACGTTCACGTTCAATACTTTCACTCACTGTTTCTCCAGTTAGCGGATCAGCGGGTGCAACTAATCGCTGTTGTTCCATTTCTATTTCATAACGTAAAGCTTCTTTTTCAGCTTTTAGCCTGCAAATAGAATTATATGCTTTAACGACGCAGTCTTATCTTAATCATCATCATCATCATCATGACATGTTTACATTTCTGAATATACAAATGTACTTGGTATAAAAAAGTGCACCAAACATTACTACAATATTCTTAGTATGCAAAAAAAAATTGCATGAAAATAAATTTTTGTTTTAAATTTTAAATTAACTCTTAGTACTTCTTGATTTTTTTCCTGTGTTCCTTTCTCTTATTAGCTTCTTTGACTGCATCTCTCTCTATATCCATGAATAATCTTCGGTATATTACACGCTGTTGCTGAGCCCGCCTTTTTTCTTCTTCATCAACTACCCCAGGGTAAATGTTTGGAACTACCTCAGGCTTTCTACCTGTTGTTTTCGAACAGGAATATATTTTAGGAAAAGAGATAAAATATTCTAATTGATATGAATGAATACAGAATTTATAGAATGTACATGTAAAAACCATATTATTCATTGACAATACTTACATCGTTTTGGCTGTCTAATTTTCATGTTTGGAATTTCTTCGGAAGTTTCAGAAAAACTAACAGTCCTTAGTTTTTGAGCTAATAGTTCTGAAATTGTGCATGTTACCAATTAGTATATAAGTTGAGTTGATTTGAGGTATGAGGCGACACGAATAAAAAAATTTTGCAAAAAATTTTATTAATCTTTTGATATTGATTATCATAAGATACATCACATTTATTTACATTCTGTATTCAAATTCTTCTGTTTTTATTATTTTAGTATATATCTTGAAAGTCAACGTTCTAAGGACATTTTGCTAGAGTATTCACTTGCCCACTTTTGCTAGAGCTACTGGAGACAGTTCAGCACAACAAGACTACATTCCATACAGGTTTCAGCCAGTTTCATCTGACTCTACTATACAAATCCTGTTTCAGCTCCATGAAAACAATAACTAGTAGCTTAACTCCAGAATTTGAACATAAACATGTACTTTGCATTATATTTATAACACAAAGCTGATTAATATGTACCTGGCTGGTTCTCTTTTCCGTCATCATTTTCACCTTGTGATTTAGAATGTAACGTTATGATTTCAACGTTGTCTTCATATTTACAAGCATCAATTTCTTCAGCATTATCAGTTTCTTCATCACTAGATACATTGTTTTTAAAATGATTCTTTAAGTGTTGTTTGGGAGGTGAATGTTCATCAGATTTCTGAAAGCATAAGATTCCATTATCATCATTTCCTGACTATTCCTATATGTGTAACAAATCTTTAATTTTAACACTATTATAATAAAAATGTTTTTTAAAAAGAAGTCAATTTATGTCTATTTACAAGAGATAAAAATATCAGCTATATCTTTACTTATATTCAAATGACTCTTAACACAAGGAAAGGCCATATAAAGGTAGTTTTTCTCCAGTTATTACCATTGTCTTCCAAAGTCCTCCTGGAAGCTCTGGTGGTTCAGCAGTCATTAACTTTCGAGAGGTTAATTTCTGCCTTGCTTGTTGTCGACACTGCTTTATCTTTTAAAAAAAAGTACCATGTGAATTATATTTTTTTTTTTTGATAATTACTTCCACTATAAGTTAAATTTATCAATTTGTTCTATGGTTACTTAAACCTATTGCTTTTCATAATATGGAACAAACTAGAAATCGAGTCAAGTTAATAAAATCTCCACAACCTCAGCGATAACTGGAAGTCAGGAATGAGAAGGCAATGGGGAAATGGATGTTGTGTATAGACAAATGATGATATCAGAACAGTATCGCTGTGTAGCAGACTTTACTGGGCGTAAGAAACAAGGGCAGTTTTCAGCTAACATCGGGCTACAAGACTATTTATGTCAAACCATGGTCATAAATTCATAATGACAAGATATCATAGACTTCGCTGGGCAGGACATGTCCATCAAACTTGATCGAAGCCAGTTCCTGGACAAACCAATGTAATCATGGGACCCAGCATCATAGAGTGGGAGAAAGGGGGTAGTATACTACCATGGTTTAAAAACACTATACCATACACATTACTATGGTATAGTGTTTGTAAATCATAGTATTATACATATCCCCTCCCTGCTGGGAACCATGAATATAATCATGGTGGAGGGAGGTAAATGAAGAAGTCATCTCAGAAAGAGCTGAGACACCTTAGAGGAGGTTATGTATGCATGGTGTCCAAGTGTGGACATGGCTGAGGATAGGAAGACATGAAGAGAGAAGATATGTGAAGCCAATTGACGGTCCAGTATCCTTGTAGCAGCTAGCAGATGCTAAATGCATTCATGAAAGATAATAAATAATGATGAATATGATGATGATCACAACAGCATTACTAAAGCTGGCAAAATTCTCTGAAAGAAAATCCTCACAAAACAAAATCAAAAATATTTACTCAAATTGAAACTTAGGCCCCATGAAAATAATAAAATGTTTCTCGTCCCCTCCCACCTGTGTATAGTGCAGCCTCCTGAACATTTTTATTGCCTCTCCAGTGATAAAAAATAAACGGCCCTCCAGCCTGGCTGCAAAACAGCCCCGTGTCAGAGACCTGTCATTTGTTTTCTATGCACGCTAGATTTTATACATCATTGATTATACTAGTTGTTTTATAAGTGATTTTTTTATGATTTTGATAATAGAAAGACATTGTTCACATACAATTGTAACACATATAGTTCATTCATGGTCCAATATTCAACTTGAAAAATGAAAGATTTTGCGCAGAAGAAAAATAAAAAATAAAAAGTCAACACCTCCTCATTTTTTTATAATATAAGGAGGGAAAAATAAACAAAATAAAAAATAAAAAATAAAGAATAAAATTGACCTCCCTCCTATGTGTAGGAAAATAGGCAGGACGAGAAACATTTTATTAATTTTATGGAGCCTTATATAAAAACAATCTAGCACCTTAGATCCCCACCCCCTTACCTTCGCCTATCTTTCACCACCTTGATTGTGTGTCTACAGATTATAAAAATACCAAACAACAAAAAGATTTTTAAAAAGTACCTGGGAGGATTGCTCCTCAAATGCAACTGATTGACGACTTTCAATGTCATCTTCAGAACCACTATCTGCAATTAGTAAAAACATATTAACAAAATTTTACTTTCATAAACTAGATTTTGCTATGTCTAATTTCATTACTGAATGATCAATATTTACCCTGAGATAGTCCACACTGTGATTTAATAGAAAAATCAGTATGATTTTTCCTGAGTGTACATCTGTTTTTGCGTGATGTGTACGGTTCAGCAGCAAATGCAGATTGTCTCACAATATTCCTTTCAACTTCAGCCTTGCAGAAAAATATTAAAAAGTGTATGACGTAGAAACAGGTTTAAGAAATAATAATTTCACTCAACTGTCGAATTTGCAAGTATGCACACTGCTATCAATGCGTCTTATTGAAAACAGTCATTCAGAGACTAATTTTACAAGTTCAATGATGTATGTAGAATACTTTTCATGGCTTACTTGCAAACATTAAGTGTGAATACACCATGATTGGAAACTTCTTCAAATGACATAAAACAGCAAAAATTCAAAGTATATAAATGAAGAAGTATCAATTAGTTACTTACAGCATCATAAGCTCGCTGCAATTCTTCTTGTCGCTTTAGCTTTTGAAGCTTTGTTACTCTCTGCCTTACTTCATCTTGAAATTGTTTCAATCGCATGTCTTTTTCTGCTTTGATTCGATGAACTCTCTCTTCTTCATGTTGAGCATTATTCTTCAGACAATATGAAAACAAAAATGATTATCAGTACTTCATAAAATGTAAATGTCTAATTGGAGCTTGATATCTAAATTTAAGAGGTGGACCGTGGAAGCATACAGAATCAAATTTACAACATATATTTTATTTATCACTCTAGTAAATACAATATCAAAATTATTTTGAAAATAATATACATGTATGTCAACAACAAAAAATAGAGATCATCAATAAAGTGCTAAAGTTATGGGCACATCTTTCATAGGATTATGTATTACGTATATCTCCAAGGGAATGGACACATTTGACACTAAATCAAGACGTAGGCTGTAATAATGTACGGTGGCGACGTGCTGTGTGGAAATCAGCAACTCAGTGGCAGACGCACAATGTAACGGTTTTGGCGACACTGTGTCTGCCATGACCTGGGAGCGAACTTGCGACGCAGGCAAATCCCGTTTTCAAGTCGTACGCTCTAATGACTGTTGACTGAGCTATTGAGGACCACTCTAACGACTGAGCTATTGAGGACCACTAACGACTGAGCTATTGAGGACTAAGCTCAACCAGTCCGAATGAGCAGTGGTAAACATGCCAGCTTATTCATGCTATTACATTATTCAGAATGCATAAAAATGTATTATGTTGTTAAGTTTTTACTTATTACACGAATTGAGAGTGTATATTTGAGATTGCATGTTCAGACAAGTAAAATTTGTGGCGATAACACAAGAAATTACAATTTATTCATTTGCGTCTGATAACTTACAACTGCACTATACACTTGATGATGCTCTGTTGATACAGGTTCTACCCACGCTCCAACTGGTCGCACTTCCTCTGTCCGTCGTCCCATTTTCGATGGGAGGTGCGTAAAAACTTGAAAAGTTTTCGAAGTATTTACTTTTCGAGCCGCCATTTTGATTATTTTCTATAAAATCTCGAAACTATTTTTCAAACTATGATCAGTCTTTGATGCAAAACAAGATGGTGAAATGAATAAGATGAGTATAGATACATAGATTGTTTTATATACACATATAATTTACAAACTTTAGGTTTGTTCTATTGAAAACGAGTCGAAAACAAAAATCGACAATAATAATAATAAAAACGTAATTATTTTCGATATGTAATTCGTACAGAAGTAGAACGTTTCCTGTTTATACATTTTATTTTGCATTTCAATTAAATAGTCTAATAGAATATGTGAAGTCCTGCATAGTATAGCATCATTCAGGTAATGTGAATTAGTTCATGGCTAACACGTGAAAAAAAATTTAGTTGAATGTATCAAAATCTACAAGTATGAGGCCTAATCATGAATTCTAGCGTAGGCTTGACAAACATTGGCAAAATCAACCCATAAAGTTCAACTACAAGACCCATTTAACCAGAAGTGACCTTACTCAGATTAGTTGCAGTGAAGAAGATGAAGATGATCTGGATACAGAGGCATAACTGCCTGCATCCAGTATTCTACCTATGTATACCTATGTATAGACTATAAACAATGAATTGCAGTGCCTGGAATTCTACTTTCTAGACTAAACAATGAATTGCAGTAGCCTGGCATGCAGTGGGTTAGGCAGTGGCACTGTAGTGACTGGCAGTGTCTAATGCACTAGACTAGTGCACATGAGCATTTTTTTTAGAGTAATCTATGAAGAAAGACTCCTCTTTGTGTTTACTATTTAATCAAAGATGATTTACATTTCCTGAAATAATACATAATAGTTATTAATACCATGTTAAACTATTGTAATACTAACTACATACAATCTGTTGATAAATAGAAATAAAGTCAAAAGGATAAAATACTTACAAACATATAAGAATGGAGACATGATTGTAAATGTGTGACATAAATCCAAATGACCATTAATGCAATTCAACAGTATATACAGTACCTAATTAATCTCCATAATAATCTCATGCTTGCATAATTGCATCTACTGGTTTATACTCTGTAAACTATTCTGTAATAGTTTCCATATATATTACAATAATAACCCATATCACTACAATCTATGCATGCTTTGATTGACTGCCGAGCCTAAACCCCTAGCTACGGTTTAGGCTCCCCTGTCAATCATTACATGCATATATATATAGCTCCTGTGGCTGTGGGCTAGTGCCTAGTCATAAATATACCAGTGACCAATAAGTAGTCTATGACATCTCCATCTCCCTATATTCCTACACTAATAACTGGACTCAAATACAGCTGAGATGTCGCTGCTTTGCATAGGTTACGAATATCAATCTTTGACTTATTTACACAAGTGTGGCTGTAATGCACAAAGCTGTATTATATCCATCCTAGATCTAGGCTTTGCTCCTCTCGCCCACTCTGAGAAATAGACGTAGGAATATCAATCTCCGCCGAAAGTTAGAGCTAGGATATCGTGCACAATACATGTCACTGTAGAATAGTCTTCCAGCAGAGGTGGTTAGCGCTCCAACATTGCCAGCTTTTAAGAACCACGGAACTCATACTTCCTTTCAAATCTTCATCCTAATCTACACCACTAACAAATGTTTTTATCTTTGAGTACCTCGAAAATCGTATACCTAAGAAAGAAAAACCAAGCAAACGTGTGAACAGTTAATGTTTGACATATTTAATATATAAGCTTGTACAAAAAATACATCAATAATACACAGGTGCTTTGGTTATCACCTTGTAAACAGGAAACAGAATCGAGGGTTTTCTTGAGAATAGCCTCAATTAAAAGGTGTCTTCCATGTAGTAGTTGAATCACACAAGCACACAAGACTGACAAGAAAATCACTTATCTGATTTTATGAAACTTTTAAAGTTGTCGGTGAAACTTTTGGCATACATAATTCTGTTGAAGATCCACTAAAATTTATAGTTCCATTGTATGATTTTTAAATATGTTCTGAGGACAAAGTTTTTCATATTACAGATTTGTTCTCATTTCTCCGCGTAAGTTTGATTTTCTTTTTTGTTCTTTTCAATGTAGGTTTCATGATGGAAGAACAAACATTGCTTAAAGCTGCTGAAGAAGTGCTAAGAGATGTTGGTGAACAGTCAATGCATTACACTGAAATTAAACAGCATTTAATACAAAGAAATATTCTCTCACCAGGGTAAGTTGTTATGAGTTTAGAAAAGCAAATTTATATTTTCTTTATATTCGTAAACATTACATTTCCTGTGCAAGAATACATATTTCTTTACAACAATCCATGTACTGCTCACTGTGGAATGTTGAAATTGTAATGGATATTATGAAAAAATGTTGATAAAAAATAAGAATGAAAGCTTACCTTTACTCTAACCTACATGTATAATATGCCACTTTACATATTATAATATATTGTTATGATATGCATGTTTTTTTACCGGTATTTGCAGGAGCACAATGACTATTGAAGCAGCTCTGTGTCATGACACACAGTCAGCAAATAATAAATTTGCTTTGGTCCCAGGAAAACCTGGGTATTTCTCATTAGCTGTAAGTTGTTTATTTTCTACTGATGTCAGTATTTCTAACAAATATGTGTAGATCATTTAGTAGACTGCTCATGAAGATAGAAATTGTACCTATTTGGTAATAATTTGTCAATCTCATATTGATCACTAGAATGCCAATCTCTATGATTTGAATTTTACAAATTTTTAACTGTCGTATTCAAGACTTTCAAATCCACACAGTTAAATTTCAAAATATATCTAAAACAAAATATTGCCTAAGATTATTTTGTGATTAATAATTTTGTGTGTATATGTTAGGTTATTTCATGCAAGGAGGTAAAATAGGATGCAAGCCATGTAATCTACAGATGATAATTTGATAAACCACAATATGCTTGAAAAGTCAATCAATGTTTTTTTTTTTCAAGAGCCGTGAAAATTTTAGTTATGTGGGTAATATAAATGTTATTTGAGCAGGAGGTTTTTTGAAGGCTTTTCTAGATTTTTCTATACCAAGATAAATTTCATACTCTTATTAGCTTTAACCCAGTACATAGCACAAGTCAAAGGTAAACTTTGCATCAGTAATATGTTGTTTTTTACAATAATGAAAATACGGACAGACATAGATACTATCCTGACAGCACCTACCCCTATTTGACACACAACCGACATGTTTTTTGTCTTTTTGGGCCTTACATAGAGCCTATCTAGATGTAGTGATTTCCAAAATTTGCTTGAAAAGTCATTGAAAATCATTGAATTTTACATCACTTTCAATCTGCAAAATGTCTAAAAGTGTATGATCTCTGTGTTTTAGCAATCGAAAAAACCTGCTGAAAAAATTCAACCATCACAGCTGAAAACGCAATTGAAAAAAACGCCTGGAAAACCTGCCCCAGTGTCGAAGGCCAGTCATATTCTAAGAATTTCCCCTCCGCCAAAGACTTCTTTAAAAATGGCAGGGCTTAAGACTGCATCACAGCTTACGTCACCAAAACAAATCTCACCAAAAGTCACAAAAGAAACCACATCCTCATTGCCGACAACCGTCAGTAAGCCCCATTTATTAAAAACCTCTGGAATTACATCAAAATTAGGTTTAAAATCCAATCATTTTCCAAAGAGTCAGCTAATGCTAAAAAGACAAGGCAAACGGAAGCTATTAGGACATATGATGAGTTCTCCTGTTGTTCAAACTAATGGGACCAATAACTCCAAGTATGAAAGACGATACAAGAGACTAAAGAAAATGGTTAAAGACATGATTTTCGTAAGTGTTAACTTGTTTTTTATGTATGACAATTATATTTTATCCGGTAATGGTCTTCAGAGAAAATGCTTTGATTTCTTATTGGTCTTGCAACCTACGCTACATGTGTTCATTTTTATTTGTAGATGAATGCAGCTGTTTGTGATGAAGCATTTAGAATTGAAGAAAAAATTGTAATTCTAAAAGAAGGAACGACGGTCGATACCTCTGTATTTTATAAAGATTATCTTTTCTGTATTTCATACTTGAGAGATTATTCTTGGCCTTAAAAATGTTAACTTTGTGAGCATAATTATAAATGAATCATAAGAGCCAAGTCCATAATCTAAGGATATTAGAAATCAAAAGTTTCATGGATAAGATATTGTATAACATTAAATATACTTGTCATAGAAATGCCATAATGCCTTACTTCAACATGAGGTCTTTGTAATTATATAATCAGATAGTTTCCACTTAGGTGTAAGAACAATTCTGAAATATTAATGTGATTAATGGCACACCCTTGACTTACCAGTGCTTCTAACCACTTGTCTTCAGTGTTACCTGTTGAGATGTTGATTTGAATGTCAATGATGATGATGTAATAGCATTCATTTTCTTTTGCCAAAACTGGTGAAAGTTATTCAGGATTGTGTAGTCAAAATACCCTAATTTATTCCTATCGTGACTAAGCCATGTAAATGTAAGGCCAGATTGCACTACTTTTCAAGTCCTTGAGCATCATTTTTAGGAATTTTATCATTTATTTAATTTATGATGCAAACAAGTAACTAATGCTATTTCTATTGCAAATTAGTAGATATATATGCTCTTATTTTTGTATTTTAAATTTTTTAGGCAGCTGTAGGTTTTTGATATTCCAAAATTAAGAAGTGTTTTTCTTTTGGTTGGAAAAAAAGCAGCATTTAGGATTTTCTTTCATTGCACAATGTCAGGAAGTTTGAATCCACATGCTCAATAGTATATTTCCATTATGCAAATAATATTTTGTTATTATTAGATACTTGCTCAAGAGGTTGATGAAACAGCAAGCCCTGTCTGAGGTACTGAATGCAGCCATCGCGAAACAACATAGTACAACAAGCAGCAAACATACATCAAGCCAAAGTATCAATGAAATTCTCACAGAGATAGAAAAAAAGAATAAAAAGAAAACTCCACCTGCAGCATTAAAAGCTAATAAAACTGCAAGGCAACTGTTAGGTAATATATACGTTTTTTTTTATATTTGGTATCTCTTTATTGTCGATAAATTAAATGGAAATGTTTAGGAATTACATTTGAATGTCTCAATTAAATTCATTGTAGATGAAAAACCAAAACCAAAGAAAAAAACAAAGGCAGACAAACGGTTGGTGCAGCCGATTTCACTGGACAATACTGGTCGACCAGTTCTTCCAATTGAACTTGGTCACCTTACAGTTTATTGCTTAGGAGAAGTAAGTATGAAACAGGATATGTATGGATGGATGCAATATATTCAAAATTTGTTTTTTTGTATTTTAGGCAGCTTTAACTTTGCCACAGTTACTGGTTTTGCTAGTCTCCAATGGATTGGGAGTCTGACTTGTGATTGTGAACATTTACATTTCCATGCTAACTTTTTCCATGATAGCATTGTGTTGGATGGAATACTTTCACAATTTTTGCCACTCATTAACAAAGCATACAACTTCCGACAAACAGGTCACTTCAATTCTAATATACTATCTGTCCCACCAAAGGAGGACATAGTGATTCATGTCTGAAGGTTGCGAACCACAAAGATCTTACAAGACAAGTCTTAAGTATTGCCTGCTTAAAAGTAAAGGTTCTCAAATTGGATTATAGACAAAATATATCTTAGTTGATATTTGATTGTTTGGTAAAGTGTAGGGAATCACATCAACATTAAAATGTTGAATATGTTTTGGTGTTTTAGGTGAACTTTGATCGCCCTGGATTCCATACAACAGACTACATTTTCCCCATAGGATATTACAGCACTCGCATCTATCTCAGTCCATCCTCAACACAGAAGTCTTGTCTCTATAATTGTAAAATCCTAGATGGTGGGACTGGACCAAAAGTGAGTGGAAATTCTTGAATCTTTTTTATGTAAGGTTTTGTACCACGATTCACAAAACAATTTAATTAGTATACAAACTTACTGTCATATGGGGGATGCAAAAAACACTAATTTTATGAAGTAGAATTTTTTTTAAATGTCATCTGTGTATAGTCTGGCATATTTGGCACAGTTCAAGCTCAAAAATATAAAATCTAATTTACACACTAGATAAACACACACCTATAAAAAGGTCTCGCACCCAACAAACAAAAAAATGACTGGCCAGTGGCCATTAACATCTAGTTAAGTCAATTAGGAAAATATACCTAAATGTTTTGCATATTTAAATGTTCTAGTTTGAAATTGCAATGGAGGGCGATGATCAACCTTCACACTTATACACAGGATACTCTGCATCTGAGTGTCACAATAAACTCCTACAAGACATTAACCAATCAAGGTAATACTCCTGAATTTATCTTAATTTATATCCTTGTCGCTGTATTGTTAATGAGAAAAGGCCAGAAAGTAATACTGTAAAATCCTTTAAGTTTCCGGCATTTTAAGTTGAAATATTTTTGTGATTTCAACATGTGTCTGCAAAAATTTATGATTGAATATTCATTTTTACATATTCCACCAGAAATCCTCTAATGTTTACAATACTTGACTTCATCAAAGTCAAACGCTTACCGTAGTGCAGGGACATCTTGTAATCTACAAAAATTATTTTATACAACTCCCATTGAGTCCATATACCATGCACTAATCAATATTTCTCTCAACTGACGGATAAGAACAATACTTTCCAGGCGGTGTATACGCCTGTTTTAAGGATCTCCAGCCGTATAATTTAGACCAAATCTGGTTCTAAATTTTCAAGGACCGCAAAAGCGCAAATTGAAAAATAAAAACTACATAGGTGGCTAACGAGGAAGATTTAATGTTGAGCAAATAAACAGTTTTACAGTAATTCTTCTTGTATATTTCACTACATGGCTGGTTCAAGTGTACATTGTTCAAATGTTGTTCGTACATGAAGTAAGTAATATAGGCCCTGGTGAATGAAACTGTCCCATAAGAAATACTTGGATTTTTGTTTTGTATGACAATCTGCTATTTTCCAGGGGCCATGAAGTGGCACCATTAGGAGACAAAGGACCTGATTTTTTTGGCTTTGCTCATCCATCGATACAAAACTTGATTCAGTCTCTTCCCGGTGCCCGCAAGTGTAATCGATATAGATGGGTTAAGTTTGAAGTCAACAGGGATGGTGTCTATTATATTGAAGAAGATATAACAGTGAACCTAGATGCTGTGTTAGCCAAAATGCCATCCAGTAATAAACCAGTGACATCACAGGGTAAGATATTTCAATATAATTTGGATTGATTTTAGTGGAGATATAAAAATTTATTATCAATAAGGGTGAAAATATGACTTGTGAGTTGTACTAATTTCACATATTTTCATTTCAGCTAATTCCAATGAAACAGAAGAAACTATTTCAAAAACAGTTGCAACTTCGTCAAGTCTACGGAATTTGCTGTCTATCTCATCATCCTAATTTTATTATAGATACTGTTGCTACTAATACAGATTTCATAAACTGCAAGTGGATAAAAGCAGCCATCATAGTGTGCATTGTGCTTGAAAAAAAAACAGTGGTTTCATGCTAACTAGTCAGACGATGGTGTTCATCAATTTTGGAATACTGAATTATGTAGTGACTAGTCTCTTATTTGTTATTTGTTGATTAAAAATACATCACAATTTTATGAACGTGACATGCTGCTTCTCCATTATTGTCCAACAGGGTTGGGTTTGGTATGGCTGAAACTGCATTCAGTTGTACGAAACGTACAAAACTTGACTAACTTCTGTAGTATGTGTACATATATCAGTTAGAGGGATAAAATTATGAGAGAGTTCAGTTGAACAAGACCTCAAAATATGCAGAGCTAAATCAAAGACTAGATCCTCTGAGATTTTTTTTCTAATAATAAAATCCAATGAATTTACCAGAGTCCATTAAGTTGAAGCTACGAAATAACCCATGATTTAGTAACAGTGGGCGTATATGGGCATACTTCCAAGTGTACATGGGTTAGATTTTTGTGAATCTGGATTTAAATACAATACCTCAATTTTCTGAAAAAGTGAACCGAAATATGTAATTTTACTTTCATGCCCAAAGTAATCTCATCCATCAGTTTTCCAAATCATTGATCATTAAACATTTTAACACACAAAAGCACAACTTGATGAAAGGCAAGAATTCAACCCAGACTCACATATGTATTCCCCATGGCAGGTCTTACTCGATTCTGACCATACTTTCCCCTTAATTGTTTTTTAAAAAAATGCCATTAAATCATGGTCGTTCTTGTATTTTAATGTCTCTTCAAATCAAATGATAAACTCTGAAGTGTAAAAAAAGTATTTATTAATTTAATAGCTTTGAAATCACCTGTTCAAATGCTGTACAAGGAATAACTGATGCACTGTAGCACAGCAAAACAATTCATTTCATGACAGGAATGTGTCCAATAAGTTTGGGATTATAATGAACTTGCACACCAGTACCGCCTACCTATTAAATTTACCTACAAATTACATGTTTTTAACAAGTCCTATTTCACAATAGGTGACCACACTGATTTAATGTCCTCCAAGTATATTTGTTTGTTTTTTTCAATTTAACATTGAGTAAAGCGCATAGGCATTAATGTCAATGTATTCAGTGATAAGAGAATGAAGCCATTAGTAATAGTAGAAAATACATTTACATTAGTCTTTTTTCACTGGCAACAACGCGATACATTAGATAAGACAGATGTCGTCCACGTACACAAATATTGTGTAATCCATGTCTTCAGTATATTATCAAATGCTTAGATTTAATATTATGCATATGGTCTATTTACAATCTTTTAAAATATGTAATGGTAAATATTACCTATATAAATAAGGAAATGTTTTTTTAACAAGTTTCTATTAGAAGTGACACTTCTATATCAATTAATTAGGAATTTTAGAGGAACTTAACATACAATTCATAAAAAACAAAGGTACTTAATATATCAATGTTACCGGTATAACATTATAATATTAGAACATACCGTTACATAGTATGTATAAACATGATTAGTAAACTATTGCTTAACCAGCAGTTGTCTTCAATTCAGTTAAAATGTAAGGGTATAAAAATTACAATGCACTAACTTAGAATCGAATAATCAAACCAAAGGCACCAGCATAATTCTCTGTACACTTCTACCCTTTTAAATATATTGTTGAATAGATACGAAAAAATGTTTTATTTTTAATAGAATTTCTTCAATTGTGAACTACTAATAGTTATAGTAATAGATATATCCACAGCCACTGATGCTGGTGCCGCGAATCAAACCAAAATATTTTTATTTCAGACAAAATTTGACAAAATAAAAATCATTTAACATACTAAAAAAGTTTTCTTTCTAAATAACTTTGCATCAAACACAATACACCAATGTCTATTACACTTCACTTTTGCTCATATCACATGTAATCATGTTCCAAGTTAATTTGTTCATTCACACATTCAGTAGGACACAAAACAAAATCTCGCAATGAAATCTATCTATATACAATACAAAACACACGCAAGAACTAGCAGACTACATTCCCATGGTAGGTACTGTAATACCAAATCTGTGGGCTACTCTTGATTGCGCTATAGCAGCATCCAGTAATGAATACAGATGAGCCATTTCAACTTCAGTTTTTGCTAATTCAATAGCTTTGTTGAATAGTGTCATTGCTTGGTCGAGGTTCCCCCTACAATTGAAATTTTGTTATTGTTTAGATAATCGTTATATAATTAGCTCACATTAACACCATTTCAGATTGTTTTTTGAATTGATTTTCGTATTTCAAATTAACTTCAGCCAAACATGTATTTTGGGATTAAAATTTACCATCAAATTCTACAATAAATTATAATCTTCAAAGTGTTCGTCAAAATTGAAGTTGATGCTTTAAATTTGAACGTAGTGCCCTACACATTCATGTGATGCATCACGCTGTAACCCAGGGTCCGTATGATGCCCCAGGGTGCCGTGAAATGCAAAACCCGGCATGTCGTAATGCCCCATTTATCCCGTGATATTTCTAAATATCGGTCGTTGCTAAAAAGCAGACATAATGACAGCCATGTGCATTTTCATTTTGTCACAATGTGCTAAGTTGGAAATCGACAGTTTAATAAATTAAGAATAAATAATAGGTTTCCTTTGTGACATTTTGCATATGAATATCAACAAAATTTGATATCACAGCAGCCTACCAGTTATTACAGCATGTCAGGATATTGATGTTGAAAAAAAATAATTAATTAGCTCAAAAATAAATTTTTCATTATTTTCACGGGCCGGGGTATCACGGTAACCCGGGTTACGATGTGGTGCATCATGTAAAAAAATGTTTTTAATTAAAACTTTTTCTACTTTATATGGGGCAGGCCTTTATGTGTGTGGGTGACTGGGTGTTTACATTGACTTCTAAATAATGCCAATATTAATATGAACTATTTTCTATGGCGAGCTTTTAATCAGGTGTAGTCCCTTCCATATACGCAGGTCACTTCATTCCTATGGTATTGAATTACCGTTACTGAAAGATCACAACTGTTCCCATACAATGCCTTTTGATCATTTGGGTATGGTTGAATAATGGCCAGAACATACATACCTCTGAACTTCAATTGTTCCTAATGTTTCGTATGCAAATTCACACTTTGTGTCAACCTCAAGAGCCTTTTTGATTAATCGTGCTGCCTCATCAATATCCTGCTTCCATTGTAATCGCAATAATCTGAATAAAATATTTAAGTATTTGTTATTTAGATATGACTCACATCATCAATCAAATTTCTGATAACATTGACTTTTTGATAATTGCACTCTTCTGGATCATTAGCATTGATTCTATTTTTAATCATAGCAGTCTTATGATAAAAACAATATTAAATCTATGAAGGATAAATGTTACCCTCTGTGAACATAGATATTTCCATTTTCTGGCTCTAACTTCAAAGCTTTTTGGAAGTTTTCATCCGCCTTCTCAAACATCTGCTGATCACATAATGCCTTAAAAATAAAAAAAATCTAAGTTGACATCTTTAGAACAACATTAATGCATTTATATAATTTCTGGCCTATAGGACTTTTCAAAACCTCAAATAACAGCGTAAAGTTTGACGTTAGAGGAGTCATCAAATGAAAGAACAAAATTATGATATAAATTAAATTGAAGTACAGTGGTCCCTGCCTTGTGCGGTCCCCCCAATAAGCGGCCACCTTATTATTTTTCGTCATGCATCAGCTAATTTCCTTTTACATTTACCTGTATTGTACGGCCAAACTGTCTTACGCAGCCAACGGCCACTTTTTAGGTCAAAATTGGTCCGTTTTACCCGTGAAATACAGCCGCTTGTTTTGTTTCCAGCCGCTGGCCGTTAGTCATTTCGATGCAATCGTTTATTGGCTGATACAACAGTTTATTATTACGCAATTATCCACTGGTCAACCCAAACAAAGACATAACAAGACTCGATTATTCATTGGTCAGCCCAAGCAAAGACATAACAAGGACGCATTTATCTATTGGTCAATCTAAACAAAGACGTTAATGCACATGTGCAGCATAAAAGTTTGGCGAAATAACTGTTTGTTGTTTGTCCTTCACCTTGCAGTACACTGCATGCCGTTACAAACTAAACCAAACAACAATGGATCTATTTTAACTTAAATAGATTTTCTGTTATTAATTAACACCACACATACAGATAATAATAATGGATATGAATAAAAGGATTGCACAATTGCATTAGAATAAAAAACGGCCGGTTTCCAATAGTTTGTGCCGTGTGTAGGCTGTTTTAAATGTCGGACTTGCATTATCGCCATGCCTCTAAAAACCCTAACACGTGTCCTGTTTCATGCGGCCACCTGCCTTATGTGGCCCGTTTGTGTCTGCAAATGGGGTGGCCATATAAGACGGGGACTACTGTACAAATATGTAAGGAAAAACAAACCAAACCATAACCAACCTGTCCAAACAATGCATATCCTTCTGAACAGTCAGGAAATTTCCCTATTGTCTGCTCAAACTGTTTTGTTGCATGGCTAATAGCAAGTGGACTTTGCTGGCCAACAGCCAATCTATATTCTAAAATAAAAATACAATTGAGTTTTGATTCTAATACAATGTGTTACAATATTTTAATGCAGATCTTAAGTTCCAGAGGTATTAACACTAGGTGGGGTGGCAAATATGCAAATACACTATATCTGTAAACAATTATCTGGAGATGGAAATATAGAATGGGTGCTAAAATAAACAATGTGATTTTAAAAAATCAGTTTATTTTACAATGAGTATTAGTCATTCCATCCCATTATTTTTTATGTACAAAATTATCATCAATGTTACGTCCTTGCTTTTTTTTAATTTTCCAAATTTCAGATAGAGTAAAAATGTTCAAACTTGCCTGTGTAACACTTTTGAACGTGAGCAATGGCAAATTTGGGACTAAGTTCAACACTTTTGTTGAAGTCTTTAACAGCATCTTCAACATTTTCAATTAGCAAGTTGAGCTAAAATAAATCAACATAGCAAAAATCAATCAGATTAATTCTACAAATTAAAATCATCAAGATTGATAAACATCAATCATCAAGAATAATAAAGATCATTTACGAAAAGTCTACTAAGATATGTTTTATCACAGATGTCACATTCTTTCTAATATAATCGTTGTTTCCTTACCTGACCTCTGTGGTGATAAATGTCAGAATTTTCTGCATCTTCTTCAACAGCTTTTGAGAAATCTTGTAGTGCTTCAGACTGTTCTCCATTTTGCATCTTCAATGATCCACGTTTGATCAATGCATTCGACCTTATCTGGAAATTAATTAATATGTAGAATTAATGTTCATCGTTCAGATTGTGGCAACATGTTAAAGGTATACGGCAGGATTTATTCCCATTTGCAATTGTTCAACATCAAGCACTACTACTTATATAGTGATTTAAACCATCAAATATTTACCCTTTTGTCCACCTGCGTTAAATCAAGTAGCTTGTCAAGATCAGCAGTAGCACGGTTGCCTTCACCACTCAATAGGTAAAATGTAGCTCGCAATAGCAATGCCTCAGCAATATAGCGACTTTCAGCATTGTCAATTTCTTCTGTACACAGCGAGACTACATTGGAGTAATTCTTGTTACGAAGACACTGTCTTGCCTTTTGAAATGGACTGTAATGAAAGCATAGCATTAAAGTATACGTGTATTGTGTATATCCAAATATTTACCTGTCTACATATCACAGAGAAATAATTATCATACACTTACATGCACCTGGAATATAGGATATTGTGAAGGAATAACTACAGAATATAATATTGTGAAGAAATCAATCAACTACCTTTGTGCTTCGTTTTTGCTGTTGTCATTGCCATCCCCAATCATCTCTTTTTCAGGTGTTTCATCAGTGTGTTTTTCTGGCTCAGATATTTCTGACCCTTCTGCAGAGTCCGGAGAGCCAACTTCAGTTTTAGATTTTTCAAAGTTGAAGATAGGATCATTGCAGAATGCAGAGAAGTATGTTCTGATGAATTGAGGTGATGGTTCAACAGGTTTTTTATTCTGAAGAAAGAAATGTTGCCAGTATAACTAAATTATTCGTAAAACGGCAGTTCAGAATCATTATCATATTAGGTATATGTATTTAATACTGATTGTTTTAATCAATTATTCTTCACAATGATTAGCGATCACAGCGAAATTAAAACAATAAAGGAAATCTTTTTTATGAATCAACTTTTATCCAATTTAGAAACTAAAATATAATGACTTTACATATATATAATATTACTATACTTGCCTGAATAGCTATTTTGGCCTTTGATTTCCCTAGTTCTTTCAATACTCGATCAGCCATCAAGAGACTTTGCTGATTTTGAAAATTTTCCACAATACACACCGCAGTCACATCTACAAAAATCATACATATTATTTTGTTACGATGATTCTGATTTAACTTACAAAACAAAATCATAGTAAACAAACAACAGCGGATCCTTATATCTATAACCTGCTAGTTAAACGATAAAATTTCATACCAAAAATAGCTATAAAAATTCCTAGACAAAACAAAATGTTTTACACAAACCTTCTAAACAACCCATGAGATTTCCTGTTGTTTCATAGGCCTTTGCTCTTCTAAATAGTGCTTTGGAGTATTTGTCATTGAATTCCAGTGCTTTAGTACAATCATCAATAACACTTTTATAACATTGCTAAAATGAAAAAAAAAACAACAATGAAATATATCAAGGCTAGGCTGTATTATTTTAAGACTTACTATCATCAATGTTAACAAAAACTGATTTCAAACAAACTGACCAGGACATCATTCAATAATAAAAGCAGGGCACATATGCTCATTGCTCAAGAATTAGATTTCTTAAATATAATAATGGACAGAAAATAACGATAATGTATTACTAATTCCAATAGCTGCCTGCATATATACTATAGCCATCATTCCGACACTTTTGAAGATGCATGTCTGAATGACGGCACCCGCATCTACTACTAAGACAAAAAAATTACCAATTGTTCTTGTGCAGCAGCACGATTTTGGTAAAACGTTGATAGATCATTTCCATGTTCTTTGGGACACAAGTTGATAGCTTCTGTGTAACACTGTATAGCTTGCTCATACTTTCCTCCTTTAAAATATTTGTTCCCTTTGCTCTTTGCTGCTAGTGCCTTCTCTTGTAAACTCTAAAAGAATGAAAGACTATACATGTAGATACAGGCGTCAACACCTCGACATACATCAATACCTCGTCGCACGTATATTTTAGTGGCGTGACGATCTGCTGGCGTATCTCACTCCAAAAGGGCCACTCAATGTTGTATTAAATATGATGTGATGCCTGATGGCCTATAATAAACTCGTTATATCGTATAAGACTGCCACTTATATTATATATTTGACCTCTACATGTCATATAACGAGACTTAGCCTACTAGTGCTGCACGTACTACTATGGCATATACACAAACATGTATGATGGCCACAAAACATGATGTCATGATTATTCGACAGGCCATTTATTGACGTACCAGTTGAGGTTCCGCTTTGTTTTCTTTCTTTTCAGCTTTGTCGTCAATGATTATTTGGTTTGGAGATTGACCACGCTTGTAATACCATAGGCCAGCAACACCTAGAGCAACGGGAGCTCCAACAGCAAGAGCTATTTGCCATTTTGTCCATCCTTCCAGCATGCTACTAATTTTTTCAGCCATGTTGAGGTCATGCAAGTCTCCAGTATCTCGAGATCTCGTCAGACAATATGGCCTTCACCTAATTATTGAACGACTTTGAAAATGTTAACTGTCTTAAATTCAATCGTGTCGGGCTATACACGGTAGATTTGGACAGATCATGACTTTTCTCTTTGTCACTTAAGATTCACATAATGCATACTACACCAGCATTGTTATTAATGTAATTTTCACATGTTACATTATATTTTTTGCATAATTTATTCAGAAATATATGATGTCATAATGATTGACAGGAATTCGTCATTCTATTAAAAAAGCTCGAAACGGTTAACGTACTAGCACTTTTAGAAATGCTTTTAGGACTAAGACCACCAAACCCTGGCTTTATTGTGCACAATACAAAACTCACCATAACTAGGCCCATTTTGTTGTAATTTACTGTGAGTGTTTGGCAGAAAATAAAATTTTACTTCAGTGTAGAATTTCATTTTAAGTAGCTCAGGAAAAATCTTATATGGTCATGACGATGTCCATGTGCTCACAGCTGTACTTGCAGCCATTTATTAACCCCATCCCCTGAAATCCTCTTCAGATCCATACCAATTGTACAGATGTACGTCATCTTATAAAGGACGCTGTGCACTAAATAATCAACAAATCTAGAATAACTTCACACCATGCCGTCCATTTTGTTTATGCTTCGTACTATGAAACACAGCACTAATGCTTTTCCATACATAATCTGGAAAAACACCTACTTTTCTTACTAATCGACAATGATTGATTGGGCCAAATTTTCAAAATTTAGGGCATTTAATGGTCTGCAGCTGACACCTTAGGATCAAGACCATAAGTGTTTGCCGCTAGTGTTTCACATTGAAAACATTTACGCCACAAACACCACCCCAATATCTTCTTCTTCCGGTATTCTTGGGCCTTCACTCATGAAGATTATGCAAGATGGCTTAAGCTTGGTGCGACACATGTACGAAGGATAAAACCAAAGTGTTATAATTTACAGTGCAGTCTAAAAACAAAGTAGGTACTCAGAATCCTGCCACCCGTGACTTGAACTCCTCCATGGCTAGCGCTGTCACAGTATCTGATGGTAGTTTGTTCCACTACCTTATGGTATAGGGGAAAAAGGACTTTAGGTGATAGTCCTTGGTTGACTGCGGTGCATAGAGGGCGTGGACATTGGTAGTCCTCCTAGATATCCTTCGGACAGTGGACACATAACGGTCTTTATCAACAGCTACTAGGTTGTTTTGAATTTTATACATCATATGTAATCAATCTCACCTGCCATCTTCTCTCCCTTAGTGATGTCCATTGTAGTTGTGTATCTTGAATCTGTGTGATATATGGTATTTCATGGTTGGGCGACAACGGCCTAGACATACTAGTATAACCAAAAAGATTTGAATTTCTCACATGATGTCATCAAAATCTAATGAAGGCCCTTGAGCTTACCAAAATATTATGAACGTGAAGCTTGCATCTCTTGTTGCCTAGTCATAATTATAGAGTAGCAATCGCTAAAACTGACAATACACATACACTGTGAATTTTAGGTATGAAGTGAAATTTAGTGACCTCTACAATTGGGAAACCACGAAGTTGGATTTAGAAAGTAAAAATGACCTACGTGCCTAAAATGGCAACATTTTCAACAAGTGGGACCAAAATAATAAACTCTTTTTGACAATATTTCTAATTGTAATCTTTAAATAACTTTCACTTGATAGAGTTGAAAATATCCATGTATATATATGATTGAATTAAATGTGCACGTGTAACAGATCCCTCAATTTAGATTTACTTTTTGTGGTAAGACTCTAGAGAAATATGGTGTGTTTGTGTGGTCACTTTAGCAATGGGGCAAATGGAAAGTACTCGTAATTATTGCTCGGAATAACTAGTGCCTAGTACGTTTTTTCGACCACCAGGCAGCGTACAGTCTTTGGCTAGTATCCCCATGGACGTTACGTAATTTGTTGATGGATTTACAGAATTACATATATTGAAACTTAGATTTGAAATAAGAATCTTATGAGAACATTTCAATTCCCGAATGGAGCAGTATAGACTCAGAAACTGTCAACTGCAGTTCTGTGGATATGTTTCGTGCTGGGCTACATGCCTTTCACCAACCTCCAAGCTAGAATCATAACATCCTCTTTCAGCGGAACTGTCGTGAACTACTTGGAGTTTGGCCTTTCACAGGAGCAATTGTAGCGTTCCTCACTCCAATCCATCTGTCCAACAGTGCTCATATGATCATACAGCGCTGCAAATTATTATACAGATATATTTAGACACGGTTGCCATATATTTATATAGTCTCAACATACATTAGCATGCAGGTCGTCACACGTACATTTTAGTGACATGACGAGGCGCTGACATATGTTGAGACTCTGGTGACTGCATCTCCGTGATTTATATTCTAAACATTAACGTCAACAGTTTCCTTAGTTTCGAGTCATATCATAGGAGTGTACAATTTGTGTTATCTTTTTGTAAAAACTTAATATTAGGATATATTTTTGAACACACAGCAGTAGCAGCAAAGAGCAAAGGGAACAAATATTTTAAAGGAGGAAAGTATGAGCAAGCGATACAGTGTTACACAAAAGCTATCAACTTGTGTCCCAAAGAACATGGAAATGATCTATCAACGTTTTACCAAAATCGTGCTGCTGCACAAGAACAATTGGTATTTTTTTTTGTCTTAGTAGTAGATGCGGGTGCCGTCATTCAGACATGCATTTTCAAAAGTGCCGGAATGATGGCTATAGTATATATGCAGGCAGTTATTGGAATTAGTAATACATTATCGTTATTTTCTGTCCATTATTATATTTAATAAATCTAATTCTTGAGCAATGAGCATTTGGTACCCTGCTTTTATATTATTGAATGATGTCCTGGTCAGTTTGTTATTGTTGCTTTTGTTGGAGACCTTAGTTTATATTCCATTTAGAACGTTAGACTGTTTCGATAGATAAGGAACGCCCAAAGACAACGAACGTGTATTAGGCTCCGCCCACCTGAAAACTATGGCATCCAAGGGGAAAGAGGTAAGATAATTTACGCTAATATACTTGCAGCTTAACTTATCAACTGGACTTTGTACTACTGATATTAGTTCAAATATTACCAGCCATCGTTTTGAAGTAGTAATGTGCTGCTGCATTTGGGGTTAACGTTCAAAAATGTTATCACTCACAGTTGACCTTTATCAATAATCAAGATTGTAAAGGAGGCTTGTTTGACAGTTGGGACTTGGTAGAGCGTTTGAGACACACTGGCTAGAGGTCATTATTTACATATGGTTTATTTAATCATTGATTTCAAAGCAAGATAGACTTCTAGTGGCATTGTTTGCGGGTTGTTTTACTTTATTGAACTAGGAAATTTTGGTATGAGCCATTCCACTTAATATTGATCATCTATAAAGACAGTCAATCACACCTGTGTCACCTTCAATATTTTACCTGCCTCTTAATTAAGTGACCTACATAATGACCCTTTAATAGGCTTTATAAAGTAGGAATTATCCTGGTACATTATAAACAATAATTAAACTCATTTAAGCAATAGAGCTTTAATTAAAAACGGCCTTGTTGACATAGGCAGCAAAATTTGAGGTTTTTAGGCAATATCACCTTATTATAAAAATATATATTGATATTATATATTGATTATTGAATAATTAATAGATTTATTGACGTATAAGATCAGCCTAACACAAATATTAGGCTTGTTATTTACGTTTCATACATACATTAATTAGAAAAATAATGACTATCTTAGGTCTAATAAGGGCAATCAATCCCCAGGAATGGATCATCAGAGGTACACACAGTAGAACCTCTATATTAGGACCACCTTGGGGACCAGTGTTAGGTGATCTCAGTAGAGAGGTGGTCTCTATACAGAGGTTCATTTTAATAGCTCACGAAGGTTTGGGACATTGAAAAGTGGTCTTATTATAGAGGTGGTCTCAATATAGATCAAGGTGGTCTTAATTAGAGGTTCTACTGTATTAAGACCTCGCCGAATATGGGCCCAAATAGTCTTGAATAGTAGAGCATCTTGCCATCGCAAGGTATCATCTAGGATTCTAGCAATTGTTTCTTGATAGATGGTAGTCTATAACTACCTTCTAGGGGGAAGATCTTAGATGAGAGTAGAGGTTGTCGCTTAGGATGTTCAAAGTGTGGTCTCTTTATGCAGGTTTAGAGCTGAGAAAAAGGTCTTATTTGATGAGGTGGTCGTCATAGATCTATACCATCAATTAAAGGTTAAAGAATTTGAAAATAAACACTCCATTGTTTGGAGAGTAACTTCCAGCAAACAACAGAAATCTACTTTTAGTAAGACTTTTGCTGATAATTGACACACAAAATTTGTTGTCATACACTTGTGTTTTTTAACTACAATTCCAATTTGTAATATTTTTATACATTGTAACTAAGTGAGGCATTCATCTTGCCTTGCAAAAGAAGTTAGCTCCTGCCTCTGCTTTAGCAAGTTGTGCCTTTAGTAGAAGTAGACATATCTAGTCTTTATGCTGCAGCTTGCAGTGATCGCATGAATGACTCCTTTCCCATATAGATACAAAGTGACTTTCAAATTTTAGTTTGTTTGACCCAACATTCATCCGTGAAGGGTATTTTGGGAAGGACAAGGTTGTGTTTAGGTTATATTGACTTTCCAAACTATTAAAGTTGCAGACAGAAGTAGGAGTTTTAGATGTTAACGTGTAATTGATGTGTTAAATATTATTCAGATTTTGTCCATATTTATTGCTAAACATGGTTCATGATAAAACGGTAATTATATGTCATTTTTCTTTCAATAAAATTTTTTGTTTCTAAATCATCATCCCAAAAGTTACTCTGTAATATGGAGCTTTATTGAGAACTTCTGAGTGCGGTTTAGTTCATTTCGATGTAAGTTTCCTATGAGATCGATGAATGGAAAATCCTAAATGTGTTTTTAACATTTTTCAATTGAACACATAAATTTATCATATCGGGGATGCGTTTATAAGAATAAAATTCATACCATTTAATTGCCCACTATAATGGTAATCCTAGAGTGAGCCTCCATGTCTTTTATCTGAGCTTTCAACCTGAATAGATACTATTGATCAAACACTGCAGACACAAAATTATTGGTAATTAAGGTGTGTCTTTGGGAGGCCAGTAAGAGCCATTTTCGTCAATTATTTGTTAGGTTATAATACCAAAGATATTATATTTTCCAACTTTAAGACCATAGCATAGAATAAACACCTACTCTAATTGTATTTCAAGAAAATGGTGAAATTCTTGTAGACCAATGTTTATATGAAATTCTAAGTTAATGTTTCCTTGTATTAATTTAACATCAACCATTTTGCAATGATCTCAACATTTGAAGAATAGTATTCATCTTTTATCAACAAAATTCAACTGTTTCTTCCAATTGTTAATTATTAGGATGAGCGGCAAGACAGCTACCGTTATGCTGTCGGCCCAAAAGGCGACAACGCTGATGTTGACAAACCATTGCTGAAAAAAGGAGCAGCCAAGAAAAAGAAGAAGGATGACGACCTTGATGCTCTCAAGCAGGAGTTGGAGATGGACGAACATAAGATCCCCATGGAAGAACTGTGTGCTCGCTATGGCAGTGACACCACCAGGGTAATTGCTCAATTTTTGTACTTTTATTTCTGCTTGAATCAAGGAATACGTGTACAGCGATCTACTTATATGTGCATTCAACTAGTCTATTTTGCACGATTGCTACTTTTTCATCCACTAGCTACTACATGGTTTGCATTTTTTTTCCGTATTTTTATTTGGTAGCTCGTAGCAACGCGGAAAACAGACGGACAGAATTGGTGCTAATTTTCGTGACAATTGCCTGAAAACATTGATAAATACTCCCTAGTTTCCTTCAATTTCTTGCAATAACATAAGAATAGGATTGCAAATAGAAATATCATGTATCTATCTAAAAATATCTTTCTTGAAATGCAATTGTTTTTAATCTGCCAGGGTTTGACCACCGAAAAAGCCAAAGAAGTTCTAGAGCGTGATGGGCCAAATGAACTGACTCCACCCAAGACCACTCCTGAGTGGGTGAAGTTCTGTCAGCAGCTGTTCGGAGGTTTCTCCATGTTGCTGTGGATTGGAGCCATCCTCTGTTTTGTGGCCTACTCCATTCAGGCATCCACCAATGAGGATCCTCCCGGCGATAATGTACGTCTTTTTGTTATAATATTAATGCAATGTACTTCAACATCGGACAGTAATTTTTGTAAAATGGTTTTTAAACAACTTTCTTGATTTTATTATTTTCGCAAGAATTTGTAAAGCAACTTGCTAGTTTTTATATAAATAATAATGATTTATAATGAAGATTAATATATTGTTTGTCATATATGTATGTCTCACTGATTGGGTTATTTTAATTCAAGGACCAGTTTCTAATTGAATAGCTTTTTATTTTATTTTAGACAATTGATGGAGCTGATCCTATATTCTATTATATATTATGATCTGTATATGCAGATGAAGTCATGAGTCTCAAAAGTAATAGTTTAATATTTGAATATTCGTGTTATGTTTGTTACGTACATTGATATAGTTATGTTGATATTCGCGCATTACCTAGATATATCATACCCAATTTCTATATCCTGTGAGCTATTTCATTTACCTATGTTAATTAGGGTAAACCAGCCTAATTTTGACGTCTTCAGTTTTCCGCGTTTACTGTATAAAACACTTATTGATTGAAATTACATCATATACATTATGTTATACACAGTTAACGACCGAAATCTGAAGGGGCTGAAATTGCACTAGTTATCCCTAGATTAATTTTTATTGAAAACGTCATTCATTTCTTTTAATGTTTTGTAAGCTATGGTGACAGCAATTTTAAAAATTCAGTTTTATTTGGTGGGACGCATGTAGTCCTGATTATTACATACCGAGAGCTATTTCATGCATCGAGGTAAGCTCTGATTGCAGCTGTACCTTGGCATAGTGCTCACTGCTGTCGTGGTTGTCACTGGTGTGTTCTCGTATTATCAAGAAAACAAGAGCTCTAGGATTATGGAGTCGTTTAAAAACCTGGTCCCACAGGTTGGTTTGTTCTCGCATGATCATGTCCTGGCTGCATGCTTGTCCTCTACTAAACTTCTCCCTCAAAGTGCCGTCAGCTGTGGACTCACTGCTCTTCAAAACTTGTAACGTCTTTGAGCTCACAGTCTGTTTATGCAACGTGGTAAACGTAATGGCAAATGTTGTAGCGTATTCCTCGTAGAAATGAAAATAGTTTCAGATTTTGTTGCACTAGAGGGATGATTCTAATTGGTCGTGCTTTTTCTGTGTACTAGCAATAGTTTAGTAATGTGCAATATTCTAATGCTTTGAATGATGCTCGGGAAGAATCAATAGTTTGCAGGTGGAAAGGATGACTGGCTGTAGAGTGTTCATGGTCAATGTGCATTTTCCTGCATTTGGTGTTGTACATTTTGTACAGAGAGGTAAATCTGTTGTGACTGTTGTGATACGAGTTAAAAGTTAGTGATGCAAGAAAGAATTTCCTCTAATAAGTTTGTGATATCTTATCCTGTCTCCACTTCTGTCATAATGCCCCGGCTTTTCATGTTGATCTTTCAGAATTTCTATTTGGTATTGATGGTTAACCAATATTTGCATTCATTAGATTTTTATAGTGGACACAACGTGATTTAATTCAGGTGCTGATGCAAAAGCAAGAAGTGTAACGGGAATTACAACTTTATGTGTCCTATGTTAATGTGTCAGGGTTTTGTATGTAGATGTACTTGGGTATTGTACTTACTGCTGTGGTTGTCGTCACTGGAGTTTTCTCCTACTATCAAGAAAACAAAAGCTCCAGAATCATGGAATCATTTAAAAGTTTGGTCCCTCAGGTTTGTATGGAAATCAGTAGTGATGGCGTCACTGTTGATGAAACAGCAGTCACTGGTGGAAGAGTTAACATATGGTAATTTAATGCTATATAACGCTCTTGGTGGAAATGGTCATTGACATACACTATTAAGTTTCATTTTCAGGCTGTATGCAAGGTTCTTTGTGATTTTAGTCACAGCAGACTATGGTTTTCTTTATCTTTTCGCATGGGTATTAATTCTATCTCCAAAAACGAATTCGTGCAAACACACATTCTTCATTTTCGATTATGTGTGCACTTATATGGTCGTTTAAATCTATGCTTTGTATTTACTAGCTTTATTTAGGCGTGGTTCTCACCTGTGTTGTCATAGTTACTGGCATCTTCTCATATTATCAAGAAGCCAAAAGTTCTGCAATAATGGAATCTTTCAAGAGCCTGGTTCCACAGGTTGGTCAAAAAGCTGTTGTCACACAGAATGTTCCTTTCACAGCAGATTATGGAATGACAGTTGCGCCTTTCACAGAACAACAAAAAAGATCAGCCGCAGAGATTTCAATGTATTGCTTAATTGATGCTTTTAATTTTGCTGTTGTGATCTGTCACACTTGAATATTGTTTTCATTGGAACAGACTTCACGCCATAATACGAATGATATAGTGCTTATATTAGTCTTTCAAAGAAAGATTGTCGGAACATCTGTTAAATTAATGAACATCCTGATTGCTCAGTAATTTATTTAATTTCAAATGAAAATAACTTGCAGACAAAACGAACTTTGAAAGAATATTCTGCACTATGTTGTTCACACTTGATGCATACTAAAGACAAGCTTTTTTACATACATGACGAATTTTCATTGGTGGATTAAAGACAGCGATGGTATTGACTAGATTCAATCAGTGAATGGGGTCAATCAGATTCATCTGATTGTAGAATGCAGACCATTTATATGGCAAAAAATGTTGTTTCATATTTTCTTGATTCAATCGCTGTCACTACACTTTGTTGCCAATTTAATCCACTGGTGCAGATGATGCGCAAAATTTGTTTTCACAGTATGGTAATGCATGCTTTGTCGGTGTTCATATAGTTATACCTGGGTATTGTACTTACGGCTGTTGTGGTCGTCACCGGTGTTTTCTCCTACTATCAAGAAGCTAAAAGTTCGAAGATCATGGAATCATTTAAAAGTTTGGTCCCTCAGGTAAAATTGGTGCCTCGGCGATGGGAGGCGTGTAGTTAAGGAGTAATTAGAGCAGTTGTATAGACGTGCGTTTATTGGTGGTGGATAATCTTTTGTTGATGTTCGATGTTACTAACATTGCTTTCTCAACTAATATAAAACATCACTGTGTCCAGTATTCTCTCATCTTGAACTCTTCAGGAGCATATCTTTGCTCACTCATCTGTAGCTTATAAATCCGTATTTCCAAATGTTGTAAGCTTTTCTTTGCTAGCTATACCTTGGCATAGTTCTAACTGGAGTGGTCGTTGTTACTGGCGTCTTTTCCTATTACCAAGAAGCAAAGTCTTCAAAAATTATGGAGACTTTCAAGACGCTTGTACCACAGGTTTGATGCAATTTGCACTTTTTTCAGGCTTCTTCTTTCTCATCTTTTTTCATCGTCTTTTATAACATTGAATGTATGTAAGTGCAGTTTTTGTGTCTGCAATTTAGCATGTAAATACCAAAGTAAAACAAGCATTACAAAAACTGCACTTGAATGGATGAAAGTCGTATTGCTTTCCGACTGGGAAATTGTCACTTGGTATGAAACATAATTTACATCTGCTTGGCTATCTCAACATAGTTAGTAGTCTGATTATTGTTGCATTATTGCAGATATTGTACAAAGCAATGATTACCTGATCAGATATTTTTAACTTTTCAGGCATGACTGTCCATGGTGGTTGTGCATGGAATAAATGTTGTGTACATATGCATATTAATACTGCGCTTCTCTACCCTCTGTTAGAACTTTAGTGTGGTATAGGTGTCGCTGATGCCTGGTGCGTGCAAGACCTGTAGTGTATATAGAGTGTTTCATACCTATGCTGGCTTAACATGCAGTAACGTTTCAGCTTTTTTTAACATTTTCATTTTGTTCTTCCTCTCCAGCTTTATTTGGGCATTGTGTTAACAGCTGTCGTGGTTGTTACTGGTGTATTCTCTTACTATCAAGAAAGTAAAAGCTCCAAAATAATGGAATCCTTTAAAAGTCTGGTTCCGCAGGTAACAGTGTCTCCCCTAGTCCAGAACTGCCCACTACTAGAAACACTTCTACTCTGAATTGTGGACTCGAAGCCATAGACAGTCTCCATTGACAGATTTGTTTATCTATAAGCAAATTTATTAATGAGCCTATTTTATTTCTACGATAGCTATATCTCGGAATAGTGTTAACTGCAGTTGTAATTGTAACTGGAGTTTTCTCGTACTACCAAGAAAGTAAATCTTCCAAGATTATGGAATCATTTAAGAGTATGGTGCCGCAGGTAACAAGTAGACAATATTGGATAGAAGTGTTACAATTTACAGTACATCTTCTCTGTGATTTAGGTATTATTATGTTCGTGGCACCTTAGACAAATTATTTTTTCATCAGCAATATACCACCTGATGAAATCCACCTTACAAATAAATAGTTATTATGTATCCATTGGTAGTGTTTATCACTATTATTCTCTTTACTCTTGATTCTGAACATTCTAACTTTACTAAACTTTCTGAATATTTCCACTTTGCTGTTATGTGTTGTAATATACGCACAAGGTTGTTAGTTGAAAGATCACCAAAAGTAGCAGCACCCACCTAAATACTAGTATTGTGACTTCTTAGGTAGAAAGTTTAGCACATTTAGTAGGAAGTTTGAAATTTCAGATTTTTTTCAAACGTTTTGCTTTTATATGGACAGAAGCATTTAATGATTTGCTTGATAAGTTATGTTTTTACAAACTAGCTTTAACATAAGATTTTATGAGCAACCCGTTTTTGTAAAGAGTATTACTACCAAGAAAATAGTGGATTCTTTTAGAAATCTAGTGCCCAGGGCTTTTGTTCCCAACATGACTTAACACCTTATGTGAAATTGTAGTGTACTTTATAGTATTTATTGTCCACATTTTATTTTAGTAGGATCCTCATGTGTCATCACTAGTTAGCTAATTTGTGTGGCAGCCATCAGTCCTACTTTGTAGAAACTAAAATTTGAATGTGTATGCTGCTTACAGTAACTGAATGAAAGCATGGTTATATGCGAACAGTTGTACCTGCTTTATTGTACATACGTATTTGATGAAAGAAATTGCAGTGACATCTCTGTGCATGAAAGTCACCAAAACTAATAGGCGATTTGGTATATTCAACATAAAATAGTACTAATTATTGCTCTAACACTCATCTAGTATTATAGAGATCAGAAACATGTAGCAGCTCATGCGTTTCTATAGAGATGTATGAAATGTCTTCTTATTCCTTGTTCAGTTTCTTAATTGTCTCGTCTTGAAGAACTCTGCTCTTACTTTTTTCTACTATCTAGCTCTACTTGGGAATTGTTCTCACTTTTGTTGTGGTAGTCACTGGTATGTTTTCCTACTACCAAGAGAATAAAAGTGCAAAAATTATGGAAGGTTTTAAAGAGTTATTGCCGCAGGTGTGTTTATACGAATGCATGCAAATGGAATGTTACAATTTATGTTTATGAAATCCTCCCAATATTTTCCCCCAACTTTTAACAGAAGAGATATGGGCGGAAAAAAGGGTCAATTGCTAATGATCTTTTAAACAATCTTACTTATTTTTTCCATTGCGAGATATACCAATTCCTCTTTCAAATACATATATTTTTTAAAATTAAGATAATTTAATTCAATCATCAAATTCCCTTATTCTCTATATTTTTTTATCGCTACTCTTTAGTAAGATTCGACCAGGTTAAATAATTGATTTTATAGAACCGTATGAATAAACCTAATGCGTGCAAGTGACTGTTATTTTTGTTGTGTAAACTATTTTATATCTTGAACATTGAGAATGTTTTCAGCATGCTATGAATTAATTGTTTACTATCTAAATTCAACTTCTTATTTTTTTTTCTTTACATATATTTTTAGTTAAATACTGCTTTGTAATAACATCATTAAATACATAAAATAGATAAAAATTGTAATTATACATTATTTTTTACTTTGTTTCTAATGCTAAAAAACGATAATGACTCATTATATTTAAAGATATAAAAATGATTTATCAAAGCTAGTTCTATTTTTTGTTTTGTTAAAAAATCTAGCAATATAAACTGCATATAATTTTGGATTTGACATGTATTTTTCAATCAAAACTTGCTGTCCATATTCTCATTGTCTTCTCTGCGCAATGCAAATTTTAGTTCGCGATTGTCGTGCGAAACAATGAGAAACTGAACATTCGTGCTGAGGAGATTGTTGTGGGTGACATTGTGGAAGTGAAGTTCGGTGACCGTGTCCCAGCTGATGTGAGAGTGATCCAGGCTCATGGCTTCAAGGTTTGTGCTCACACTTACAAGCATGTATCTAAATGGGAAACATTATCCATTTTAACACATCCCATGACTTCTAGATTTATATAAGATAAAGCATTGACCATAACAAAAGAAAATTTGTTTACATATATTATAGGTGTCATGTAAAAGTTGATGATGAATTTCAGTCATTTTGAAATAGATTTCAGTATATCCACCAATGCCACAATGGTACTATCGCTATACATTTTTTGTGATGACGTGTATTTGTATATTATCACCTTACAGGTTGATAACTCCTCACTGACTGGAGAGTCCGAACCCCAGAGTCGCTCTGCTGACTTTACTAATGAGAACCCTCTGGAAACCAGAAACTTGGCTTTCTTCTCGACCAATGCTGTTGAAGGAACTATGCGTGGTATTGTTGTCAACACTGGTGACAGGTACTAACTATTTTTATGCAAAGGTTTTGTTATATGCAGAATACCTCAGACTCTTAATTTACAAGTTTCATGAAACATGATGAATATAAATATGCATGTATAAAAATTATAATGAAACATGATGAACTGGTAAATCATTTTTCGTATTTTATTGTTGTTTGAGTAAATGTAAAAAATATTGGAACGCAAGTTTCCTTATCAAAAAGATCTACCTTGAGGAAGCTAGTTATTTTCATCATATTTAGTAATTCCTTTTACATTTAAAGTGTTCCTGTTTAGTTTATACATTGTACTAAATGAAAAAAATTTCAATAACTAGGCCATTTCAAAAGATTCTTTATATGTGTTTTTAAACTTGTACATAATCCAATTGAACTCATGTACACATACGTTTCTAGACTAAATGAGCTTACTTACATAGATTTTATTTCAAGTTTTTTTAAATACAGATGACTAACGCATTTCAGAACTGTGATGGGACGTATTGCTAACTTGGCCTCTGGATTGGAGATGGGAGACACCCCTATTGCTAAGGAGATTGCCCATTTCATCCACATCATCACTGCTGTCGCTGTCTTCCTCGGTGTCAGCTTCTTCATCATTGCCTTCATTCTGGGTTACCACTGGCTCGATGCTGTCATTTTCTTGATTGGTATCATTGTCGCTAACGTCCCTGAAGGTCTGCTGGCTACCGTCACAGTAAGTCCTCTCGTCTCACATATCATCACAGTTGTTATTAGTTGAATGATTTAAAGACCTTTCCACTCAATTAAAGTGATATATTTTGTGGTTACACATGCACTATACATTCTTAATAAACTTATATAGTAGGTGTAACAATCATCTGGTCTTTTGTGATGTGACATACATTTCAACGTTTACAACTTTCTGTGTAGGTGTGTCTGACTCTGACTGCCAAGCGTATGGCCAGCAAGAACTGTTTGGTGAAGAACTTGGAGGCTGTGGAGACTCTCGGCTCCACCTCCACCATCTGCTCTGATAAAACCGGCACTTTGACCCAGAACAGAATGACCGTTGCCCACATGTGGTTCGACAACAAGATCGTGGAGGCGGACACCAGTGAAGATCAGTCGTGTAAGTGAAAACACATGCTTTACAGACTTAAATTCTTGAGCATTCTTTGTGTGATAATATATAATTTTTTGAGTGTTATTCATGCAATATTTTGATGTACATGTATTTTACAACTGCCTCATTTTACAGATGCCACCTATGACAACAGCTCCCAGACCTGGAACGCCCTTGCCCGTGTTGCTATGCTCTGCAATCGTGCTGAATTCAAAACTGGCCAGGACAACGTACCTGTCCTCAAGCGTGAATGCAACGGTGATGCGTCCGAGTCTGCTCTTCTGAAGGCCGTCGAACTGTCCATTGGCCACGTCACTGAATTCAGAGCCAAAAACAAGAAGGTGTGCGAGATTCCATTCAACTCGACCAACAAGTACCAGGTGTCTGTCCACGAACAGGAAGCTTCTTACAATGACAACCGCTACCTGATTGTCATGAAGGGTGCACCGGAGAGAATTCTGGACAGATGCTCATCTATCCTTATCAACGGAGAGGAACAAGAATTGAATGAAGACTGGAGAACTGCCTTCAACCAGGTGAGTGTTGTCTTTGCAATGGTCTCTTTTTTTTTGTATGTGCATACTGGTAAGATTTCTATGTTGGTGCTCTTATGATTAACTGTATTTTTTTAAATATAATTTTGGTGTTGGCAAAGCAACTTTAACCATAGAACTTAACGACAGACAGTTCTTTGCTCATTGCATTGATGTGAAATCTTATCACATTTTACGATGTTATCTTTGTGAACACAGGCTTACCTTGAATTGGGAGGTCTTGGAGAGCGTGTGCTTGGATTCTGCGACTTCCTCCTTCCTGAAGCTGAGTTCCCCCGTGGTTTCCCATTCAACCCTGATGAGGAGAACTTCCCTCTGACTGGCCTGCGTTTCGTCGGTCTCATGTCCATGATTGATCCCCCCAGAGCTGCTGTGCCCGATGCTGTCGGCAAATGCAGAAGCGCCGGAATCAAGGTAAGGATGGGAAGAAGAACTCACATGAACAGGTTCCCTCACCTATATATAGACTTGGGTGGACACTGACGTTTTTTTCCCACATGTGTAAAGATTTTTTTCTTTCAAAGTGTTTACAATGCTTTATGGATAAAATATGTAAAACGCTGACCATGCGACATTTGTTTCAGGTTATCATGGTTACTGGTGATCATCCCATCACTGCCAAGGCCATTGCCAAAGGTGTCGGTATCATCTCTGAGGGTAACGAGACTGTTGAGGATATTGCTGCCAGACTCGGTGTACCAGTCAGTGAAGTTAACCCAAGGTTTGTACACTCTAAACTTACTGACTTCTAGGATAAGCGGTAGCCAGTTATATTGAAATTAGCAGTTGAAATTAATGACCTTCTCGTGAGTAATGCATTTGAAGTGACCATTGTTGTTACTTTTCAGAGATGCCAGGGCTTGTGTTGTTCATGGTGGCGATCTTCGTGACATGACCCCAGCTCAGATCGATGAGATTCTGTCCAACCACCCTGAGATCGTGTTCGCTCGTACCTCTCCTCAGCAGAAGCTCATCATTGTGGAAGGTTGCCAGCGCCAGGGTCAGATTGTGGCCGTCACTGGTGATGGTGTCAATGACTCGCCTGCTCTCAAGAAGGCCGATATTGGTATGCCGTTACTTTCAATCTTCTCCTAAATAGGCTTTTTAGATGAAGTTCACTATACAATATACATATTACCGAATTTTGCCTGGGTTTATTATTTTTTGTAATGGATTTCAGGTGTTGCTATGGGTATTGCTGGATCTGATGTGTCCAAGCAGGCTGCAGACATGATCTTGTTGGACGACAACTTCGCCTCCATTGTCACTGGTGTTGAGGAGGGTCGTCTGATCTTCGACAACTTGAAGAAGTCCATCGCCTACACTCTGACCTCCAACATCCCTGAGATCTCACCCTTCTTGCTCTTCATCTTGGCTGATGTGCCTCTTCCCTTGGGAACCATCACCATTCTGTGTATCGATCTGGGAACTGATTTGGTGCCTGCCATCTCTCTTGCCTACGAACAAGCCGAATCTGACATCATGAAGCGTATGCCCCGTGACCCTATCAATGACAAGCTCGTCAACAGCCGTCTCATCTCCATGGCCTACGGTCAGATTGGTATGATCCAAGCCTCCGCCGGCTTCTTTGTCTACTTTGTCATCTTGGCCGAAAATGGTTTCTGGCCCACACGTCTGCTTGGCTTGCGTAAAGAGTGGGATTCCAAAGGCGTCAATGACTTGGAAGATTCCTATGGACAGGAATGGGTATGTATTTGAGATTTGATGTCTATAAAACCTAGTTATGTAACTGCCCTTCATGGAGAATCATCAATTTATGAATATTCAATTAGCTGAAATAAAGCTGATATTTTGGAAATTTGAAAAAAAAATCCCAAATCTTGAATAATTTTAAGATTTTTTCTTCAGACCTATGCCCAGCGTAAGGTTTTGGAGTACACTTGTCACACTGCCTTCTTCATGTCTATTGTGATCGTGCAATGGGCTGACTTGATGATCTGTAAGACAAGGAGAAACTCCATCATTCATCAGGGCATGATGTAAGTGCAATCTTTTTTACAATGGAAAATATCAGAAATAACAATTTATGAATAGTCTTGCATCAAAAACTGGCTTGAAATTGGTAATAGATGGACGGACCTTTGTTCCAATCAACCAGAATTTTAAATTCTTCAGTACAAATATAAAGCGTAGTAATCAAACTTGTACTATCTGAAATGGCAAGCTATTTTATTTCCAGGAATCACCATCTGACATTTGGACTGTTCTTTGAGACTGCTCTTGCTGCTTTCATGGCCTATTGTCCGGGTTTAGACAAGGGCCTCAGGATGTACCCCTTGCGGTAAGTTGTGAAACTAGCCAATATCTGAATAAAGTATGAACAATTCACCACTTTCAGGAAGGAAATTCCTGTGTAACTGTGTCAGTTCCAGGCAATTCTAGACTAATACTACTTTAGATATTTAAAGGTCATTTTCAAGTATCATTTTTCGTATGACATCTATGGAAAGAACTTTCCTAAAAGTATTTTGAGTAAGGATTATGAATCTGTAATCGGATTTTAGTTACCATGAAAATTGATGGAAGATATGGGCTAAACACTCTCTTTATAAAATTGGCAGACGACCAGTGACTGATACAAACTTGCGAACTTCACTCTTATGAAGAATGCACGTCCCAATGAGATGTATTTTCTTTATTTTCCAATGGTTATCAGCGTGGCAGCCATCAATTTTATGCAGAAAATTACAGCTTTTGATAATGTTGCTCTCTGATTGCAGCTTTACCTGGTGGTTGGCACCTATGCCATTCTCTGTTGCCATCTTCATCTACGACGAGGTGCGCAAGAGTATCCTGCGGCAGCGGCCAGGTGGCTGGGTGGAAATGGAAACCTACTACTAGCCTGGCTCACTCCCCACCTTCAGAACCTACGGGCGACCAGCGAGCAAGCTCAGCAGGGCAAGAAACAGCAGAAACAGCAGTGCAACACCGCTCAGAAGGATGGGGAACTAAACAAACTCGAAAATAAGGAGACTGGAATGGTGTCCTCCATCCAGAAATTCTATCAAAACAATGACTTCGTGTGCATTTCCAACAACAAGTGGCTCAGAATTTTCATACCATGTCGGTAGAAAGGGGGATTTGATTTTAGGCAATTTTACCATCAAAATTCATTGGTGCGTGTATATATACTGGTATATATATACTTCATCGTTTTCATCCCCCCATGTGATTAGTAATCAAATTCCAATGTGATTTCATCATGAACAGTGTAAACGTATTTGGTCCTTTTGCCAAGTACTGTACTTGTTAACGGTTTATTTTTTAAAGCCACGGCACACTTTTTGAGTGTTTAGCTTGCATTTGTTGGTTATAGTTCATTTAACATCTATGTAGTGTTCTGAAGGTATAGAAAAACCTCGTCTGATTTAGAATTTACATTAAATTTTGGTGTATTCAAAAAGTAAGAGATATATGTAGTTTATCTTACAATAATTAAGTCTTTTGACATTTTGGATAAAAAAATAAGAGATCATGTAGTTAAAATTGTAATAATAATTAAGTCTTTTGACGCTTAGATAAAAAATTTATTGGACTTCACAGAAGTAGGTTGCTAAAATATTTTCAATACTTTGCACCTTTTCTTGCAGATTTACTAAAATGCTTTTGTTCACAATTTTTATATTGGTGAACATAATTATGGATACATTTTGAAGCCATGATCTGATTTTAGTTTTCTTTTCTATATTTCAACCAATTTTAGATCTGATGAATTTTATTTTTGTTTATTATATTATTATTTAAAGATCTGACAACTCATAATGACAATGTGGATGAATCTCAATTCTTTTTAAAGTATCTTTTTTCAGCCTTGTGACATTGTTACTTTTTGTGAAGTTCCATTAATAAATCTTTAGTCTTAAATTCTTGATTTTGTTTGTTGACAAGCACGCTGGTACATAAAAAATTCAATAAAATATTTCCTTGACACATTTAGAAGAACTTGTATGTTTTCTAGGACTTGTGTTCAAATGTGATGCAAAGGATGGTCTGACTCTTGTTCCATTGTGTTTTATTTATTGCAATTTATATATAATTGCATGTTTCACTGTGTCCACTGTCTGTGTGGTGTTGGGGGAGTTTTGCAATGTTTTGTATTGCTAATTTTGTGGGCCAATTTTCAAAATTGGTATTCATTTATTAGAACGGTATAAATATTGCATGATGATGAATAATGCAATGCAAAGTCGGCGTAATAGCAACACTGCCATAATTATCTACATTGGAAATTGTCGTAACCTAAAACTGTGAAGTTCCCAGATGCCCCACCTGGATCTGCCTACACTAGGAGTACTGTGACACAAGTTCACTGACCCAGTAGTTTTTTTTAAAGATTTTTATTGAATTGACAGGATTGTTTCTGAGCATGTTTTTGTCTACCATCTTTCTAAATAATATGACCGTGTTTTATTGTTGGACACCAAGATAAATTAAACCTTTTAAAGCCTTGCATTTTTGGACACGTCCAGATAAAATCTCTACCCTATGAAACTCTAGTTATTAAATTGTGTTAAATATATGTGGAGTTGTAGAGTACGTTTGTATAGTGAGAACAGGCATGTCTATTAAATTTATTCAACTGCTGTACAGTACACCGGTGCGATGCACAATGGAGAGCAGCTTAACATACAGCAAGTGTAAGCCAAACGGTAACTTTAGATAACTAAACGGTATTGTGAATCCCACTCAAAATCATGTTCTCCAATGTTCTCCAAATTTCAAACATAGTTTCATAAGTCGCTGGGTGCCGTAATTGGGTAGGAGTGATTATCTTAGATCATCTTACAACTGTGACTGGCTTGATGTATTGTTTCACAGGGACTTTGGCCAAGATTTTCACCCAAGACCCATGTCCACTTTAGAGCAAGGGGGTTTGCGTCTATTTTTAATGCATAGATCTATATGGTTGGGAAACAATCTGAATTGTGGCAGTTTGGTCAAGAATGTAAAGATAGTATGTGTTATTAGTCAAAGATTTCTTATTCCATTGATGTAACTGATACAGCAAATGCACAAAAATAGCATGATATACATTTATTTGGTGTGTTGTTTACACAGTAGAGGTGTAAAAGTAGCTACTCTGACACATGAATTATAGATGAGATTACATCACAGATACATAAGGGAACGATCATAAATAACGATAGGGGGTGGGGGGAGATAATTAAT
Organism: Streblospio benedicti; assembly: GCA_019095985.1. NCBI lineage: Eukaryota > Metazoa > Annelida > Polychaeta > Spionida > Spionidae > Streblospio > Streblospio benedicti. Next base: position 31,860,804 of record CM032661.1, read on the forward strand.
TTTACCCGACCCCCTTCGACACTTCGAAAAGTTGAGTGGAACCCACACACACCCGCCCCGCCCCAATCAAAGCAAAAGTCCTTATAGTCATGGCATTTTTGGACAATTGGTAGCAGAACATATTTGTTTTTGTTTTTTAAAAAAAAAAAAAATACTGTAGCGTAATAAAAAAAAAGTTGGGCGACCCCCAACAGTTATCTGACAAGTTCAGCGAGCACCCCAAAAGGAATCAGAAAAGTTGGACGACCCCCCCCGGTATCATTATTTATGATCGTTCCCTAACTGTTTTTTGCACAAGCATTGTGACCACATAGTTTTCACGATCAATGTAATTAAATTCTGTGCTATTGGCTATTGTAATGCTACGTTTTCGTCAGGATACATTTGATGCATTTGAAACATCTCTAGGCCTATAGCTTGCATAATGGGTGGAGTCCTACATCTTACACTTATTCATTTACCCACATTATATATATTCTAGCTGCTAATGGCTGTGTTTAGTGATACAAAACGATTATCTCTGAACAGTTTACATGTCTGATCAAGACCACACTGCTAACACTTAAATTTGGGAGAGTAAATCAAAAACACTGTCAACCTATTGCCATAAAAGGTGTGATCTCTACATCTGTGGGGGGAAATGACCATAAACAAGAGTGGCACTTAATTGTCATTACATATACAGTCTATAAAATTGCAAATACTCCAGTACATGTTGAGGCAAAGGCAATTTTCCAACATTGACCAAACCTCCGCACATTGCTATGCGGACACGAATGCAAGTTCTGCACAAATTCTGAAGCGTCAACGGGTCTGAGTTGCAGCCAGTCTCTTTCAACTGGTCAGCTATCTGTTTAAATTTAGCCATCGCAGGGTACAGGCCACTATCAAATGTGTCGTCCCAAGTCGCTCCAAACAGAAGCAACTGCATCAGTATTGCGCTTGCACAGTTGTAAAAGTGATTGTACTTCGACGATTCCATTGTGAGAAAAGCTGGCACCCCTTCGGCAATGGTCGGGTTGAAGGTGAGGATGTGATGCCCCTCCGACAGGGACAAGAGACCGTCTCTTATCTGAGTCTCCTGTACTGCAGTGAGCAACGATAGGGCAATGTGCAGAGGTGGGGGCGGGGGCACCTACAATTAGATAATTATATGTAGTTATGTGAATCGAAATGCGCTTTGTGTGGTTTGATTTCTGATTTCAAGTTAGGTGTATTTTACAACCATTATTTATATCCCCCCCAGGCATTACATGTTTATTATCACGATATTGAACGCACTTTTATAATATGTTCCCTATTGCATAAAAGTGCTAGCATATAGATCTGCATATAGTTTCAAGAAACGTACCCCTTGTCTGATTCGTGTGATACTGGCCCATTCCCTGTTAGCTCGAAGTGGAACGTTTGGATTGGCACCTGAAATAAATTGATTGGCATTTTCCATTTCTATACGTATAAAAGTAAAACACTCACAATAAACAAAGGTTACTTTTGAGATATTCAGAAATAAAAGCTTGCGTTTCTACCATTAATTGTTGTAAAATATAAGTGTTTAGTCACTGCTCTGGCATTTTTTAAACGCAACAAAACAGAAGTCGCGTATATTGAAATGATGATTAATACCAAACCTTTGTGCAAAAATTAATAGAAAAACCTCTGTGAAAAAATTGTTATCATTAATTGATCACATGAATTAAATTCATTGTCAATGATAAAATGCTTTTGGGATATCCAGTCCAATATTTACCAGGGAGAAAATAGGGACCTGTTTATTTTGGTAAAAGGGGGGCCCCCCTCAAACATTGTGGTATGGCTTTTTTAAAGGTGCGAAGTAGGGAGACCGGATGATTTTTCATTCTCGTTAGGCATGGGACATGTACTTTTTTCAGCTGCTGAAATCCCACCTCGACGTGAGCGAATCAGTACAAATTAATCACGCGAATATTCATGGGAGGGGATTGCGAACTTTTTTTATGAATAGAGGTCATGGGACATCACTTTTTTTCATCACATCAGCAGGGGACAAGACCTTTTTTCAGACAAGTTTTTCGATATGCACCGACCGCCGCCCCCACCCCTGCCCCCGCCTGTTAAATATTGCACCGTCCCTTAGAGAAAAAAAAAGAAAGACACACAAACAACGTTGTTTGGCAGTTTTGCAGCCGTTCTCTGTTCGACCATAACCTGCAAGTACGTAGTACTCTCAAAGTTAGCAACATAAGACATGGTATGCCACGTGAACTGACCGGCCTGTAGCAGCCTCTCTATGATGGCGAGCCGCGGGTCAAGCCACGTGTCCGCGGTCACCACCAGGTGGGGCGGCAGGAAGTGGTTGAGCGTGCACTCCAGCGCCATCTGAAGCGCCGTCTCGTGGAAGTGGTTCTCAACATTCACCAGAGCCTCGCTGTGGTGCTCTGTAATATAAGATGGGGTAGTTCAGGTTACCGGAACCACAAGATCATTTTTTTCTACTCTATTAAAACCAGACGAAAAAAATCACAACACTGCAACGGATCGGATTTTAACGTGACACAATAGTTCTCATTTGATGTTTGGAATATAAACTAGTGCAGAAAACGTACTTAGTATGAAATCCACTGCTTCGGGATTCCTCTCTGTCACGGCATCGTGTAATGACGTCATTCCGTTTCGGGCACATATGCCCACATTGCAACCCCGTCCATGAAGTAACTCCATTATTTCAATGCAGTTGTAGAATGCTGCTAGATGAAACGCCGTCCGTTGTCTATCGTCTACAGCATCTATATAACAACCTTGAGAAAGCAACCCTTCCATTATCACTTGGCATTCTTCAGACGACATTCTCTTCAAACGCGCTGCATGTACGCATGCGTGCAAAGCGCTCCCCTTGGAACAAATATCCTCGGCAGAACATCCCTCTTTTAGCAAGAAGTTAATCGTTTTCAACTTGCCCTCTTTGCACGAAAAATAGAGCAATGTCTCTCCACTGGGATTCCTGTGCCTTATCAAATTTGGATTTTTTGAAAACACGCGTTTGAGGAAGTGGATGATCTTTTCCTCACATGATTCCCTCTCTAGAATCAACGAGACCAGCAGAACGCTTGGTTCCTTTTCTACCGTGGACAGCAGTCTGGGAGCGTTTGAATGCGTCGGCACATGTTCCTTGTACGCCACGTGCCGATCATGTGACCACTGAAGAAGTCGTACGCAGGCGCTGATGCAAGTCCCCATTCTTTGTGGATTTATCTGTAAAATATCACACCATATCATAAAATGTATACATTGCCATGAATATATCTTCAATTTTGTGCACATTTCTCAAACAATAACATTAGAATATTATTATCAAAAAGTAGTTTAAAAGTGATCATAGTCTTCTGCACGTGTGCACTGTGTCAAACGTACGATGAGTAAAATACGAGCAATATTAACTTATCTCACCCCTTTAAAAGACTTGCACTACACTTGACTTCATAACTTTACATGTCTTGTAATCGATATGCATGTATCAATAGCTTCCCAAGCTTCCTATAAAAGGAACACACCCACGAGCATGGTATTCTACTCTAAACGCCTATTATAAATTACTGTGCACAACCCTTCACCATTCACGACATATTGCAAGTGGCCACGTGATGCAAAGCTTAAGGTGGATCAGGCACGTATACGTACATGTCACGCAGAACTCACATTATCACACCACGTGGACATATTTCATCAAATTTATTATTCATGATATTCAAATATAGAGAGCGTAGAATTAGGCCTATGATACCATATTATACAGCGCATATAATAAAGCAATATTAATGGATCGCTAAACCCGCAATTTCACATGGACGATGGTAGTTGTTCTAGAAGACGCCAAATGTGTCGTTTCTGGCTGCATCAGCTGAAATGCTTCAATATTTATTACACAACCGCTCTAAGCAGATCTCATGCTGACCAAATTTGCTGGTGTTGCAAGCCGCACGAGATCTTGATGCTCCACATGCTCCAGCTACCGCTTTAGACGATCCAGAAAAGCAAGCAGATGGTCTAGATATCGGGGTCTATATTAGCAGAGCTGTTTCGTCATTGCATGCCCGGCGGATCACAAGTAAAGTAGCAGCAGCACTTATGATTTAAATAGATCGATCGCACAGCCTTCTAAGGAAGAAGAGACCAGAAGAGGCCAGCTTTAAGCTGAAAGACCCTAGGATGCTCCAGACAAGCTCCAGTTAGACGATTAAGAAAAAAAAAACAAGCATATATTCCAGATTTAGTGTATACTCCTTTGCCACAGACCGAAAAGACACAAATAACTTTTAAGGAGAGGTGATAACATTTCCAAGGCCAGAAGCGGAGGCCAGAAGCGGCCAGAAGTGGGCCGTTCCCCACAAGAACCATAAAATAAGTCAGATATCTCCTGCTCTAAAGCAAGATCACCCAGGATCCACCCAAAATGAGCTACATATACTCGAGATAACCCACAGACGACGCAAAAAGCAAGCAGATGGTCCAGATTAGCAGATCAATAGTAGTCCTTTGCCAGAGGACCAAAAAAAACCACGAGCCACTTATTAGAATTGGCCAAAAGCGGGCCATTCCTTCAGGCACTATCATCCAGCCAGATAACTCCAAATTTGAGGCCAGATCACTCACGATCCAAAATGACGTCTTCTGGAGCATCTGGAGCTACCATGCTCTATGTATACAGAGTTGGCCTTATGCAGGGGTCCCTGGGTTCGAAGCTCGGCCGGCCCTGGTGCAGTGTGTTAAACAAATTCATGCATAGGCGCTGTCCAGTGATACGTTCCAGACGCACATTCACTCCATATTTATTCCACCGAGGCCGTTTTGAAACAGAACGGTGCCAGTATAGACACAGTATCGAAAGCATACTTATTAACAGCCACGTTTGCAACACCGTGTATTGTATGGTACGTGTGTGGGTTTGGCCATGTGACATAGTTTTCAATTTGCAACTTGCAACCGGAAGGTCGTGAACTCGAGTATCGGCTATGAAAGTTGTGACAGACATGTAAATCCATCAATACATGGGACCGGAGGAACTTGATAAGTAATCCACTTCCTTCCTCCCCAGCCATTTATATTACTACTTATGTGTTTTTAAATATTTTGTGTTTTTATGATTATTGTAAATTGCATGAATTTTATATCATTAATATTTCTGTACATATGGCGAAATGAATATATAGAAAATAGAAAAATAAAATAAAATCTATTTCGTCTCTATTAAGTCGGGAAGCCGCACAAAAACAAAAGTTAGGTTAACTTAAACAACATGACGCGTTTATGTTTTTGTTTTGCCAAAACGACTGGGGGTCCCACCGCGGTTCGCACAGTTTGGCCGATGATCCCGATGAACATGAATTTTGCTCTCTTGAGAAGCAAGTGCTATGTTTTGCGTCTGTGTATAGTAGCGCTCATCTTTATTCAAAGCCGTCACTTATAAAAGCTGTACAAATGCCATATATTGATAACAGAATACAGTAAAATAGTTAACATCTACATACCTGATATGGAAGTATGCTTTCATCTCTTGGTTACTTTCACCCAACCTATTTTATTTAGATTTCGTACTCCTCGCTATATATTCTTTGGGCTATCGTGATTCTTCGTTATTCTCGATATATGCTGTACCTTCTTTTATCTTGCAGACTTCCAGTTTATACTGTGTGTAGACCGAGTCTGTAGACCATTTTATACCGGCCGGTACTGCCCTTATCGACTGCACGTCAAACCGCCCCCTCCCTTTACATAAGAACGAAAGGAATCCAATGCACCATGAATCAATAACCTAATCTTTCAAGACAAGAGCACAAACTCACGTCAGCAACAATCCGAATTCCAGTCTATAGGACTCATAGTTCCGGTGTCTTCATTAGCACGAGTGTTTGTTTGCCACGGCAAGGCCCCAAACATCATGCCTGCTCTGCTGTGGGCGTGTACTGGGGTACTCAAAATTATATACTGAGTCATGAGCAGACGATACGCTGCTCCTGTTTGGGCGGCGGCCGCATCATTTTGCTAATCTCCAGGTCAGATTACACTGCTGCATTAGCACAATTACCATTGTCTACATGTATGTTTATGGCCTTCAAAAAGTGCTTTTGCAATGAGGGTCAAGTGTTTTTCTCTCATGTAGGTGATTGCTCCCCAAAATAGAAAAATTGACGCATGATTAGAGGTAGTTGTGATGGGATTCTAGTTTTATTCTTCAAATAACAACGTAACTACAGTTATTTTTTCCTAATTTTAATGAGCCACATTGGTCTCTCGTGTATCACAGAATTAAATGCAGACAGTTAAGATAATAATCACGAAATATCGTATAACATCACAATAAAACAATTGTTAATAAATGTAAAAACATTATGATTATAAGAAAAAACAAAACAGACATGTAGAATTTAAAACCGTCATTCCCATTTATAGAGGGTAAGAGGATCGTGTGTCTTTTTACAGATTCAATGAATATTACATAGCAAAAGGGTGAAATAAAAAAGCTACTCTACATTCATGTCGATACTATCGACTCGACTTCTCTGTGTGCTTGTAGTATGTTTGTTTTGCCTTTATCTCATAAAGGTTTTCACCTTAGGTATCCATAAGCAGATTCAGGTGGTGGTGGTGGGAGGTGGGGGTGGTGGGGGCACAGGGGGAGCCTGCTTTCCCCTGTTACCATCAAAATATTTCATTTTCTTGTTTATTTGTTCCATATTTGCAAATGATCACGTCGTCAAAACCCATGAGATATTTTAACTGCGCCCCCACCCTTTTTTTCTTCAAAAACATGGATCTGCCATTGGGGGGGTGGGGGTGGGGGTGGGGCTCACTAAAGCACATATTTCTTTATACACAGGTAGTTAGTGGATACTGGTAAAACCATTAGAACCATTAGAAACCTTAAGAACCATTCGGTAGTTTCTCCATATTTTTGTAATCTTAAAAAATTATTTGATAGTAATTTTAGAATAGAAATGCGAAGCAAACATGTTAAACTTTGGGTACGTGTTTAACAAGCTGGAAAGAACATGCCTATTTCAAATATAAAGATATTTCAACTTATGACAATTATTTAGGTCAGCCCTCCCCTGAACTATTGGCAATGATAAAAGTTATAAAGCATTTTTTTCATGTTGACATAGCCAATATTACAGGATAAGAACGTAGTCTATAACTTTGTATTACCGTAGGCATGTGCGAATGTTTCTTAAAAATAACATAATTTTTTATGAAAGCCAAAATAGTCCTTACTTGTGTACAGCTTGTCACAGGCTTGTGTATATTGCATACGTAAACACTTCAACTGTATGTACATACATGTACATGAGCACTAATATTATTATGAAACTTACTGTTAAGCCTCTTTCATGTGGCCGATGACCCCAGTACAAAATTATAACTGAACAAAAATATCATACAACTACATAACAGTACATATTAGAACTATTGCATTTTAAAACATGCTTTGAATTCTAAGTATGAAGAGGTACAAGACTTCAGGCCAAGAGGTCTACTGGAGATTTTGAGATTTCACCCCCCCATCCTTCCCACCCACCCCCACCCCCACCACACACACGCAAGCAGATGAAAAACAATAAGATGAATCCCTATCAGTGTCGAAATATTTAGACTTTCTATTTATCAACACACACACACAACATCAAACAGTGCAAATATATAGTGATTTTGCAGACGATTACACAAAATCTCATAAAAATATTGATAAAAAATCTTGTTCTGTCAAAGGGCTTGATTGTTTTAGCATATTGTATAAAAATGCTATTATGTTTATTCACGCTAAAATAAGAGTAAGGTTTCCCTTTCCTACCATAGCAAAAATCGTTTTTGGTCCATAATGTACTCTATCCATATAGAATTGTTAAACAAAACGCAACCAGCGATTCTAAGTCCCTTCTTCGTCCGTGAGCACTGTCCTTAAGCAATAGATAATGTGTAAAAAGAAAACCGTTCACTTTGAAGAGATATGTGATCGTCACCAGCGAGTGGTACGGCATTAAACAGGCAAATATTCCAAAGTGTCAAATGGATCTTCCTCTTCTGCCTCTTTTGGAATCACTTCCTGGTAACCATATCGGTCATACGAGTCTCCCGCACCCTCATACTCAAAATCGCTGTTTTGAATCTCAGGTTTGTTATTGACACCATTATCGTTTAGACCACCGCTTTGTGCTCTGTCTTCATCGCCACTTCCTGCATCTTCTAGTTCACCACTTTTCCTTCTATCTAGTTCACCACTTTTTCCTCTGTGTAGACCACCACGTTCAGCTCCGTCTATATCACCACTTCCTGCATTATCTAGTTCACCACTCTTTCCCCTATCTAGACCACCACCTTTTGATCGGTCTATATCACCACTTTCTACTGTGTTTACATCACCACTTTCCGCTTTGTCTACATCACCACTTCCTCTAGTGTCTACATCACCACTTTCTGCTTTGTCTACATCACCACTTTCTACATTGTCTATGGAACCACTTCCAATGTTGTCAATAGCACCACTCCCACGACTCCCATTAGTGCCCATCCCTTCATTTTCTCTGCCCAAGTCACCACTTCCCCCACTGATATCTATGCTCACTTCACCACTTGCAGTGGTCATTCCGATATCCATTTCAACACTCTCTGTTTTAAAGTCATATTCCCCACTATAATTCTGGTCCAGATCACTAGTTGTTAATCTACTGGTGTAGTCTATATCGGTATACATGGGAATTTCTGGGAAAGTAGTTGTAAGGTCCGACGCAGTTGTGATAAGTGTTTCCATAGAACTGGTTGTAGAAGCCTGATATGACATGGTTTGGGTGGTTGGTGAATAGTTCACGCCAGTGTCTTGTGTATTTACAGTGCTGTCCATGGTAGCATAGACACTAGATGCAGTATCAGCTGATACTTCACGAGGACTAATATTTTGTCCAGGAGAAGTACCAGTGACGTCAGTGGTATCACCGTCTATGAAGACTCCGGTTGTAGATAATTCTCTGGCTGGGGAACCCATTGTTGTTATAGCATATCCAGTTGACAGAGGACCGGTCGGTTCAATGGGGTTTTTATTGAATCTGTATACATAGGAATATCCGGAAACCCAGTTGTGATGTCCGAAGCAGTAGTGATTTGTTTTTCAATTGAATTTGGTTGTAGAAGCCTGAGATGATAGTGATTGGGTGGATGGTGAATTATTCACATCAGCGTCAGGTGTATTTACAGTGCTGTCTATAGTAACATGGACAAGAGATGCAGTATCAGCTGATACTTCACGTGCATGATGTGTCACTGGATCTTCAGTGGTGGTGTCAGCATACACCGTTCTGTAGAAACTATCGGTAGTACTTGACAAAGCATCTGTCAATGTGATTGTACTTTCGACCGGGTATGCTGTGATGGTACGAGGCCTAGTATTTTGTCCAAGAGCAGTACCAGTGACCTCCGTAGTGTCATTGTCTATGGTGACTCCGGTTGTAGACAATTCTTTTGCTGGTGGACCTTCTGTTGTTATATCATACCCAGTTGACAGACGATCGGTAGGTTCAGTGTTCTGTATCGTTTCAGTAATTGCTGGTGTTGCCGAAGACGTTGACTCTGGATCCTGTTCAGTCGTTGTGGGTGACGCTGCTATTGCAAATGTTGGTGTACTATTTGTCATGAAGGTTGTTTGGTGAACCATTTCAGTTGTTTCTTCTTGGTTGCAGAATGCAAGAGCTGCAGGCGTAGACTTTAGTTCGTCAGTGCAAACAAAGCCATCATAGCACACCACATACTCTCCACTATAACATACGGCATTTTGAAAGTCCTTCACCACGCTATTGGCTCGAACCCAAGCCATACTACACTGACTACACCAAAACGGATTGCCACCAATATAAAGGCTCTTTATCGCTGGCAAGGTAATCATTTCTTCCTCTACGTTCATGATTTTATTGTTCCTCAAGTCCAGATATTCCAATAATTTGAGAGATTCAAATATTGATTTGTATGCAAAGTAAAGGGAATTGTTACTGAGGTCCAACCTTTTGAGTGAATACATGTGAACGAATACATCTGTAAATATGAAGAAGAGGAGATTGTGGCTCATATCGAGTTCTTCCAGATTCACGAGTCCTATAAATGGCTTTCCAGAAAGAGTCGTGATAGCATTGTAGGACAAATCCAGCTTGTAGAGATTGCCCATTTGTACAAAACTGTTTATGTCTACTTGTCCCCGGACACTGTTGTGGTCTAAATACAAGAATTTGAGTCTATGCAGACCTCTCCAAGCCCCCTCCCGAACACTGGTGATAGCATTGTGCGAGAGGGATAGTGTCTCCAGATAGTTATTTTGCACGAATGTGTCATCATCAATGTGAGAGATGTTGTTTCCTTCAAGCGTGAAATGCTGCAAATTTCTAAAGTATCGTATGTCAGAGGACGCTTCAAGTTCTTGTAAATGATTGTGACGTACATAAAGGCTGCGAAGAGACACCAGTGATTTTAACCAGCTAGTCGTCAATGTGTGCAAACCATTATGGCTGATATCCAGCGACTCAAGTTGAACTCCTTGGAAAGCAGTCTCAGAGACATGGACAATTGCATTGTACGATAAATTCAAGTACACAATTCCATTGGTCTCTTTGAAGCAATAATCTGGAATCACACTGATGTGATTGTGTGATAAATCAACATCTAACAGGTTTTCCATACGGGGGAATGGCTCTAGCTCTTCTAGCTCGTTACTGCCTAGAGAGAGCCATCTCAATGATACACAATCTTTCAACAGTTCACCAGGGAATGCTTTGATGCTATTATCAGACAGTCTCAACAGTTCCAGTTTAGTCTGATTCTGGAAAATTTCACTGGGTAGTTGTTCTAGCATATTATGGGATAGATCCAGCTGACGTAACTTGCTGTGTGCAAACGTCTGTGCGTCAATGTTCATCAAGTTATTCCCAGCCAGAAATAAATATGACAAATCTTCTAGTTTGGAGAACAAATTAGGGTCTAAAGAAAGTAACACGTTGTCCGATATGTCTAGTGTTAAAATCATCTTGGCTTGGGAAAAGAGATCTGCTGGAATCTCACGGATCTCATTGGCCTTCAAATCGAGTAGCATCAGTTCGCGTTGCATTAGAATGAACTCGGTGGGTACCCGGTTCATTTTGTTGTATGCTAAATTTAGCACTTTCAATTTCCGCACTGACGTCATTGACTGGATTGAAAACAACTGGATTTCATTGTGGAACAGCATGAGCGATTGTAAGTTTGGTAATGATCCGATGCCACCCACGTCTAAGGACATGAACTTGTTGTTATGAAGTGATAAGTACTTCAGTCTGGTATGTCTCTCGAATAAGTTCTTCGGTAAAGAAGTCAACCTATTATGATCCAAATGCAACTCCTCCAACGTTTGATACAGCGTTCCACTGAAGGCCCCTGACTCTATGATTTGCAATTTTATATTCACAAGTTTTATGATGTAAACGTAAAATCCGTCGAAGGCTTCTGTTTGCACTCTGTGCAAGCTGCTGTTGAAACGGATTTGAAATTCTTCATAAATATCCTTGCATGGCAAGAGAAGTGGCACTCTGTCCACATTGCCCAAATTGTCACAAAATAGATATTGGTAGAACGTGTATTTTGACGTACAGTAGCATGACGATGTTGCAGGGCAACATATTTCGTTGGCTCGTGTGCTGGATGAAACTGTAGTTGCTGTCATTGCTAAAAATAGCAAAACTATAAGCAGATCTGCGTCCGCCATTTTAACGTATCCTATATCCTTTGAAGATTCGACATTTACAAATAGTATAAGTAAACATAACTTTTACATAGAGCATATTATGAACGGCCGCGTCGCACTAAAATGACATCCAAGTACAATATCCATAATATGTAACAAGGTAACAAGCAACGGGCATTTAAATCATGTTAGTCACATACTTTCATGGTCGCGTCGTTAAGCAAAGTGGCCTTTTCTGTTATGAAGAATTTTATTTATGTTAGAATTCAGACGGTTGTCATTCGATAAAGGTAGCCCGCTAGTTTTAGCAAAAGCATTCCTTTCATATAAAATCACAAGTGTAATTGTTCAAAGTCATTTAAGAGCATTCATGCGGTCAATGACGTATTGCTAAACTATCTTTATAGATGAAAGTCAGAGAGCATTTGTCCTGTTATGAAGCCTTATATGTCAGATAAGATTAATTGTAAAAAGAAAATATATACAAGGACGTCAGAACAAGAGCAATACAAATGAGTTCAGATCTATGATGACAAAATTATGTCTAAGATTAAGAAGAGAGTATGAGAGCGAGTTTAACAACCACGTTTTCAGGCCCCCTCCTTTTCATCCCAACATTTCATTTTAACTGGGGTTTTTCTCATCTCCTCGAGCCCTCGGGCGTGCGATACCAATACAATAATATGGGTGCGCCTCTATTATGAAACACTGCCAGTACTTTGACCCCGTACTAAGTATTTGTTATGTTAAGCAAATTGCGTTACTTGTAATACATGATGGCAGATAGATAGCCATGGAGTATCTCATCTCTGTATGAATTCGTAATTAATTAATGTAATAATTTCATAATAAAGTCTTACGACTTTACAATTTACAGCAGGTCATGGGCATACATGTCGATCAATTGATCATTTCTTACCTTCTTGCATCTGCAGCATATTCACCGCACAATGCTAACCACCCACACAATCATTCAAACACCTTTTCAAACCGATGATTCATTTCTGTACCTACATTGTAATTAACACGCTGGCGCAACGCAGTAGTGTGCAACTATTTATAGATGGGTTTGCTCAACACCCACCACCAGACCTGATCGGTAATTGACCCCACGACCTTCTGTTCACGGTCCATGCAACTCTAGTATCTACTCGGCCACAGAAGCACACACGTTAAAATGTGAAAATGGTACCCAACTCGGCCACAAATCGGACAACAACTAATCACATCGCACGCACACGGGCGCATTATGTAATATGTATTATTTCCACTGTCGTCGAGGCCTCGGAGAGCCGCTGTTGTTTCAACCAGATTACATCTGGCGTGCGCCAGCGAACATGCCAAGCGAGGGGGTTAAGCAAACAGCGGGTCCCGCGCCCACGATCTGTTGACATAGACTAAATGATCTCTGGATCAGGTGATGTTCCCGTCGCCGCTAAGTGGTGGAAGATTTGTTTATTAAAACGACAGTTAATTTCGCTTTGCGTCATTTCTAGTGCGACTCTCCCTGTTTCAAGATGGCTTATTCCGTAATTGGTGAGTAGAGTTATTTTAATTGTTTGTTTATGATGTTTTTTTTATTTGTTTGTGTGTCTGTGGATGTGTATGGAGTATAATTGGAGATGTTCTTTTGCATTGTTGTAAGGACATTTTAAACAAGGTAAAATCTATAGAACAATTTGGAATAGCTTATTCATTGTATCTTCAGTGAGTTACAGTTTGGAGACAAACATAATTCTATCGACATACTCGTATATATGGAAGGTAAGTAGTATAAGAAGACAGAGCATAATCGTTTAGAAAAGCCAGGGATGTAATGAATAATATTTTAAATAATCATGTTAGTATTACGCAGTGCTGGCCATTTAATCGACAGCCAGATATATAGGACTTTGCGAGAAATTCGTGCTCTCCATAAATTTTGTAATGTTTTTTGTTTGTCAAAAGGGCGACTATATATAACATCATACATTAAAAAAGAAGTGTAGAAATGAAACCAATTCTTGTGAGCGGAATAACTATAATTCTTTGATATAAGTGCTCGAAAACTGAAAACTCTCAAAACGGTTGTTTAAATCAAAGAATTTCAGACCATCGAGTTATATATGATTAGGATAAAACGAAGATATGATGAACATAAATAGTGCAAAATATTTCTAGTTTACACATTGTGATTACCATTCAATAAAATATGGATTTATCATGATGAAAAGTAGAAGTTTATTGCAGTTTGAGTCATATTTTTTACATTTGATCATATCGAGATATTTTCCCTCAAGTGATCTCACTAGAGAGCGAGTTACTTTTTATTTGTGCATTTTTTTTATCTCTACGAATCCCTTGGGATTGGAAAAAATTCTTGCCATTGAGGCCTGCGGTCTCACAATAAAAGTTGTCTTAAATGGAGGTTATACTGTAAGTGAGGCGACAATACACGAAGTCGAATATAGGAAGGAGTATTGAGATGTAATAGGAGAAGTTCTATTGGTGAAGAGATAATTAATATTGAAATATCTACTTAAAATTCTAATTCCATAAACTGGAATTATTAGGTCGTGACAATAAGTCTGGTGTTTTAAAATCATAATGTGGTTGACGGCACAGAATACTAGATTTCCATTTCCATTTGTATATAAACTATGTGTCCTTGATACCATACATACATCCAGTCATATTTTACTTCATCCAGGACAGGCTTGACAGACTGAAGTCCGGACATGAACAGGACACAAGTCTGTCCTGGTTTTATGTTTGTTGTATCATTGTTAAACCAAAGATTTCTTAATCCTATTATTGTATTTGGCAATCATTATTACTGGCAGATCCAGGTTTTCAGATAGGGGCGGAGGCACACTAAAAGGATGTGGTGGGTTTAGTATGCTCGATCGATAGTGGACATGATAAAAACTAAAATCCATGAAAATAAATATTCTAAATTTGGTGGGGGAAATGGGGGCGCTCAACCCCTGCGCCCCTGGATCTGCGTATAGGTTATTAAGAAACTCTATGCTCTCCTATACAATTGTTTAATAAATTTAATCCAAGTAGCCTGTATCATTTTGTGTTCATGCGCCTACTGCAGATATCAGACTAGCTCTCCCTCTATCACAATGATAAAACAACTCATTTTTGCATAACTTATATACTGCACTATTGGTAATGACACCACTAACGTGTTGAAACCATCTTACAACACTTTACTTGATGTTTACACTATGTATGCTTTTTGTTAATAATTTGGTCTAAGAACCCAGACACGCACAATTTATGGGATTGTTTTTTTTAATTGTTTTTAAAGATTAAAGCAACGATGAAAACCTCAAATGTATATTGGGATTGTAACATAATTTTTGAGTTATAGCTATGAGTTATACTAAGCCATTATTTATTTTCTAGCTTATAAGCTTATCTATCATTACATCATTATAAAGGAAAGTTAACAATCTATGCAATGTAGTTATATACACATGTAAATTATATTCTTCTCTCTCTTCCTCTCTATTTTCTAAGCTAGCTGAGTAAATCCAGGGGGTTCTCTATTTTGGTACAGCTATTTTAGGGGGGGGGGGGGTCATCAATTTTGCACCAAGTACATGTACACGAAGGGTTGGGGATGGGGTTGTTTATTATGCGCCATGGGTAATATTAAAGATTTTTTCATTTTTTATTTTACCGTCATTTCATGGTCAAAACACACCCTAATTTAGTGCATATAATCGTGGCAAAACATTTGATAAGGGGGCCGGGGGGGGGGGGGGTCACCTATTTTGTACATGATACATGAAAAAATAGTGTGTGGGGTGCCTTTTTTGTAAATAAAAATAAGGGATGGGGTCATGAATTTTGTACATGAACATCAGACCAAATCATCACACTCAACCTTGCAAGAAATAATGGGCAGTCCTTTATGCTGATGGCCATTCATGGCCTTAAACGAATTAATTACATTAACAAGGACATCTCATAAAGGGGAATTGTACCAGCTATTTGAGTTTTCAATTTTATTCTTCTCTCTTTTCTCACCCAGTAAAAATAGGGGCACATCACTTAGTTCTTATGTATGATATTAAAATATTTTAAACTGGTATTGAGTTTAATTCACTTAAGGCGATGAATTTATTGTTGTTTGTATAGTATAATCGTAATGCATTAAAAGCCTTTCTAGTTTTTTCCCCTCGTGGCCGGTAAACTCAATAACGTGGTACAACCTTGTGAACCACATGGATCACGTGACTCTCTTGACAGGTCAAGGTCAAGCGGCCGGTCCAAAAAAAAAGACACGCCAAAAACGTAAATTAATCGTACAGATCTTTAACACACAGTCACCGCAAAACGCAGCCGAAAAGCATTGTTGGTTTTTGATGGTCTTCAGAATTTCACAGACCGGCCTCTAGGCTTACCACACCCAGATGCAAATGTTTCTTTCAAAGCATTTTTTAATCCTGCATTGTTTGCTGTATATTTGCAAAATTACGTACAGGCGACCAGAAAACCTTATCAGTGATTCAAAATCTGTGAGTCTCAGATAAATGATGACTCACAATGGAATTACGTGAAACGATTTTTTTTTAAAAAAAATCAGCCCATGCATTGTCACATGTGATAAAAAAAATTGCATTGTCTCTAACATCCGGCCATGGCTCATTTGATGTGATGAATTTTGATAATCGCTGATGTCAGATTCGTGGTTTTTGTGGCCTCTAAGGTGACCACGCCTACGTGAGATTCGATAACCTTGCTTGGGACCCATGAGTGGTAGCAAGGATGGAACATAGCTTAAAAAGGTTATGCATATGTCTGAAAAATAGCTATGGAGAGAGAGAGACATTGTAACGTGCTATATGGGTTATGAAAATTCCATCCCAATTCAAATATCACTCCTAGCGAAGGTTATGTAAGCTTAACCTGCCTCTGAATAAAAAGAACCGACAGCATGCTCTTAAATGCTATCTTTGGCACGTACTTGTGCTAATGCCTGAGGGGCATTTTATGCGAAAACAATATAATAAAGGCTTCAGTGACATGTTCTTCCTACTAACAAAACCATCCTTCTAATAATGAAGCTCCATATTTATATATGAATATACGATGGATGCTACTGGAATCTATTTTCTTGACCATAAATTGCCCCTGTGTAAACAGACTAAACACCCACATGCAATGTCAACTACAAGTATCCTAGCAATCCGCTGCCGCAAAAAACACAGTGCAAGCGAGAAATAACAAAGCACGACCATAGTCATAACTACATGTACACAGCTGGGAAGGTGATCTGAGGTTGGGATGGGCGTGTGCCGGAAGTATACACCAAGGCTTAGATTAGATTAGACTAGATTAGCTTTGTTCAGGAAAACATGTACAATCAAAATATAAATATAATATAATATTATATCACATATAATCACAGATAATGATTGTCACATGATGTTCCTTGGACACCACATGAAAGCGTAGGCCTACATATGATATTGCTTATGTACAATGTGGTCCTTAAAAATATCACAT
Organism: Streblospio benedicti; assembly: GCA_019095985.1. Taxonomy (NCBI): domain Eukaryota; kingdom Metazoa; phylum Annelida; class Polychaeta; order Spionida; family Spionidae; genus Streblospio; species Streblospio benedicti. The sequence continues at coordinate 31,878,037 of CM032661.1, forward strand.
GACTGCCGGCACATGCCAACAATCATAGAATAAGTTAAAACAACAGATTGAACAATACAAATAAAAATTAATAATAAATATATTCAGTTTCTTCCATTTGCCTCACTTTGTTCACAAACGTGAATTTTTAAATTGGAATGTTCACTACTTGATTTAATTTCAACTGGAGTAGAGATTTTAAGCAAATGATAACCACATGGCCGTCTCTCATTCCACCCGCAGCTTCATCCTCACAAGACCTGGGGTCCGGCGATGGCTCCGGCGACGACGGGTCAGGTGGCCTGGTCTTCACCACGGCATTCGACATGCACGGCTCGGGCGAGAGCAAGTACAAGCTCCTCACGACCCCCATCACAGGCCGAGGCAGCAGGTTAGAATACATAGTTTATTGACTAATGTTTTGAACGCTCTCTCAAATATTCAGGATGGGTAGTCAGAGATCAAACTATAGTTTGACCCCCCAAAAATTGTTAATAGAAAAAATAAATGAATTTAAAATTTTAGAAGTTCTGTGTCATTATTTTTGAAATTTTCTATTTTGATATAATGACCTTTTGCTACCAGTGAATTGTCCTGTAAATAAAACAAACAAATGTTCACCCTGGGTTTTGCTCCAATTTGCTTAGTTCAACTTTGATCAGCTGAATCACTGATATGTTTGCGCCTTGAAAATAATTCCAGCATCAACCTCATACAGTAGTCTCTACTAGTTCTACTTGCGGGACCGACTTAAAGTGCTCTTTATATAGATGCTTCAATTGGAATCATTTTGAAGGATTGGAACCGAGAAAAGTGGTCTTATTATACAGGTGGTCTTATTATAGAGGTGGCCTTAATTGGAGGTTCTACTGTAATTCAATACATTATATATGACGTCGCAGTCCCAAACCTTCATAAAGCTACCAAAAAACGAACCTCTGTATTGAGACCCCCTTTCTATTGAGACCACCTAACACTGATAACAGAGGGGGTCCTGATAGAAATGTCTTACAGTATATGTATAACGTCAGCAGTGGTAGAGACCCGAAAAAGTGGTCTTATCACAGAGGTGGCCTCATTACGGATAGACTACTTGGAGGTTCTACTATAACTCAATACTTTATATATAACGTCAGCAGTGATAGACTCGAAAAAAAGTGGTCTTATTACAGAGGTGGCCTCCTTATGGAAGGGGGTAGTACAATACTCTATACAGTCTCTACCACAACTCAAAACTTTATATATGACGTCAGCAGTGGTAGAGACCACCCCACGGGCCAGCCGACCATCACCACACTGCTGGGGCTGCAGCACGGCGCGAGCCACGAGGACGGCGGCGGTGACGGCGGCGGGGCGGCGGACGGCGGTGCGATGGACCGGGCGCCGGTGCTGGTGGGCGCGGTGGGCGGCGCCGTGCTCATGCTGCTGCTCGTCATCCTCGTGCTGGTCGCGGTCCGGTGGAGGAGAGGCGTGGCCGCGCGGAGGTACAGCGTCAACCAGGACGTGGGTACGTACTGTGGCTCTGATGTTGTATGAAACTAGAGGCTTGCTTGTATGGGCAGATCCACTGAGGGGAGGGGGGGGGGGGGGCTCTGGGGGTCATATCTTATTTTCATAGGGTTTTTGGCATGTTTGCTATTGATTGCGCCCCTGCCGCCCCCCCTTGTTTTATAAAAACCTGGATCAGCCTGTAGGATTTGATCAGAGATATGAGACTGTGTTTGTGTGGGGTCAGAGGCAGATCCAGTGAAGGGAGGCCGACCAAAATACGTTATTTTCATGAGGTCTTTGGCATGTCTGCTATCGTTCGGGTGTACGAAAACCATGAGATTGCATGATTGTGCCCGTTCCCTTCCAAGAACTTGGATCTACTAGTGAAGTTTGGTGGGATTGGGACTGTGGCTGTAAGTTTGGTGTGGCACTGGAGAGCCGAGGTTATATTTACGGCATGATTGACAGGTCAGTGCGTACACCGAAGTAGTTTTTCTAAAGTAGAAAGTGTCAGGAGATGCATTCCTCCAGTGTACGTAAGGAATGGAATGTTCTGATGTCTAGTATAGAGGGGGTCATATAACAAAAATGTCATTGGTGATATGCCCTAAATCTTGTTTGTGAATTGTGAACTCTTTGTATTTAAGTATGTGAAATGTGATGGAATCTATTATTGGTGACTGGTGGTTTGCTCATTACAAAGGCTGTAGTTGGTGATTTGCTCTAAATCTTGAGCGTGAATCGCGAACTGCCTGAAATTTCGGGTGTGAAATGTGATGCAACCTATGCAATTACAATTCCTGATTATTGGTGGAAAACAATGAAAGGTATTGGTGACTGGTGATTTAGGAAAAAAAATGGCGAATGGATTTTTTTATCAATGCTATATACATATAAGCAGTGGAATATTCTGATACAGGCATTGATTAAACTGCATCCGTTTATGTGTAAGTGCTGACACGTGCAGGAGTAGGTCATGAGAGACACGAGGCGTCCCGGGGAGCGCCGTGGTAGGTTCTCTCGGCTGTTTGTTGAGAAAACACGGACGCTTGTGACGTGTGATCCATGCTGACAGGTGCGCTTTGATGCTATATTCAGGATGCGAGGATGCGAACACCCAGAGTGTCAACTATTGGCCCGAGGCCTCAACATAGGGTGTTGATAAAATAATTACGGTTGCAGTGAATCAACAGACACCAAGTTCAAGTTGGAGCAAAAACCACGTAACATTGTGTGCGTCAGCAACATTTTCTGTAATCTTGCTGTAACTGTAAACAAAGTTGTCTCTAGGAATTCGTTACATCTTAACTTGTTTTGTAAACGATGTTTGTATGTCTTTCGAGGTGTTTGCGTAATTGGGTAGATATGATATTGGATGTCCATGTTCTCACAGCCAGATAATTACGCACACACGTTAATGTCTTATATACAAGGTGTTGCCAAACATTTCTTGATTGCAACCTCCATTTTCATCAATTTGAATAAGTTTCTGAAACATTCACTGTCGGTCAATCTTCAAATAGCAAAACAAGCAAGCAAACAAACAAACAAACAAACAAACAAACAAACAAACAAACAAACAAACCACTTTTGACCTGCATGTATTATGGTGGCAGAGAAGTTTCTACAGACATTCACTGTGCACATATGTCTGGCCAATGAGTTGGCTACTTTTCAAATAGCAAAGCAAACACGCAAACAATCAATCAATTAATCAATCAATCCATCAAACAAACAAACAAACAAACAAATAACCATTTTGACCTGCATGTATTGTGGTGACAGCGAAGTTTCTAAAAACATTTTTAGTGTACACATATGTTTGGCCAATGGGTAGGCTATTCTTCAAATAGCAAAACAAACAACAACCAAAACCAAACAACCAACCAACCAAACTGTATGGTGCTTGTTACCGTTTATTATACAAAGTGCCATAACCTATGTACATAATATAAGAAGTATTCTACAAAGTACATGAACACAAGTATTATATACATGTAGATCTATGTCCGTTTATACACTGTGTCAGTTTATACACAGTGAATCCTACCATAGACTGTTGCTGGTGGTGGGGGGGGGGGGCAGGGGCACCCCATTTCCCCAACAAAATGCTTAATTTCCATAGGGTTTTTGGCATGTCCGCCATCGATCGCGTGTAAGACATGAAATCTCTTCAGTGCATCCCCCCAAAAAAAACAAAAACCCGAAAAACATGGATCTGTCAACCAACAACAATCAAAAAAAAAAAAGAAACAAACAACCATTTAAATCTGCCTATATTTTGGTGACAGAGAACCAAGCCGCGCAGACCACCGTGGTGCCCGCCGCCGCCCCCGCCGAGAAGACACGTGGTAGCGGCGGCAGCTGCTCGGACAGCGGCGTGGACATCCACCTGAGGAAGCAGAGGTCAGTGCTGGGTCAGGGGGCAGGGTTAGGGTTGGAGAGTTAGAGTTTCTAGTGTTAGGGTTAGTGTTAGGGTTAGGGTTCGAGGGATAGGGTTGGAGGTAGAGGTCAGTGGGCAGCAGTATTTAAAAAAAACACTCTTGCTGGTGTTGTTGTTGTTGTTGTTGTTGTTGTTGTTGTTGTTGCTGCTGCTGCTGTTGTTGTCGTTGTTGCTGCTGCTGCTGCTGCTGCTGCTGCTGCTGTCATCGTCAGTCAGGCCTTTGTTATTAAAGACACAGAAGAGCAAAACGAGTACTGCCATAATGTCCGCACTGCATGTTGTACCCTAGCCTTAAAGTGAATGACGGTCTCTGACATTCATAAATGATGCTCTCTGTCACAGCCGCGACTCGAGCCCGGCGGCGGCGAGCGGCGGCTGCCTGTCGTCGGCATCGTCGAGCGAGGAGACGTCCAGCCACAGCGAGGCTGGCGGCGGCGGCGGCGGCGGCAGCGGGGTGTAGACACAGGTATGGCAGAAACCGTGTGCCCCAGCATCATGGCAGGGGGTAGGGGGTATACATGGTCTACTACTATGCTTTACAAACACTATACCATACAGATTTCTCTAGTATACGACAAGTCATAAACTGCCAAGACAAAAACTCATTCATAAAGACACGTTTTAATATTCACTATACTATACAGATTATTCTGGTATATATATGACTAGTCATATAGTAGAGTAATCTGAATGGTATCGTGTTTGTAAAGCATAGTAGTAGACCATGTTTACCCCCTACCCCCTCCCATGATGCTGGGGCCCAATGCAAAATCCTCAATCTGAACATACTTGCTAAAATCACCAACCTACATGAAGGGACCCCAGTTCTGTGGGAATATAATGTATAATGCTAAATAACTAAGTGGTGTGCCCCTAGTTTTGCTGGGTGCATGAAGGCTACCCTTGTTGTTAAAAAAAACCGGCACAGTTCTCGAATCTCGATTTCCACTGGAGATTGCAGCAAGCGGGGATAAGACAATAGTGAGAGAATATTTGTCACAGGGGTAGGGTATATAAACTATATATATGCTTTTTAATTAGGAAATTTCAAATGTATGCAGTCTGTCTAAAGCTTCTTTCTGACAGATACGACAATTTACACTTTGGGGAGATATGCGAAATGGACAGTTTATGGATGGGCACGGGTGGTGTTTGGTTTGGAGGGGGTGAGAGGGGGGATGCTCCTATAACAACGCATATTGTGATGGAATTTATAATATCGTAATCATCATTTACCACTTCCATAACACACTAGTTCTGATTCGGCTTGAAATATCGGTAAAGAGTTTCATATTGTCAATTTCCTGACTACTGGAATTACAGACTTAAACTTCTGCCACAGAGACAAAAAAACTATTCACAAAACACGTTTTAAAGCCTATACCACACCACTGTCAGCTCTGTCTCACTTCCGAAAGGCTACTGCCAAAAGCTCATGCACCACGTGTGGATCAGTGCGTGGTATTGCAAGCAGTACAGAGACAGTAGCGAAAGCTTCCACTAAATGTAGTGGGGTCATCTGTAGTACATTGTAATACGGCTTATCTGGTAGTTTGGGCGTAAGTAGACTACACGGAGCCAGTACGTTATCCCGTACGTCATTGCCTGCCGTAGTGACTGCGCACATGAAAGAAAAAACGTACTGTCAAAATGCTCCCACGGCCGGTTGTGCCCCTAGCTTAAGCTAGGTAATTCGCGGTTGTCTGAAGCCGATTCAGCCAGTGACGGTATTCCATTGTTAATGCACAGTCTGGTAACAAACGTGCGTTGAACAGGTAGAATAATCTTCCCCTAGATCCTTCACGTATCTTGCATCTCCTACATTTCAAACATTCTGGAATAGCCATTCGTGACTGCCAGAATAGCTAATAGGCAAACAAACAATGGTTTTGTTACACACAATACATGCCCATATTACAATGTGCATCTGTAAACTTCATTGTTGAATTAATGTTGAGTTTTATCTGTGCTAACTTGTATACGCCTTTGTTTAACTTGGAGTAACACATTTTCACTGTAGGTTGTACGGATAAATAGTTTGAATGCCAGACAGTAGACAAATAGAAAACACTCCAAAACCTGCCATATATTGTTCTTTATCTTATTTTCAGAAGACCGGCAGACAGTGTGTACATACGGATAGTATCTAGGAACTCAGCTTTTTAGGATAGATCTACATTTTACGCAATGCCATATTCCCTCGAGCGAATTTGTGCTTTTAAGTGAAGTAACAATGTAAGTGATGGCGAAATAAGACTAAAGTGTATTTTGAGACAATTGCTTGAGGATTGGCAGCAAGTAGTTGTTTTAATTATTGCCTTATCCGAGGGCAACCATACCAAAAAAGAAAAGACTGATTGACCATTGTTTTGTTACAACGCTTCCAATCTTCACACATTCATAGATGTATCATTAATAACCAAAATGTTTTTGGCAAAAAAGGTATCTCTGTATAATGGTAACCATATATATTGAGAAAAAAGTAAAAACAAAAAACAAATGGCTACTTATTTTTGTTGTTGCTCTTATGGACAACAAATTAGTTGAATGGACTATAAATAATGATTTCATCGTGAAATTCCCACGGAATAACACGAGTGAAAGGACTGTGAGTAGAATATGCATAATTAACACATCGCAGAGACCAGTGGCGGGCCCAGGATTTCCTAGAAGGGTATACCAATACACCTGCATGCCCTGGGATCCACGTAGTCCAAAACGTGTCCAGAACCCTCTAGGCCTGCCGCCGCAATCCTGGAACCGCCCTGGGCTGTGTTTGAAGTGGCTCTTGTATGTGTACGAGTGAGACGATGTTGTGATATGATATAATGTTTAGATATATGTATACAGTAGGATATTACTTCAAATAAATAGGTGTACATATCAAGGAAAAGAGATTTGGAGGATGTGTATTATGTGATGTAAAAATAATTGTATATAAAGCTTTTGAGACATTTGTGAGATATATTATGTTCACGGCATATACAGTGTATGTGGACGATGTGGACCAAGCGCATCAAAGAAGCTCTGAATTAAGACAATGGTTTTCATGATAATATATAATTTCTGTATGTATTCTGTAATTTATATAAGTCTAAGTATGCTTCTAAAATGTACTTAATTATCCAAGTATTCTCAGAAGTTTTAAATTTGATATAGTTAGTATTAAAGATGAACGAAGCATCCCGTATTCATTCCAGTTTAACAGGAGTGTATGGACTTTGTATCCATAATAAGTTATTTCATTATGAAAAACGTCGGAGCTGACGTCCAGTGCTTCTGGTCATTGTTAGTTGTAGGTTTTGAATATTTTGAAAAGGAAGTGTATATATGTACCAAAGAAACATTTGAAATGGTGAACCAATATAATCATGACGCCAATTTGTTTGGAAAAAAACCTTGTTTCTTGAAACTGAATTTGGATTGAATATGAATTAGGGAACAATCATAAATAACGATACCGGGGTGGGGGGTGGGGGGGGGGGTGGGGGTTCGTCCATTTTTTGGGGCGCAAAGAAAAAGTTAACCGACCCCACCATCAACATTTTAAAAAGTTGAGTGACCCCTCCACCCTCCGCTAAAGAAAAAGTCCTCTAAATAGTCATTGCATTGCTAAAAGAAAATATTTGAAAAAAAACCCCATACCGTAGCATGGTAAAAAAGTTCAAAGGGAATCAGAAAAGTTGGACGACCCCCCCCACCTTTTTTTACCCCCCGGTATCATTATTTATGATCGTTCCCTTACATAGCGAGGTAAGAGAGCATATTGTAGTTACTTGTCATTTTATAATTGCAAAACTGTATTTTAACACATTAATTTGTACATCTCACAATATATTTATGCCAGATGCATGTATAGGTATTTCTCTTTCTTCTATGAAACTTATACAACAGTAATATTAATCAAGCGTGGCAAAATAGAGACAGGATATAACCATCTATATATCTCTCTCATATAATAACATACAATATATTTAGGAAATATTACACAAGTTTAAAATCCAATCTTCCTATATAAGTTTCATGTTTTAGAGATATGTTTATATTTTTGTACTTTTTTAGAAATGCAAATATATGTAAATCAGAAGTATGAGTTGGCTCAATAAAACAACATCTAAACACATTTTGTCACTTGGTTTATCACGTGAATCATAAAATTAAAATCCTATAGTGTTTGCTCAAATAATAGTCTACACAAAGATAGTGTTTGTCAACACGAATCATATATGTGTTTTTTTTACTTGTATGGCAAATCATCTCATTTTGATGAACAACGCAAGTGGACACATGGCCTAAGCATGATTGATGCTTAAAGATGAAACATATCGGTCAATGAAAGATTACCATGCCACATGCAGACAAAGATATAATCGAATGTCATTGGGCCTGCTATTGGGCAATAAATACAAACAAGAGATACTTGAGATCGACTATGGAGTATAACGTCAAATAAGGACCACCTCTGACAAGTGCGTACGAAGCTTTTTGTAAGGGGGGGGGTGGCGTCACATTCACGAGGAAGCACATTACTGCGACCGAACGGGGAGAGGTTTAATATATAGGAGAGGGGCGAAGCGCCCCCTCGTATGGTGATCTTTTTTTTAAATGAAGGGCAAAATGGTAGGATTTCCTGATACTTTACATGTTGAGGGATTCATAATTCTCGTCAATCATACCACATTCCATATAACACATTCAACTTATACAAACCACATAGACCTAGAACATTTGCTTTTATTCAGTATATTCTTAATGTAATCATATGGTATGTACATGAACAATGCATACTACAGCTATCCGCCAATGTAGAGGTCATCTACGTGACCAAAAGTTCTAAAAGTTTGCAACCATGTCCTTTTCCTCAACATGCATGCCTGTGGGTTATGTATGTGTGGTACTTTTTATCCACCTTCGTTTTATTTTCCTGACCCACCCACCTCCCTGCAAAAACAACCCAGAGGTGGATCTTGAATGGAACAGAAAGCATGATTCTTCATTTAAAGAAAATATTCGGATTTGCACCCCACCCCAAACTTTGGTGGAATACACAAATAGCAACC
>CM032661.1:31887109-31917015 GCA_019095985.1 Streblospio benedicti
TTACCAATAATCAATATCATCAGCTGACCATGTAGGTTGCCACCTGGATATAAAAAAAAGTTCTAGAAGTCAGCGAAGATCAAGATGATGACTAGAAACTGTAAAGTTAGCATCTGTATTTTTATTATTTCTATAAATTGTCTACTCTGTGTGTATTCTCAAGTCAACAATACAGAATCAAATGAAAGTAATGGCGTTTCCACTCCAAGTACTTCAAAGTCTGATGATGCAGACGACTGGGAACAGTCACTTTTCAACAACAAAGAAGAATGTGCAAAATTTTCAAATGTGAAAATCAATCCCTTTGAACAGAAAGATTTAGATTGGAATGAGGTTGAAATTGAGGTGAATGGTTCAATTTGTGCAAACAGACATTTTAGTGCCGTGGACTTGCCTGTGACTGCGCTGACCAGTTTTCCTGGTTCTCGAATCACATGGGTGAGACATTTAATTGAGCAGCTCACAGGCATCTACTCGGGCGGATATCATAGAGATTATGAGCTTAGATGGAAAAGTTTTTCCAGGGAAGGAGTTGACAACAGTTCAGTGATAGTACGAACGACCCATGTACCAATTTACCACCACCCAACTTTGCCAAATGAAATTGAACGGTACGAGAGAGCGATAATAGTGATTCGCAATCCACAGGACAGTATAATTGAAGAATTTAACAGGAAAAACACAGAAGATTCTCATGGCAAGGGCGCGACAAAGGAAGAAATGACACAACGATGGAGTACCTATGCTGCTGAGACGATCGAAAAGTGGACATGGTATCACAAAATTTGGCTTAAATTAGAGAACAAGTGTATGATGATAGTAGATTTCAATCGACTCGAGACAAATATGCCGTTGGAACTCAAGAGGATAGGAAGGTTTTTAGGTGTTGAATCAAAATATTTAACCAAGGAACATCTAAAATGCATCGAGGAAAGTTCAACAGGTAGCTTTAAAAGGAAACAATCTGTGAAAGCAGAAGATATATCTTCCGTGGAAATTAAAGGTAGCTTCAATGGAGCAGCTTATGAAATTAGAAAGCTTGCTGTTGAAAACTTTGGTTATGGGCCTCATTTTGACATCCTTAATTAAAATTTAATTTGAAATAAGAATATTTGATAACATTGCTTCACACTTGAATTGATCAAGTTGATATGATATTAATTAAAATAGAATATCAAATATAAATTAATGAATAAGTGTAAAGTATTTTATGGTATTTTTTTAATTGTACTTTAGTAAGTAATTCATCAAAAAGGTTGCTGTTGAAACATTTGGTTGTGGGGCTGATTATGACAGAATGGATTAAGATTTGAATTGAAGTAATAAAAATATTAGATAAAGTTATTTCACTCTTTAAATGAACTATTTACTAATCAACAAGTTGATATCAAATGTAAATTATTGAATTAGTATCAAGTATCTTTTAGATTAACAATTGTATATATCAGCAATGTTTTGACTTCAGAAGTGAGTCTATTTTATACCATGTATATAGCAACTTCTTGCTAATTAAACTTCAGTTGAAGCTTAAATATAGCATTTTTATTGTATAAATTGCACAATAATATGTTTCACCATTTTTGCAATGATTTTGTTTACATTAAAGATAAACAAACGAATGTAGAATACTCACTGTAGTTTCTTGCTTAACGGCTTGGTCTTGAAATAGTGTATCATACAATTATCATGGCTAAACTATCTAATTAAATTTAAAATAGTGTAGAAATTATGATAACACACCATCATAAAATACCGAATAATACATCATTTTTAGCTATATTCAACAGTTTGAATTCATTCATGATGCTAATAATAAGTTTTGAGAAAATTCAAGATGCCCGCCATGATGGCCACTCTCCCCAAATATCACACTGTCATAAAAGCCATTCCAGTCATAGAATAATGTGGAATACATTGTTTTTGTCTATTCAACATGCTGAGTTCATGTTGGACGTTAGAAATAGGATTGGACGTTATTCAAGATGGCTGCCAAGATGGCTATATATCAGAACATCATAATATTACAGACCTATTACAGAATGAACAGATGTACCTGTTGAAAAAATCTGAGACATTGGAAAGACAACCACAAGAAATTCTCTCTGTTTTGGACTTTGATGGCGACTCAGATGTCAGAGATTAAGCTTAATGTGAAGGAGTGCAACACGGTTTAGTTGGCACTCAATGCTCGCAAGTCACTGGGCGATCTCAAGGGTCTTTATATAGCAGATGCTATAAATCTTGATTGGGAGGATGACATCAAAGTGTCTTGGATCATGGATCTGTAGTTCTAAGAAGGACATCATATCAAGCACAGACTTAAAAAAGAACGTGCGGCAACTTACACTGTGGGTTTTATAATGCTGTATCGCAGATTTGCTGTACGGCGGCCATACGGCGGCCATCCTTTGCTACACGTGGGTTTTCCGCCTTAGATTCTACGTCGAAACGCCTGATGTTTCCCTGCATTGTTGTGCCCAAAGATATTGACTTACCAGTATTGATAATTGATTTATCAATAATCAATATCTTTGAGGGGACCACGGTGGTTGCCACCTGGATATAGTATACAGCAGATGGTTCTAGAAATATTTAGCATAAAAAATCTTGAAGTCAGTGCATGCCTAGAAGGGGTAGCATCTGTATTTTTTTTTATTTTTTTACATAACACTGGGTATATTATTCTCAAGGCGTTTCCACTCAAGTGCTTCGAAGTTTTTTTGAAGATGACTGGCAACAGTCACTTTTCAACAACAAAGAAGAATGTTTTTCGAATGTGAAAATCAATCCCTTTGAACAGAAAACGTTAGATTTGAATTGAGATTATAAACGGTTCAATTTGTGCAAACAGACATTTCAGCACTGTCGACTTGCCTGTGACTGCGCTGACCAGCTTTCCTGGTTGCAGGAAACACGTGGGTGAGACATTTAATTGAGCAGCTCACAGGCATCTACTCAGGCGGACTCTATAAAGGATACAGCTTAAATACAAAGGTTTTCCAGGCGAAGGAGTTGACAACCGTTCAGTGATAGTACAAAAGACCCAGGCACCATATCTTCACCACAATGACTTCCCAGAAAATGAAATTGAAAGGTACGAGCGCGCGATAATAGTGATTCGCAGTCCACATGGACTGTTTAATTGCAGAATTTAACAGAGAGAACGATAATGCTTCACATATCGAGTCAACACCAAAGGAAGAAATGAAGAGACAGTGGACTAAATATGCTACTGAAATGATCCCAATGTGGACATGGTTCTACAACCATTGGCTTAAAGTAGAGAACAAATGCATGATGCTAGTAGATTTCAATCAACTCAAGAAAAATATGTCGCTAGAACTCAAGAGGATTGGAAGATTTTTTGGTGTTGAATCAGAATATTTAACTAAGGAGCATCTAAAATGTAGGATAATTCAACAGGTAGATTTAAAAGGAAGAAATATGTTAAAGCAGAAGACATAATCTTTCTCCTTCAATGAAACGTAGCTTAATGCAGTAGCTTTAAAAATAAAAATGCTCGCTGTTGAAAAATTTGGTTTATGCCTGATTTTGACATAATGGATTAGAATTGAAATTAAAAAAGCATATTTGATAACATTACTTCATGCTTTAAATCTGCTAAAAGTTAACCAAATTAATCATTTTTATATTATGATATTCTTTAATAGTCGATCTACTATGGTAAAAATTTAATTTTAAATACCAGTTTTGCTGCCATAATGTGTTGCATTAGCAAACCCTTCAATGCACAGCGGTAATTAGATCTGTTGAAAAATTGGTTATGATTTGGATCCTAATAGAATTTGAAATATAAGAATTATATTTACCAAGTTGTCCATAAAGTTTTTATGAAATATTTTAGAAGAACACTTATGTGTGATTTTAAATGTTTTTAAATTCATCAAGATGTTGCTGGTTGAAATAAATTTAAATACACTTGAATGATTATGCAGCAAGAATGGATTAAGTTTTGATTTGCCATGGATTAAAATATTAGATAAATGAAAAGACTTGAGCGTGACTCTTTAAATGAACTGTTAAATCAACAAGTTGAATCAAATGTAAATTATTTGAATTAGTAAAGTATCTTTTATTAACAATTGTTTATATCAGCAATCATTGACTTCAGAAGTGAATCTATTTTATACCATGTATATAGCAATTTGGCTAATTAAACTTAAGTTAACGTAGATTTTTATTGTATAAATTGTCTAATATGTTTACCATTTTTGCAATGATTTTGTTTGCAAAAGATAAACAAACGAATGTAGATGCTCCTGTAGTTTCTTGTGATCTTGAAATAGTGTATCATCAAACCTATTCAATGTTAAACTGATCTAATTAAATTTTAAAAAAGTGTAGAAATTATGATAACGCTACATAAAATACAACTATATGAAACTATATTCAAAGTTTGAATTATTCAAATTAACTGATAGTTTTGAGAAATGTTGACTCCAACCATGATGGCCACTTCCCCAAAATATGTTTAACACTTTCAACATAAATACAAGTATTGATAATTGATTTATCAATAATCAATATCTTTGATGGGACCGCGGTGGTTGCCACCTGGATATAGTATACAGCAGATGGTTCTAGAAATATTTAGCATAAAAAATCTTTTGAAGTCAGTGCAAAAGAAGATGATGCCTAGAAGCTGTAAAGGTAGCATCTGTATTTTTATTATTTTTACGGTATGTCAACACTGGGTATATTCTCAAGGCGTTTCCACTCCAAGTGCTTCGAAGTCTTTTGAAGATGACTGGCAACAGTCACTTTTCAACAACAAAGAAGAATGTGCAAAATTTTCGAATGTGAAAATCAATCCCTTTGAACAGAAAACGTTAGATTTGAATGAGATTGATGCAAACGGTTCAATTTGTGCAAACAGACATTTCAGCGCTGTCGATTTGCCTGTGACTGCGCTGACCAGCTTTCCTGGTTGCGGAAACACGTGGGCGAGACATCTGATTGAGCAGCTCACAGGCATCTACTCAGGCGGACTCTATAAGGATAATAGGCTTAAATACAAAGGTTTTCCAGGCGAAGGAGTTGTCGACCGTTCAGTGATAGTACAAAAGACCCAGGCACCATATCTTCACCACAATGACTTCCCAGAAAATGAAATTGAAAGGTACGAGCGCGCGATAATAGTGATTCGCAGTCCACATGACTGTTTACTTGCAGAATTTAACAGAGAGAACGATAATGCTTCACATATCGAGTCAACACCAAAGGAAGAAATGAAGAGACAGTGGACTAAGTATGCTACTGAAATGATCCCAATGTGGACATGGTTCTACAACCATTGGCTTAAATTAGAGAATAAATGCATGATGCTAGTAGATTTCAATCAACTCAAGAAAAATATGTCGCTAGAACTCAAGAGGATTGGAAGATTTTTAGGTGTTGAATCAGAATATTTAACTAAGGAGCATCTAAAATGCATCGAGGATAATTCAACAGGTAGATTTAAAAGGAAGAAATATGTTAAAGCAGAAGACATAATATCTTCTCCTTCAATGAAACGTAGCTTTAATGCAGTAGCTTTTAAAATAAAAATGCTCGCTGTTAAAAAATTTGGTTATATGCCTGATTTTGACATAGTGGATTAGAATTTGAATTGATATAAAAAGCATATTTGATAACATTACTTCACGCTTTAAATAATAAATAACTTAACCAAATTAATATCAAATATAAATTGTTGAATACGTGACAAGTATATTATGATATTCTTTAATAGTCGATCTACTATGGTAAGTAATGTTTTAATTAACAATTTTAAATACCAGTGTTTCAAGTTTTGACTTCTGAAGTGAATCTGTTTTATACCATGTGTTACAGCATATAGCAAACTTATTACTGAAATTTTAAAGGTAGCTTCAATGCAGCAGCGTATGTAATTAGAAAGTTTGCTGTTGAAAAAATTGGTTATGTGCCCCATTTTGACATCACTTATTAGAATTTGATTGGAAATAAGAATATTTGATAGCATTTATCCACAGTTGAATTGATAAAGTTAATATCAAATATTAACTATTGAACAACACTTATGTGTGATTTTAAATGTTTTTTAAATGTTTTTAAGAGTTTTATATTATTAATATTTTTTGTACACATGGCAAATAAATTGATAAAAATAAATAAATAAATAAATAAATAAATAAATCAACAATTGTAAGCTTTAATGCAGCAGCTTATGAAGTGAAAAAGGTTGCTGTTGAAAAATTTGGTTCTGGGCCTGATTTTGACATGGATTAAAATTTGAATTGAAATGAAAAGACTATTAGCTAAAGTTGTTTCACTCTTTAAATGAACTAATCAAGTTGATATCAAATGTAAATATTATTGAATAAGTATCAAATATCTTTTTACTTAACAATTGTTTATATCCGCAATCTTTTGACTTCAGAAGTGAATCTATTTTATACCATGTATATAGCAATCTTATTGCTAATCAAACTTAAGTTAACTCTTAAAAGTAGCATTTTTATTGTATGAATTGTACGATATGTTTTACCATTTTTGCAATGATTTTTTACGGTAAAAATAAACAAACGAATGTAGGATGGTGTAGTTTCTTGCATAACGCCTAGTCTTGAAATAGTGTATCATCTCACACTCTATTAAATGTTAGCCATGATATTTGTATATCTACTTCACTTTAAAAAAGTGTAGAATTCTGATAAGCTCCAACTATATGACTAACATTTCCAAACGAATAACACATAAAAATTAACTGCTGGTTTTCTAGATATATGTTGACTCCAACCTGCATCGTGCATTTGATGGAAAAATAGCTGTGTTATTCGAACAACTTTTCATACATAAATATTCGCCATGTTGACACCATAGTCATGTGTGACCACGAAAAGAGCATAAACAGTACACACCAATGTATTTTTTCTGGAGATTAGGTAGGGTATTAATATTAGTTTACTATCATTTTGGAGAATACTTGCCAAATATTCACATTGACCTCGTATATTTATATATCATGGTAAAGGAAAACACATGTAGTCCAGTAGAAATTTTTCCAAACCTAGAAATTGTGATTACTGTTGGATTTTTTTAGCAGATTCTTATAGTATGTGTGTCACTGGACACATGGAGCTTGGTTGTAAACTTGACAACCGTGGGCAATGTTTTCAAGATGGCCACCAGTCTCAGAAGTCAGAATGTCATGAATGCCAAACCAACCATCATACAATATTGACTAATACATCAGTGTAAGCTATATTCAACATGCTGAATTCATTTTTGATTAGATTATACCCGTGTGGTCAAAGAGGCATGCTGAGAATCACATTGAATCACTCCAGTTACATACTCGTATAAGTAGATCCCAACTAAATCATTGGTGATATCTATTGACTTTGGCATGTGGAATGAAAATCTATGGGAGGAAATGAGTATTGTTATTTAGAGAGTACAAACTACAAACACATAAATAATGTTAACACACTAATTACACAGCAAACATAAGCATCAAGTATGATTCGTTGGCGGAGGTTTTCAGAACCATGTAACAACAGTCGATGATGAAAAGAAAGTCAAGACACCAACCATCCAAAAATCAAGGTCACTCAGCAATGTCCGCATTTTGACACGACCCACCCACTTCCTGATAGTACCTGCCAACATCCTCCCATCCCCAGACCACTAATCAACAACAAATACATATTACGTAGTTCAGGTCTTCACCACTGGTCCACATCATCCACTACCACCCATCGTCCTGATAGCACCCATCCTTGTCCTAAAAAAGCTCAGCTCCAAATCTGACCCCGATCACCAAGTCCTGATAGCATGCTTCCCATCCTGACAGCACCCATGACTTGACAGCACACACCAGTACTAATATTACCAGCCTCTCATCCTGCTTGAAGCCACATACACATTGGCATAGCCCAGATACAGACACATTTTGATACTTGCACAATTCACATATATAGTCCTTTTAATATCTAGGCACTGTCCATTATGTCCAACCATAACACTAATAAATTACATTAATCTTTCAAGCATCCATAGTCCCGATTACTATAGCGTGACTACAGAAACAGTCACTCCATGTACATGTGTGTACAATTACGTCTCAGCCAAGTCATTTTAGTCACAGCTAAAGTAGGAACATTTAGTGTTTATGTATAATGCCTTCCATGGACATAGGACAGGAATATATTTAGTTAAGTGTATGAAATGAGTACATCACTCTTTTTCTCCAGCACCCACCCTTGTGCAAATTGTGCACATGGGTGATACTTTGAAACGTTGGCTCAAACCACTTTTGTTAGTAAATACATACAAATAAATAATAAATGATATTGGCACACTTCATTGTACTGACAACTTAGCACCTTCCAGGTATCAATTGTGATATGAAGAAAGTGAGTTTTGGAACAACCGTTAAAAGTGAATGTAAATTGAGATAGGGACGTTCTTATACCACAATTTAGAATCTTTTGCAATGAGCAAGAAATCAAACAACAGGCCAAGCTATGGATTTCTGAGCTTGGATGTAGTATACTTGGCCCAGACGGAGAACTACCTGGATTACCCAGGCTGGATTAACTCCGATTTGAAGCTCAAATAAGTATATTTCAAGTTAGTAATTGATCACTGAAAATGCACTTGGCATCTAATATGCAAAAGCTATGGGATGAAAAATTAGTGTCTATGGTAATGGGAACATAATGCTCTCCATGGCACAGACATTCTCACACACTTCAGTAGAACATCCCTATTAAGACTGCCCAAGGACTGACATCAAGTTGTTTAATATAGGGGTGGTCTCTTTAGGGTCGTTTGTAATGGTCTTTTATGAACATGGGACTGTTATATGTTTCAACACCACGGGTATCCTTTTCAAATTAAAAGTAAAATTTTCAAAATATCAGTTCAAAAAATGTTTTTGTGAAAAAGTTCTGAAGAAAATCATATGAGCTACTAAAGGATGAATGCTCATTTTGGGCGCGTTTATGTCGGTAGGCTTTATCAGATCAACTGACTAGACTCACGCCATTTTCTGGTCGTGTTTCTTAGCATGATTCACTGACAGCTACATCGCGTAAAAGAACCATTCTATCATTCCGTGCAAAAATCACCGCCAATAACCCACGCTGATTGGTCAATCTTCGTGCTCAATTTTGCGATGGAATGAACGCTAAAAAAAACCACGGCGCTAGTCTAACCTCCTCACAATATCAATACAGCCGCTGGCGTAGTAAGGCCATGAAGGCGTGTTCATGCTGTGCGGAGTGCAACAGTTTAGACTAACTCCTCCACGCGCTCAAAACTGTAGGAATTGACGTCTCCGTGCGCTCAAAACAAACGAAATTGACTTGAATGTTGAATGTTATAATATGATTTATTTTAAAATAAAATCATGAAAATGGATTTTAGTCATGATAGAATGGTGATTGACCACTCGATTGTCGTGTCAATCGCAAAATTGAGCATGCTGACGTCTGATTTACCCTCACTTCGTTCGGGTAAATCAGACGTCAGCATGCTCAATTTTGCGATTGACATTCCAATCTCGTGGTCAATTCCTACAATTTAAATTATAACTCGCAGAACTTCTAACCTCTATTACCAATAAATAAACATTGCCTGATAAACATATCACATACTTATCAGCTGCTAAAGAGACATAACTACAAGTTGTAAATAATATTATACCTTAACCATTACATACTATTTTTTTGATAGTTTACAAATGTCAAAAATGAAATATGCATTAAACGTTTATGAATTTTACAAATCCTTAGGTGAAATATGAAATGCTAACAAAGGAAGTGCAATAACTAATAACTTCTCGAATAACTAGCTCTTCTTAAGATAGAAATATGGTATAAAAGAAAAGGCTTCATACAAAAGTGCTCCTTTTTCTGAGGCTGGACCCTTAGTAGACTTTCAGTGAATGTCATTAAGATTTTCCATGGATATTAACAACGACTTACATATCATGTTTCATGGCAGTTGAATGCATGATCCACCAGTGAATAAAACTTACAGTACATAAAACTTTTAACTAATATGCCTTGCTGAAAACATCATGTGGAAACAGCTGAGGCCTTGTGAGATGCCGCCACCGCATGTTATGGTACACTTTTCCCCAAAACATCAGCAGTTGTCTCATCATCCAAATCCTCATATTCGCCCGACTTAGACCGTGCGGTGTTAATGTAGTCCCCGACTGGTCCTAGAACACATCCCAGAAGACATAATGCACACCCCAGCCACTCTAGCCAGTTGCCCAGACCAGGGTGGATGGAGGACATAAACGTTTGCTGAGAAATCATGAGGACGATAAACTCATAATTAAGTATGAATGCCACCACCACTGATGGCAAGTACTTTGTCAAAAATACAGAGGAAATGAAGTATACAGATACGCCTACGCCATGAACGATCACCATTGAAATACAAAATCCGTCGGTGAGTATTACCATGGGCTCCGCTATAATGCTTATTACTGTGGATAAAATCGTTACTGATAGTGTTATCCAAAAGGTAGTCACAGCTGTTGATTCTACATGCCTTTGCACTTGTGACATGAATTCCAAACACACCACCATAATGAACCCAGAAGCCGACAAAATTAAGTACCCTTTCCATTCAGGTCCACTGCCGCTGCCGCTACCGCCGCCGCCGCTATACATTTCAGAATCATACTGCAGTGTCAAGTTGTCAGCTTCTACTGTTACGTTAGACTCCAACAAATATTCAAAAGAAGCCGCTTCATTTTTACTGCGACAGGGACTGCTCCAATTGCTCACCGGGTTCCGGTGTAAACCGGAATGTTTGAACAGAGCTAGCGGCTGTGACACAAGTATGACGCCGAGGATGGAGACGGTGGCTGCGAGACCCACCAGCGGCGTGAGGCGACACCGGATGGCAGCCCAGGCAGCGGCCCAGGCCACGGTGAGGGCCGTGACGATGCCGGCAGCGGTGCCCACGGGCAGGAACTTGGCGGATGCGTAGAAGCTTACGTTGTGCAGCATGTAGGCCACCACGGCCCCTGCGAGAGGCGGAAGCGCCTGGCGGGGAATCCACACAGATTGTGTCACCGTGAACAGTGCCAAGACGACTCCCATGGCAAACGTGACCACAAACCTGCAATAATGTATAGCAATTTCCAATGAGAACCACATCTATTTGTAGCTGAGATATACTATCTGTAGAATTTCAGTAGACCTGGGGCCTGTTTCACTATCATTTTTACGTCAAAGAGTACGAGTAACGATTACGGATGCGATTACGTGTACGATCTGATTGTATTTACGGGTGTTTCACGAACCCCTTTTTTGATGTCCGTAAGAGCAGTAAACCCCGCAGGCGTTACGACTACAATATACAGTACTGTTAACGATATCAGACCCTGGATGTCACATGAACATACCATTCTTGACTTCCAAACCAATGTGTCGGTGTGTGGGAATCTCTTTCACACGACACACATATTTGATGTTACTCCATTGAGTTGAATTTTGCTTTTTAACTAAAAATAACCCTTGTGATGTTTGAAACCGGGATTGGTTTTGGGTGGGTATTATATAGGTGGTGGCTGTGGGTGTGAGGGGGTGGGGGTGGGTGGGTGCTGAGGGCTGTATGAATTGCCTATAATTCTATAAAGCAATGTCAAGACTAGACATCCGTCCTGCACTAAATATGTGCCGTCTACGGTACGTCCTTTTAGAATTTCCTAAGATCGTGTGATTTGAGTAATGCCTAGGGCACATTAGGCTGCATTGCTAGTCTACCGCCAGTCTACTGCCGAATCTTACGGAGATCTTGACGATCAGTGAGTGGTCAGTGAGGAAAATTGGGGGTCCAGAGTAAAATGATGTCATCGTGGACTGGAGGGGTGCAGACATCAAGAGTGAGAAATTGTGTGAATATTTGTTTTTTTTCCATTGCATGCTAACGTACGCGACGCTGCTTGCATAGTTTCCATTAATATGGGTAGTAGTAGTGATTACCATAGGCACTAATTTTTCATCCCATAGCTTTTGCATATTAGATGCCAAGTGCATTTTCAGTGATCAATGACTTACTTGATATCTACGTATACGAGCTTTAAGTCAGAGTTAATCCAGGTAGTTCTCCACGTATACTACATTCAAGCTCTCTGAAATCCATAGCTTGATCTGTTGCTTGACTTTTGCTCATTGCAAAAGATTCTATATTGTGGTATAAGAACTTCCCTATCTCAATTTACCTTCAGTCTTAAAGGTTGTTCCAAAACACCTTTTCTCCATATCATACTTGATACTTGGAAGGAACTAAGTTTTCAGTACAATGAAGTGTGCCAATGTTATTTATCATTTATTTGATTGTACTGACTAACAAAAGTGGTCAGAGCCAACGTTACAAAGTAGTATTACCCATGCCCAAAATTTGCACAAGGTTGGGTGCTGGAGAAAAAGAGTGCTATACTCATTTCATACACTTTTCTCAATATATCCCTTTCCTATGTCCATGGAAGGCATCATACATAAACACTAACTTTTCTTAGCTGTGACTAAAATGACTGGACTGAGACCTAATTTTACACATATGTACATGGAGTGATTGTTCCTGTAGTCACCTGCAGTCACTTGTAATCGGGAGTATGGATACTTGCAAGATTAATGTAATTTATTACCCTCCCCCCCAACCCCAACCCCTACCCCCCAAAAAAAACAAAAGACAACAAAAACAAAACAAAACAAATCCGTGGGAATGGGATATACTTTCTATTAAATATTTCAAATATATAATCATGAAGTAATCGCCGCGGGATGGCGACAGTTTAGTTCACTTCAGGTCTGGACGTGCTATAGCGCCAATTCACGTTGTGTAATATGGCACGAGAGCCCCAATGTCAGACTGACATCACATAGACGCTGCACTAAACAACCAATTGCACCCGAACCACCCATTATTACCTCCTGTCTGTTAAACCATCTCTATAATAAGACCATTTCCTCTAATGAGTGCTATTGACACCACTCGAGACTTTCTATTGGTTGATCTTAATTGACAGGTTTTGTATCACATGCATCGCCCATTTTCATGTCCAACTTTTATAGCTGACTGAAATATAGAAGTTCAATAATTCTGCTCTATGGTAATAGCTACTTCCGATGATAAACGTACATATTGGGACTACGTGGTAACACAGGCACCAATACCAGTCTTTGAACACTTATAACGTTGACTTTTGTGTAGATAAGAAGATGTTTTCCCCCAATAGTGCACTACACTTATGCTAGCTGGTGCTTGTGCATGATCACAGACGATGCCCAACCGCTCTCGACGAGAGGTCAATCATTTCATTATTACAGTTGCGCATACCAATGTCCCTTAATAATATTCTGAGCATAGTTATTGTGTAGGCTATAGCTCAAGATCCTTTATTTGTACCATGTGTGTTATTCATTACACAGACCACAAAACGTGAGAAAGTTGTGGCTAGATTTATGCTAAATACTAAGCAGACGCCTACCTGCAGGCGTTGAGCTGGAAGTCGGGCATGGCTCCACCCAGCACCTGCGCGGCACACATGGACGCTGCCGAGGCCGCCCCGGCGAGCACCCCGAGAGCCTGCAGCAGACACGACCTCACCCCGAGCGACACGGCGGGCAGCGGGCCCATGATAGCGCAGTCACAGCTTAGTACATCAAAGATCTATCACGTGTTCTTCTTCTTCAGGAATGATACACGCACATCCTGGTAATGTATTTCTCCTCATAGGTGATAACAACTCCACTACATTCCACATAACTTATCCAGTATCACCTATGGGAATGATGGTTTGTTAAGAAGCTTTTACTCGCATCTAATGGGAGGGGTTCAATGAATTTGTGTCCGACTAGCAGACCGATGCTAGGACTTGATGACACAGGTGTGTAGGTAGTTGGAGACAGTTGTGGCTATTTCCAGAAAAGATTACACTTTGTGGAGTATGTTCCCGCGTCTAGCTATGATTGTTGATATATGTATATTGGGTGTAGTGATTCAAACTGCTTTACAGCCATCGTCAACGTCATCGTACCCCATGGACCCTTGTTGTCTCTATCATCTTATTGCTCCGCTGGTTCTAGTGAATGTTCTATTTAATGATAGGGGGTCAGAAGGTTCTTAGATTTTAATATTCACCGAAACTTAAATGTATTATATGACTTAATGCTTGGCTTACCGGGGGTACATATTAATACAAATCTTTTGGGCCACTTACACCATTGCAATCACTGTTGCTAACATGCCATAAAGGTGTGAACAAAAATACAACGCCACCGTCATCGTTAAAATAATGCCGTGCACGTCGATTCTTTATGCACACCCGCCCTGAAGACAGTCCTCGTCGCCAGATTTGGTAAATATCGCAGTCTTCACGGTCTCCTTTCCACACGATCGCTGTTTGAGCAACGAGTCTACATGAATCCTTTGACTTTGTATCGCAGCGTTGGCTAATTTTGTGGCATTGCGTGTGAAAAAGGTCACGAGTAATACAATTAGTGCAGTGAACAGTACTATCCGTTTTAAGGACAGTTGAGCTGCAATCATTGTAATTATTATCTACTATTAGATCAACTTTTATAGAAGTACAATCAGACTGCACATTCTCTCATGTTTGCTGAATTTACTTGATTCTTATTGGCGGAGAGGCGGAGTGTAAAAACTGATATCCTACACTACAAAGTTTGAGACATAAAATGATTTGTGCTATCGAAGTCAGTTTCAGTTGAACATTGCAAGTTACCCGATTCACACGAAAGAAAACCTTGACCTGCATTCTTGATAGGACCATTTATACTAAGGTAAACCCAACAGCATGTAGACCCACACAGGGTGACTAATATTGACGTGCCTCGCTATTCGCGTTTAGGGAACGATCATAAATAGTGATACCGTGGGGTTGGGGTGGGGTGGGGTGGGGGAGTCGTCCAAAAAGGTATGGGAGGTGTCGTGCAACTTTTCCTATTCCTTTTTTTTTTTTTTTTTTTTTTTTTTTTTTTTTGGTCGCTGAACTTATCAGATAACTGATAACTGTTTTTTGTCCGGGGGGGGTGGGTGGGTGGGTTACGGTATTTGTTAAAAATACATTCTATTAGAAATATTGTCCAAAAATGCAATGATTATATAGAGGACTTTTGGTTTGATTGGGGTGTGGGTGTCACTCAACTTTTTAAAATGTTGATTGGGGTGGGGGTAATCGGTTAAAATTAATTATCTAAAAGTGGAAGGCTACTGAGCTTTTTTTTTCGAGCCCCCAAAAATGGACGACTACACCCCCCCCACACACACACACCACCAATATATAGCCCCAAGAATACCCGAAAACCTGGCCTTGACCAGTTCAGACCTGGGTGGACAAGGAGATTTGCTGTTTTTGTGCTGTGCATCTGCACGACGTGGGCGCAATTTATAGCTGACCCTTCTTTTGTGTTGCAAATGAACTGGCTGCTTTTGCCAAATCTGGTTTGATGGGATGATGTACATTTTGTCACGCTCCGCAAGAATGAAACAAAGTTCCACTTAGGGGAGGGGGGCATGGTCCGGTCAAGTTTTGGATATTCCACTTTTCCACTTTTTTGTAGGTCTAATATTTTACCTTGCGTGTTAAAACTTTTCAATTCAGAATGCCACTATTTACTATTTAAATGTGGCATCACACATTAATCAATATTATGATTTACATTCCTGGTATATAATAGATATCATTTTATGGCATATATAAGTAATATTTGAATGTATATCGCGAAATACTGTGCAGATATTCTTCGATTATGTCACAAATCTGATATTTTCACTTTTGGGGGGAGTGGGGGTCAAGAAAAAAAAAGAGAACACCGTTGCACTTTTGTGGAGCGTGACAACATGTACATCATCCATTAAATCTGAACTAATAACGGTCCAACTCAATGAACACATTCAAGGCCATGTAGATAAGCTACGGTTTACACTCTGCATCTCAGGTATGTAAATCGGTGTCTCCACCTTTAAAAAACATGATTTGGCTTTTCAAAGTGAATAGTCCCTTAATAACTAGGCTGTCGGGCTGCTATAGTCAGGAGGCAGATCCTAGATATGTAAACCAAGGTCATGCTTGTTTTCAAATACTTGAATACTTGAATATCTTAAGCGTTGTAAATGTAGTGTTGCCAGGTCGGCATATCACCTTTAAACCATGTTTCACCCTACTCAAGAAAGTGATCTCAACAGCAAGTGGGTTATGTCCAATGTTCTACTCTTTTGGGGATTCTCCGCGCTGACGATAACAGAGTGTTGTAACATTTGTGGAGAGCCAAAGATTGAAAGCATGTACTAAGTATATGTGTGGTACTTTGGTTACCTCACGAATAATTTACTATGTTTACAACCCTCGTGTGTGATACTGTGGTTTATCACACTTTTATTCTGACTGTGTGTGGTACTTCGGTTACCTCACATCTATTTTACTAAATTTATTACCCTCGTGTGTGATACTGTGGTCTATTACACGTTTTCTTACTAAACACGTGCGTGGTACTTTTTGTTACCTCACGTCAATTTTACTAGAATTACAACTCTCGTGCGTGATACTGTGGTTTATCACACGGTTATTCTTCCCATGTGTGTGGTACATGTATTTGAATGGTTATTTAAACACTTCACGTGAAGTGCTTCAATTACACATCTCCCGTCGTTTGTTTGTCCTTTCAGCATGCCTCCTAACCTAAGAAGAGAGCCAGCACTAAGCCAGTCAAGCGTCTGGGTAAAGGTACAGCCAAACGCTCTGCTAAGTCGACCTTCACCAGTCCACAACCACCTGTAGAGGAGACACCAGTTGAAGGGGAGGTTCACTCTCTTACTTTGGCCCAGATCCAAAGAGAGTTGGTCGCGATCCAGCAGCAAATGTCTCTGCTCACCCAGTCACTGGCGCAGCAGAATGCAATCATCGTCACTACTGTTGCCCCCTACGCAACCCACATCACCTTTCTTCACACAGTCGCAGGCCTCGACCTCTGCACCTCTAGAGCCATCACCTTCAGTAGCTGGGGCAATCGACCATCTTTTGGTGAGGATCCTATGGACATTTTCCTCACGCTTGGTGGTAGTCTGGTTATTAAAATTGTTTCTAAGATTCATGCGGGCCAATATGTTGATTTAACTTTACTGTCTTCCGAAGCAGATTCGGCTCAGCAGCTAGAATTTGACCCTATTACAAAAGTGCTGACCATGGCAGGAGTCTCCTGCTGCCAACAAAAGAGCTTCTACCTTCCCCGGTACATGGCCTTAGACTTGAAGCGTATCTCAGATATTTTGATGTGTTAGAAAAACGTTTATTGTGACTGGATTTTTAAAGAAGGTTTCAGGATTCCATCATTGATTCAAGTTAATCCATCTAAAGGAATGTACACCAATCATGCGTCGACTTTACTTAATCCTGAGTTTGTGGACTATTTTATTTCCCAAGAGCTTGCTCAGGGGCTAGTTCTGTAATATTGCTTGTAAGTCTTCTCTGGTGTGAACGGTCCTTGGGAAGTTGTGTGGGGTTTTGTTGGTCGTGTTGGGTTTCCCCACCTGTTTTGAAAAATAAATACGTCAACTCCACCCAGTCCTATCTGGTCTTAGAGAGTTGACAATTACACATTATAACACTATCTGTGACACATCCCTAAATCCTGCATTGTGATTGGCTTAGAGCCAAATCAGCCGGTCACCTATTTCTCCATAGATCTAGTGAAGTATTGTTGTGGTGATTCGCATGCTTTGATATGAAATTTAGTAGGGTTATAGTTGAGTTTTAACATGCATGGTACTTTCTAGTACATTCAGAACCAAGTAGACTTATACAGTCTTTGACTTGGGCTGGGCGGGGATCGAACCCCGGACCTCTGGGTCAACTGCGCCGCTTAGCTACTAGCCTACAAAGCCAACGCTATACCAACTACGCCACATCCACAAGGTTAAAAACCTTTGCTTCAATGACGTATTGATACCCACTACTAGCTCTGATGTCATGTCTTACGTCCAACGCATGTCCATGATGGTTAAGGATCTCCTTTATAGTACTGAGTAGATCTAGTGAAGTATTGTTGTGGAGATTCGCATGCTTTGATATGAAATTTAGTAGGGTTATAGTTGAGTTTTAACACATGCATGGTACTTTTTAGTACATTCAGAACCAAGTAGACTTATACAGTCTTTGACTTGGCCTGGGCGTACCATGCATGTTAAAACTCAACTCCCAGAGGTCCGGGGTTCGATCCCCGCCTAGGGCAAGTCAAAGACTGTATAAGTCTACTTGGTTCTGAATGTACTAAAAAGTACCATGCATGTTAAAACTCAACTATAACCCTACTATATTTCTCCATAGTCGACTGGGCAATAGTGCCCTCTAAAAGTGGGTCACACTTTCAGCTATCAATTCAAATAAGTAAATCAATATATAACCATATTGGCCATCTGTACACTCACTTATTGCATGCCAATGCTAAAGCATTGTGTGTACGTTGGATTTTCTGCAAAATTTACTTGCAAATAAAGCGTAGATGATTGAGACCAGAAAAAATTGTTTACTGTTTACATCATCATCATCATCATCATCATCATCATCATCATCATCATCATCATCATCATCATCATCATCATCATCATCATCATCATCATCATCATCATCATCATCATCATCATCATCATCATCATCATCATCATCATCCTCATCATCATCATCATCATCATCATCATCATCATCATCATCATCATCATCATCATCATCATCATCATCATCATCATCATCATCATCATCATCATCATCATCATCATCATCATCATCATCATCATCATCATCATCATCATCATCATCATCATCATCATCATCATCATCATCATCATCATCATCATCATCATCATCATCATCATCATCATCATCATCATCATCATCATCATCATCATCATCATCATCATCATCATCATCATGATCCTTCTTTCTGTAGATGAACCATTGCCAACGGTTGCCCGCTATTGTGCAAGGTGTGAGAGCTAGTATTGACAATATCATTTCTCCATGAGTCTCTGTTTTCAGCTAACTTGATGATATTATCAAAATTTGAGTCTGGGTAGATGTTGATTTCTGCTAGATCACGTTTTATTTGATCTATCCATGTCAGTTTTGGTCTTCCAATTTTTCTTGTATTTTCTTTCAGACATTCATCTAATGCTTGTCGAGCAGGTGTGTTTGGATCTAGTCTGCATATATGCCCCAACAATCTCTTTCTTCTTTGTGTGATAGTATTGCTCCATTGACATTGACCTGTGAGCTGATATAGATCTGTGTTACTAATCTTCTTTGGATAATAAATACCAATTGCAATTCTCAACAATCTTCTGTGGAATGTATCAATTCTTTTTGACATTGATGATGTTAGTGTCCAGAGTGCACAGTTATACAGAAATATTGATGTTATGAAACAGTTGAAATATCTAATTTTCAGATCGAGAGAGATGTTTTGACTTGAATATTTTCCTGTGAGATTTCATGTGTGTCATAACTAGTGCTCTTCTGTGTTTGATGTCTTGTTCAGTATCTAAATATGAACCTAATAGCTTGCATTTTTTCCATTCTTCTTTTGCAGGATGTTTGGTGTAGTTGTGTTCTTTCAAAATTTCGTCTCTTGGAGGAACTGGTATTGTGAATTCTTCTGTTTTACTATCATTTACAATGAGATCTGCTTTTCTTAACATGTTTGGAACAGTTTCTTTAATCATATCAATGACTTTCACATCTGTTGATGCCCATGTGGTATCATCTGCTATTTAGGAGAGATTGTAAAGAGAGTTTCCTCTTTGATGTAACTTTTCCATTTCACACTTGC
The DNA here is from genome assembly GCA_019095985.1 of Streblospio benedicti. Lineage (NCBI taxonomy): Eukaryota > Metazoa > Annelida > Polychaeta > Spionida > Spionidae > Streblospio > Streblospio benedicti. The sequence continues at coordinate 31,906,969 of CM032661.1, forward strand.
AAAGTTTTCAATATGATATGAATGGTCAGATCTTTCTTCAGGAGTTAGTGCCATGGACAGATAAAAGATGAACAATATTGCTGACAAGCAATCTCCTTGCATGATACCAATTTCTGTTTTGATTTCATCACTCATTTCATTTCCAACTCTGACTTTAATAAATACATCATTGATCAATATGTGCAATATGTGTAATTCTTCTGGCGAAAGAACTTGTTTCAGTCCTTCAAATAGCTTCATTCGATTTACAGTATCAAAAGCTTTCGACATATCGAGCATTAGTATGAATATGATGTAGTTGCTTGAAATTATTGCTTTCTCCACCAATATTTTTACTGCAAACACCTGTTCTGTTGTACATCTACTATTTTGATATGCAGCTTGATCTTTTCCAATTCGACTACTTATTCTATCCCAAGATCTTCCAATTAGACATATAGTAAGAATTTTTCTCAATACAGAAAGCAGCATAATGGGTCTTAGATTTTGCCTTGGTCCCTTTTTCTTGCCTGGTTTTGGTAAAGGGGCTAAAATACCAATTTTCAACTCTTTTGGATGTTCTCCTGTTTCTGCACTTGTATTGAATATTTCTGCTATTTTATGATGAATTTTAGGTGGAGCATATTTAATGTGTTCAGCATGGACTTCATCTACACCACAACTCTTACCATTCTTCATGCTTTTAGCTGCTTTTCTTTTCTGTACTGTTTACAACATAAAATAACCACTGGTACTAGTCACGAACAAGGACTGGTGATTAGTTTTAAATAATGTTTATCCCCCTCACAGTAAGTATATACGAGTTATACTTACTGATCCTGACTCCCTGAAGGCCATAAACATTAACTAATCACCAGTCCTTGCAACCTCCAACAGGGAATCATAACGTCCTCTTTCAGCGAGACGGACGGATTGCTTCCCGGCGACTTTCCTAGGAGCCTCGATTTGGAGGTTGCAGTCCTTGTTCGTGACTAGTACCAGTGAAAATAACAGAATGTTTTCAAAATTTTCTGAATAAGACTTCCAGTTCCTAGTATACGTACGTATTTCTAAGTAAGACTGACATGAAATAGTACGTCTAACATTACATCTAAACATATGACGTTTGTTATACTACACAGAGATGCGTAAGACGTTTACAAATATCGCAATGGCGAAAGACTTTTGCTGTGCGTTGAACCCGATTAATTCCATGCTATTTTCGTGAGGCTTTTCATCAAATAGTATGTGCTAATGAGGGTTTATCGTGTTATAATGAATATATATCATGGTTTGTCGGTCACCACGTATGAATGCATGCCCCCATGTAGTGAATATTGCCCTCGCAAGCTCGGGCAATATTCACCACATTCGGGCATGCATTCATACATGGTGACCTCCAAACCATGACATATTTGTTCACTAATTCTCTTTTTCCACCTTTAAAAAAACAACAAGCTCAGCCCGTTCACATTAGTAGACATTTGTTTGTACACCAATTTTATTTAAATTTTAAGTAATACCTCACATATAAATGTGTTCTAATTGAGTAATAAACCAAAAATAACAATTTTTTAACTCGTTTTAAAAATTGATTTTTGGTTTTTGCAAAATTAGTGTCTCACACGGTTTCTGTTAATGGTCCGTGATCTTAAGTTTTCTGTGCGGTAAGTGACCAAGGTATTGTTGGTAGTAAGTGACCTAAATTGTTAACCCGGATATCCGGAAAGTAACACACTGCCCATTTCTTCTACAAGCTTCAACAGTCAAGATGTGCTAAGATTTGCTCTTTAATTTAGTAACCACCTCTACCCCAGCCACCACCCTATGTTTGGTGGTTTTAGTCATAACAATGCTCAAGGGTACAGTGTTTATTTTTAATTTTTTGTTTAGTTAATTTTACTGTTTTTTCTATGATTGTCTCCTACCAATGTGTAACGTAGTAAGTCTGTATGTATCATGTATTGTACTATGGGTCGTGTTGGGTTACCCCACCTGTTTTGAAAAATAAATACGTCAACTTCACCCAGTCCTATCTGGGCTTAGGGAGTTGACAATTACACACTAATTCTCTTTTTCCACCGCTTTTTTTTTCAAAAACAAGCCCAGCCCGTTCACATTAGTAGACATTTGTTTGTACACCAATTTTACTTTAATTTTAAGTAATACCTCACATATAACTGTATTCTAATTGAGTAACAAGCTAAAAAGATAATTGAAGAATAATATGATTTTCATTGTCTTAAAAATCTTTAAAATTAGATTTTTGTGAACCTTAAAGCGCAAAGCTTATGAACTTAAAGATTTATGAAAATATATATGTATTTAGACAAATAGCTTCCATCTAATGATAATAATAGACGTCTCCTATCCTTTCATATCTCAAAATTTGAAATCTATAATAAGTTGTAAAGAAATTCTCATTTTGACATGGATAATCCTTTTGTCCAGTGAGAATTGAAGAGGTAGATGGATTTTGTAAAAAGTGCGTTGTTGCTGAAAAGTTAGTTCGTGATTACATATATACAACATTTGGAAACTTTAAATATTCAGCAAATCTTACTAGTAAACAGAAAACAAACCGCGATTTAATTAACGCTGCACGAACTAACTAGTCATATGATGAATATAATTTATTAAATTTGCATCATAATAAGGAATTAAAGAAACTTTAGTTAGCTGAACTGGATAAATGTCTGGTCCATCACAATATGGATGCCAAGATTAACTTCCCCCAAAGCTGAGAAATTGTCATGTGACCTCACATTGGCAAAACTATTTATGAAATGAAATGTATCTTTTGATGGAAATTCATTTATCCTGGATATAACATATATAAGTATCACAATAGTTTTTAATCAAGGATAACACACAGTTCACACACTAAGCTTTCAATGGCATCCGCCATCTTGATCACAGTGGTTGACGTCATTCGTCGTCACTGGGACCTCGGGGACCTCGGGTTGCGCGCCCCCCTCCCCCTCTCGGGTGAGGACATTGTTCCAGATGGAAGGAAGCTGGTACCTGCCCCCATCTCTATTTAGTGAGGGCTTGAGTTTCCTGATATTAATGGCCTCCTTCACGCCACGTTCAAAATATTTAGGTTCTACACATAAAATGTTGGTCCCTTCGAGCGAGACACTGTGTCCTTTACTGTCTGTGTGCAGGTGGCGAGACACCTCTGATCCAGCTGAACTGGGTCTGCGGTGTTCTAGGAACCTCGCTTTTAATGCCCGTTCAGTCTCTCCCACGTATGAGGCCTCACAATCCTGGCACTTAATCTGGTAGACAGGTCCAATTACTCGTTCTTTCTCCAGGGGGTCCTTGGGTCTCACCAGTAGCTGTCTTAGCGTATTCACAGGTTTAAAGAACACCTGCACATTGTATTGGTGCATCACCCTTCTCATGTGTTCAGACACTCCTTGAATATATGGTATCACTACCTCACCTGAGAGGGGGAGGGGGGCGCGCAACCCGGGAATCTCCCGAGGTCCCAGTGACGACGAATGACGTCAACCACTGTGATCAAGATGGCGGATGCCATTGAAAGCTTAGTGTGTGAACTGTGTGTTATCCTTGATTAAAAACTATTGTGATACTTATAGAAATGAAATGTAGTGAAGACGCTGTACCAGAATTCAGTGATGAATCGGATGATGATAATGATGAAGTGTTAATGGTGCTTAATACATACTAATATTATACAAATGTGGTGGAGATATCAGCCAATATCTCACTGAGTGGTTTCGATAACAGTACGAGTGAACGGAGCAAACCACCACTTTGCCAATTGGGCTATGTGTACTTTACAACCTTCCATCAAGACCTCTATAAATACACCACCTCTATTATAAGATTATTTAAAGAATAAAGTAAATAAAATTTGGACCAACCTAAATTTAATTCTATTTTGATTTAGACTGTGTTAAAGCAGCAGAAATAGAACAAAGAACAAAAGAAAATATTAAAAGTATGACATTTCGTTTGTTTTATACTCTTCATGAACAGTTTCACTTTCTTTACATGATTGGTAACATTAGTACTGTTCATTGTAAAAGACATTTGATAAGGGGGGGGGGGTCACCTATTTTGTACATGAAAAAATAAAGGGGGTTGCCTTTTTTGTACATAAAGATAAGGGGGTCATGAATTTTGTACATGAACATCAGACCAAATTCTCGCACTCCACCTCACAATAAATAATGGGCAGTCCCCAAGTGACATAGCACTAAGGGAGCACACATAAATTACTTCACAGATGGGGTCGGCCATTTGGTGTGGGGACGGGGTTGCTCAGTATTACATGGTGTCCAAGGGTGGTCATTCAATTTTAAATGTTAGAAAAGTGGGGGTCACTCAATTTTATGTCCGACACATTGAGATTTTCTGCACTTTTGGCGCGAATTGAGAAAACTGCAAGAATTTCAACAGGAATGGCGTAGCAATATATATGTTTCATACCAAAACCAATTTATTCTTTTTTAATGCAAGAATACAAGCTAATCACTGTCTGGATCAGAAGCCTATTCAACTACTTTGCATAACATTCAATCATCAAAATATGTATCGGTTCAACTGTTGTAGAGTACACTTTTATTGTGCAATTAGGTGGATGGGGGTGGGGGTCACTCAATTTATAAGTTTTTTCAAAGACGGAGGGTCACTCAATTTTTCATTTTCAGAAATGGGGGATCACTGAATTTTTCAAAGTTGGTTAAACCAAATGGCCGACCAGACCTGGGAAGTAATTTATATCTATGTGCGCTCCCTAATACATGTAGAAATAAAACAGCAAATTATTTGAAGAAATACTTCGTGTTATATGCAGGAAAGTCTACACACAGTGCTAGTGCCAGTGAAAACGATCTTTCCATTAGCTTGTACGTCGAAATGCCTCATGTGCCTGATATTTCCCTGTACACATGGTACAGTATAGATTTACCAATATTGATAATTGATTTACCAATAATCAATATTTTTGGCGGGAGTACGGGGGTTGTCACCTGGATATAGTATACGGCAGATAGTTCTAGAAATATTCAGCAAAAAAAAGTTCTTGAAGTCAGTGTAGAAGCGAGATGATTAGAAATTGCAAATGTAGCATCTGTATTTTTATCATTTTCACAGTATGTCTACCCTGGGTATATTGTCAAGGCGTTTCCACTCCAAGACCTTCGAAGTCTTATGATTATACCGAAGATAAGTCTTATAATTATACCGAAGATAACTGGGAACATTCACTTTTCAACAACAAAGAAGAATGTGCAAAATTTGCACATGTGAAAATCAATCCTTTTGAACAGAAAACGTTAGATTTGAATGAGATTGATGCAAACGGTTCAATTTGTGCAAACAGACATTTCAGCGCTGTCGACTTGCCTGTGACTGCGCTGACCAGTTTTCCTGGATGCGGAAACACGTGGGTGAGACATCTGATTGAGCAGCTCACAGGCATCTACTCGGGCGGATTCTATAGGGATTATGAACTTAGATATGGTGGTTTCCCTGGTGAAGGAGTTGACAACCGTTCAGTGATAGTACAAAAGACCCATTCACCGTATCTTACCCACCCTGATTTCGGAGAAAATGAAATTGAAAGGTACGAGCGAGCGATAATAGTGATTCGCAGTCCACAAGACTGTTTACTTGCAGCATTTAACAGACGGATTGCAAAGGCTTCACATATGGAGTCCGCACCACAGGAAGAAATGAAGAGACAGTGGACTACCTTTGCTACTGAAATGATCGATATGTGGACATGGTTCCATAACCATTGGCTAAAAGTAGAGAACAAGTGCATGATGCTAGTAGATTTCAATCGACTCAAGAAAAATATGCCGCTGGAACTCAAGAGGATTGGAAGATTTTTAGGTGTTGAATCAGAATATTTAACTAAGGAGCATCTAAAATGCATCGAGGATAATTCAACAGGTAGATTTAAAAGGAAGAAATCTGTTGTTAAAGCAGAAGACATATCTTCTTCTTTAATCAAACGTAAATTTAATGCAGCAGCTTTTGAAATAGAAAAGCTTGCAGTTGAAAAATTTGGTTTTGTGCCTGATTTTGACATAATGAATTAGAATTTGAATTGATTTTATATACAAAACTTAGTTTTACAATATTTGATAATTACTTCAAGCCTTAAATAACTTCACCAAATTAATATCAAAATTATTTTTGAATAAGTGTCAAGTATATTATGATATTCTTCAATTGTAGATCTACCATAGTAAGTAATGTATTAATTAACAATTCTAAAGATCAGTGTTTCAAGTTTTGACTTCTGAAGTGAATCTATTTTATACCATGTGTTACTGTATATAGTAAACTTATTGTTCACGATACTTAAGTTAATTGCTTAAACATTTACTTTTCTACTAGTCCCATTGACTATTGCTCATGTAATTTGTGTTTTTACATTTATTGCACCATATTGTACAATATGTTTAGCATGTTTACAATGATTATATTTACAATTAAAATAATTAAACTTTCTGAGGTCAACTCTTCAATGAGACGAGTTCTCACCTTCACAAAAAACACTATCGTAAACCTCCATTAACAGACCACCTCCTCTCTATGAAGACCACCATCTGAGACCAATAATCCGTGCTGTCCTAATAGAGAGGTTCTATTATTAGTAATAAGACTACCACTGTACAAAGACCACCTCTAAAATACGACCATATTTCAAGTCTTCATAAAGAGACCACAGTAAATAAACTGTTCGTAACGGGACCACCTCTCTACCGAGACCACTTGATTAAAGCGAGTCCCCAGGTGGTCTTAGCAGAGAGGTTCTACTGTACATGCATCACAACTGTCGGGAAAGAGAGTATATTAGAGATAATTAATTAATTAACTTTGTGCATAAAACTAGGGTTGATTTCTTTCTTTGTTTTTTCTAAAGGATAGTTGCTTTTTTGGACCTCTGCTGTTTATCGTTTGTGAAGTATACATTCTTGGCGAAAAGAGTTTCAATATTTTGAATAAACATAAATACATCATTAGTACAATTGAAAATATCAAAATATTGCAATAAACTAATACTAAACAAACACACCAAACTTTAAACACATTTCAATCAGCCAGATGACAGTATAGCAAGAAAAAAAATAGAAAATCAAAATGGCGGACAAGTAAAGCGGAGAGAAGTTGGTGGCGGTGCAGGAGATTTTCAGTCTATTTGACAAGGGCCATACGCGACAGGTGAATTTTATATGATATTTTTCTTAGATTTTAAGCATATATAAATTCCAATCTCCATAATCAACTACAACAATAACAACCATACTGTAATTACGTACCAGTTAAAACATCCACACAAATAAACAGAAGCCTGAAGCACTCCTTTTCTTATCATAACATAAAGGTAGGCCCTTCCATGGCAGAAACGTAATGGTAGAATCGATAGACCTTCACAGTCATCCCATATTGGTTCAAGGTCAAGATACATAGAAAATCGTATTCATTATTGCTTCCTTTTCCTTTCCGATTAACAAATATTAAGCTAATTGTTACATTTGATAAGTGACAAAGCTAATAAGAGAAAGAAAACAACTCATAATGGAGCCCACATCCCCCCTCCCCCACCACTCACAAAAAAAAACAAAATAAAAACAAACACAAAAATAGAAAAATACAAGAACAAAAACAGAAATAAATAAGAAAAAAATGAAACAAAAAACAAACTAACAAGCAAGCAAATACAAAGCACTGGTGTCCATTGTGGTGTTCCATGCCCAGGTGATCCAGGTCCTTCGCGCCTTCGGCCTCAATCCCACCGAGAAGGATGTGAAGGCGCTGGTGGAGGAGTTCGACGCACCGGGCGAGGGCATCATCGACTTCAACGCCTTCCTCGAGCTGATGGCCAAGTGCCCCAGCGATGTAGGCATTACTGGATGCATCCTATTATCGTTCATAATATGATTATAATGGAGGAAATCAGTCAAACCACTTTGAACGGGCATGACCAAACATAATAACAATATATCTATTACAATCATAAAGCAGTTAATTACTTTCATGAGCTTAAACATGCATTTTTCGTTATCAAGCGGCAAGATTATGCAAATCCTGAAAGATTAGCCATTCCACTCAACAGTATTACATAATTAACAGATGTAAAGCGACACATAAGTAAAGGTAATATTACCTATTGAAAGAATCTGAGAAATTGGAAATCTCTGCTTGTCTAAGCTCCTTTCGTCTTTGTAATTGCCATGTACTAATTAAGCTATTACCAAAGCGCTAGCTGGGAAAAAAAGATGGTCTGGGTCTCACACTTACACCACGAAGATCACACAGACAATCGCAAGAAGTTTCCTCTGTTTTGGATTTCAATGAGGGTCTTTAATTGCGACTCAGATGAGATTAATCTTAATGTGAAGGAGTGCAAGGTTTGATTGGAACTCAATGTTCGCAAGTCACTGGGCCTCAACATAGTTGATCTCAAGCCTCTTTATACAGTACATGCCATCAATCTTGATTGGGAGGATGACGTCAAAGTGTCTTGCATCATGGATCTGGTGTTCTAAGAAGGACATCACAACACACAAAGGACTAGCCTGGAAAGCTCTATGCAAAACATGTTCAAGATAATGGAATACAAGTATGACGAGAAATCTAAAGCTTTGTCTTTTCATCCTTCCCTAACTCCTTATTGCTCTATAGCTGTTAGCGGTGGACACTGTCTGAGTTGTGAGTAGTTCCAAAATGGCTATTACACCAGTCTACTACACATAGACCTGAGTGTGCACTAGATGAGTCACACTCCAAATTTCCAGATGTATGGCAAGCTAAAAGGTGTCAATGACACAGGCGGTGGTCATAGATTGAAAGATAGACATAGATATCTGTGAAAGGTGGCCATCATTCAGCCAGCTTGAATAACGACCAAACCTATTTCTAATACTATACAATGAACGCAGCAAGTTCAATATAGTAAAATAGTGCATTGTACATTATTCTATGGTAATTGATAGAGTTTGATGACATTTTGATACACGGGGACAATGGCTATCTTGGTGGCAATCTTAGATTCTGTCAAAACCTACTTTTAACATCATAGATGAACACAGAATGCCTGCGTGGCAGTGTTTTTATTCTGATGATTGAGTTTAGTTGTAAAAATGTTGTTTTTCAAAACATAAGTTTATTTGACAGGGCATGGCTGATCTCTAACCCAGACCCCTCACACCCATTCGACCTTTAACCCTGTAACCAATCTCCCATAACCTGCCGCACGAAGAGACCTCCTTGTTTCAGCAGCTAGTAGCAGCTGGTGCGAAACGTATCCACTTGTGATTTAGACCTCAACGAGTACAAATGTATGCAAGCTTTTCTAAAAGGATTATAAACGTTGGCTATATTGGATACATAACAGTCAACGTTTAATTATACGTGTTGACTCCGCGTTAATTAGTCACCACAAGTGAGTGTTTGTCTAAACAGTTTATACACTGGCTACATATTTTCTACTTTATTGTACCTATTTATATATATTCTTGTCTGTTTGTGTACTGGAATATTCAACATGTCTCAGAAAACAAAAAGAGTGTCTTTTGCTAAAAGATTATACGGATAGTTTTGTCATGTTATTATTTAAAAGTGGCGAGCAACTGTCAATGATCTATGGTTATTTAGTCCGGTTATCTGCAAAGCAAGGGAATTTATAGGAATTAAATGGCTGGTGCATTAACATTGTGAGCCATCATGGACTTCTCGATATTAAATGTGTTTTAACTAGTGGTGCACATACGAATATAATGCACCGCATGAAATAATGTGACTTTGGTTAAAGTGTCTATTTGCACAAGGTACTAGTATCATCAACTATCTTGACTTTAAATTTCTGTAGCTGCAGAACTCCAATCTATTATAGCGAGTGCTCCATTAAAAAGTGGACTTAGATATAAATTCACATTTGCCAGACTGACCCGGTGAAGGAAAATATATAGCAAGCGGATATATCATTGCACTGTTCAATTTTACTTTGTGATTAAGAAGAGCTGTATGCAGTTAATGCAATACATTGATACTTGCATAATGTGCATGAACTGGGTTTAA
>CM032661.1:31917115-31990483 GCA_019095985.1 Streblospio benedicti
GGTATTGTTTGTGACGTATACATTCTTGGCAAGCGTGGGTGCCGTCAGTAACACATGCTTGGAAATCCACACATTATTTTCAATTTCTTAAGCATCAACTCAAGTTAGTAATAATATAAGCTAATACATACTGTGACTGGCTCAAATGGAATTTTAAATTGAGGAAGTTGCCGCTTTTTCTTTGGGGAGACACAAAGGAGAAAAAAACATTATTTACCATTGTCAATTGATTAACAATTTCAAGAAACAGATCATTTCATATGAACACAGCATATTTAACTAAAGGAAACTTGAAAGAGCAAAACACAATTTCTAAAAATAGATCACACAAATATTGTTAAGAAAAACCCCATAAAAAAGAGTTTCAAATTTTTTGAATAAACATAAATACATCATTCGTGCAATTGAAAATATCAAAATATTGCAATGCACTAATACTAAAACAAACACACCAAACTTTAAACACATTTCAATCAGCCAGATGACAGTATAGCAAGAAAAAAATAGAAAATCAAAATGGCAGACAAGTAAAGCGGAGAGAAGTTGGTGGGGGTGCAGGAGATTTTCAGTCTATTTGACAAGGACAATGATGGGGCCATACTTACGCGACAGGTGAATCTTATGTGATATTTTTCTTAGATTTTAAGCACATATAAATTCCAATATCCATAATCAACTATAACAATAACAACCGTACTGTAATTACGTACCAGTTAAGAAAATTCACACAAATAAACCTAAAGCACTCCTTTTCTTATCATAACATAAAGGTAGGTTCTTCCATGGCAAAAACGTAATGGTAGAATCGATAGACCTTCACAGTCATCCCATATTGGTTCAAGGTCAAGATACATAGAAAATCTTATTTATTATTGCTTCCTTTTCCTTTCCGATTAACAAATATTAAGCTAATTGTTACATTTGATAAGTGATACTAGCCACAAATGATATGCCACATACATGTATGCATTCATTCAGATCAGCATACATGCCATGCATGCATGCAAGCAATATTAAAAAGTACACTATTACAATATACTAGCCACAAATAATATGCCACTGCTGATTTATTGATCCTGTATAGCAGCAAATACTGAACAGCACCGAATATTGATCTGTTATTGGCCATTCAATAGTAATAAGACTGTTGTAAAGAACAATAATTGCACTGTGGAAAGCTCAGTTTAATTGGCAGATTGCCCAAAATCGAATCACTTCGGTGTCGCCTCAAACCTCATAGTTGTGTAAAAGTTTGAACGAAATCGGTTCATCGGTACGCCCGCTAGCTTGTCCGAGACATACATACAAACATACAACATACAAACATACAAACAAAGACGTGTGTGAGAGAGAGGGGTATATAAAAAAATACATATATATATATCCGCAAGCATTGGGAAACACATATATATTATGCAAACATTGGTGAATGAAATTATTAAGATAACAACTGATATCATCCAATAAATTCATTCATATTTTAAAAGACAGTCACACGTAGGAGTATAAAAGAATCTGCAAAAAACTTCATAGCAATCACAATCTAGGTTGCCAAAAGGAATTACAGGGCTGCTGACTGGACTACTACTCTCTAGACAGCGAATTATGTGTAGAAATATATCTTGTAATCTGTAGGAAAGTCTACACAGTGCTAGTGCCAGAGTAGTCTCGATCATCCAGAATCTTGTGTGGTTGCCACCAACCAAGATGTCTGGAATCATTCTACAGTTTTACTTGCAACGGGCAGCTCATCAATATATTAATTTATCAGCAAACTGATAAAGTACGCCATTGGCCAATGCTGTCACGTGCTAGGAAGATTGACAGGTGGCTCGAATCAGCGTGACGTCACATAAATGTCAACAGTACGAATCAACATGTATTTATATTGGCAAAAACGGACGTTTTTATGAAAATACTTAAAATTTTATATCATATAATTATCTATCTGTCATATTATATATAACACTGGAACATGCCTCGTTCTTGTTGCGTGTGGGAATGTACAGCTAGAGGTGGCACTTTGAGTAAAACACGATTTTACAGTTTTTCTAATCCAAAAAAATAATGATAGACGACAGAATGGATAAATGCAGTGGAAATTATTGTGGTGTCCCCAAATAAATGCCATCCCGAGGATGTTGCCACAGGATTAAGAAAAAGATGGGAAGCTAAGCAGTTGGGTGTGTTAGTGTCATTAGTGTGTTATATATATATATAGTAGTCTTAATATAATTATTGTTGTTAGACATGGGCTGTTAGACATAATATCCCAATTTCTGTTAGTGTCACCATGTATTTTTTTAATCTTAATCTAAATGTTTTATCATAGCCTAAAATATGTTTTTTTCCTTACTTTTGCCAATGTATTTTGATCTGATATGCATTTCCATTGACCATACTACATGTACTCTGCATAAAAATTGCAGGTAAACCAAATGAGGATCCTGATTATCCTGACTATGTGCCTTCTTTGCACATGGGAGCAACCCCAACCAAAACACCAATGAAGATAGATAGAAATCAACATCTCAAGAGAAGTTCCATCATTTCATCATCCACTTCATCGTTACCATCTACATCGACCTCGTTCTACACTACAAGTGTCTACATGTACATTGTACATCACCTGTGGTTCACGAAGTAATATGCAAAAACTCTATATGTGTCACCAAAATATCTTTTCGGAAAAAGAATTCAAGGTTACGGCGAGTTTTTATCGGGTTTTTTGTAGTTTTTACTTTTATATCTGACAGGCGTACGGTTTTATAAGGAGAATCAATTGTATTTAACTCTTATGAAATTGAGATTAGGTTTATCCAACAGGGACCTATCTTATTGTTTTGGAATCTCAGTAGGTACTGTTTCATATATTTCTAATGAATGTATTCCAATATTGACATCACATTTACACTTTTTAATCAAGTGGCCTAAAAAGATGTGTACTAGTTAGCAGAAGAAAAAATGTAGAGTGATAATTGATTGTACTGTTGTGACTGTTTGTGCCGCTCTCACAAATTACAACCAAAAATTAATCAAATAAATCATAACTATTAGCAATTCTTTCTATTATCATTCGATTGGGTTGAAATAAATTACTGTCAAAACGCCTGATGTTTCCCTGTAGAGCTGTAACCAAAGATATTGATTTACCAATAATCAATATCTTTGGTGGGACCATGGGGGTTTGCCACCTGGATATAGTATATGGCAGATGGTTCTAGAAATATTTAGCATAATCTGCCATAGAAAAGTTCTTGAAGTCAATGTAGAAGAAGATAATGACTAGAAGCTGTCAATGTAGCATCTGTGTTTTAATTATTTACACAGTATGTCTACCCTGGGTATATTGTCAAGGCGTTTCCACTCCAAGACTAAATACTTCTATGTATGATGATTATGTCGAAGATCACTGGGAACATTCACTTTTCAACAACAAAGAAGAATGTGCAAAATTTGCACATGTGAAAATCAATCCTTTTGAGCAGAAAACGTTAGATTTGAATGAGATTGATGCAAACGGTTCCATTTGTGCAAACAGACATTTCAGTGCTGTCGACTTGCCTGTGACTGCGCTGACCAGCTTTCCTGGTTGCGGAAACACGTGGGTGAGACATTTAATTGAGCAGCTCACAGGCATCTACTCAGGTGGAATCTATATCGATTATAAGCTCAGATGGGAAGGTTTCCCAGGTGAAGGAGTTTTCAACCGTTCCGTGATAGTACAAAAGACTCATTCACCATATCTTATCCACGCTGACTTCCCAGCCCCAGAAAAAGAACTTAAACGGTATGAGCGAGCGATAATAGTGATTCACAGTCCACAGGACTGTTTACTTGCAGCATTTAACAGACGGAACGAAAAGACTTCACATACTAATATGGAGTCCGCACCACAGGAAGAAATAGAGAGACAGTGGACTACTTATGCTAATGAAACGATCGAAATGTGGACATGGTTCTATAACCATTGGCTTAAAGTAGAGAACAAGTGCACAATGCTAGTAGATTTCAATCGACTCAAGAAAAATATGTCGCTGGAACTCAAGAGGATTGGAAGATTTTTAGGTGTTGAATCAGAACATTTAACCAAGGAGCATCTAAAATGCATCGAGGATAATTCAACAGGTAGATTTAAAAGGAAAAATTTGTAAACGCAGAAGATATATCTTCCCCTGAACTCAAACGTAGCTTTAATGCAGCAGCTTTTGAAATAAAAAAGCTTGCAGTTGAAAAATTTGGTTATGTGCCTGATTTTGACGTGATGAATTAGAATTTGAATTGATTTTATGTACAAAACATAGTGTTACTACATTTTATAACATTACTTCACGCCTTGAATAACTTCACCAAATTAATATCAAAATCATTATTGAATAAGTGTCAAGTATATTATGATATTCTTTAATTGTAGATCTACTATAGTAAGTAATGTGTTAATTAACAATTCTAAATATCAGTGTTTTGACTTCTGAAGTGAATGTGTTTTATACCATGTGTTACTGTATATAGCAAACTTATTGTTAATGATACTTAAGTTGAGGCTTAAACATTCACTTATCTACTAGTCCCATTGACTATTGCCCATGTAATTTGTGTTTTTACATTTATTGCACCATTGTACAATATGTTTAGCATTTTGACAATGATTATATTTACAATTAAAATAATTAAACTTTCTGAGGTCAACTCTTCAATGAGACGAGTTCTCACCTTCACAAAAAACACCATCGTAAACCTCCATTAACTGACCACCTCTCCATGAAGACCACCATCTGAGACCAATAATCCGTGCTGTCCTAATAGAGAGGTTCCATTACTAGTTATTAGACTACCACGGTACAAAGACCAGGCTTGTGTCCATTATTTTTTTGTCATTTTTTGTCATTATCATTATCCATCATTATGAATAATGATGAATATTTTCCTTATCATTATAATTTGTCAAAGAAGTTTCATTCTCATTACATTATCATAACTTTTTTTATTGTCATTATACAAGATAGTGCAAAGAATTATTTATATTTATGGGCAAAGCCATCACTCATTAATTAGACAGTGCATACATACTGATTACGTCAGAAGGATACAGAACCGAAACGAAATTAGGGGAATCGGTGTAAAAAAAAACAATAATTCGCAACAATTTGAAACAAAGTTATTACTATCACGGTTTTCTTGGAACTGCTCAATCACTCACACTACGACACTTATGATTATCGCAATAAACAGAAAAAACGTAATAATCAGAATGATTTCTTACACTTCATGTGAATGGCGTCCATATTTCGCTCATAAATAGTCGGATTTGTTCGGCTGTTCTAGTTTATTCCCGCCAGAAATTGAAACCCGAAGTGCAGATGGCGTACAGAGGCCCAATGAAATGAAAATCTGTCAAAATGTCGGCGTGATTTTGAACTTTTAGAAATATTCTTTTTCCAGGTGTGGGTCAGGGTTCCGAGAATCCGCTATTGTCGCCAATAATGTCGTCTTTTTTGCCGCGGCGATAATGGGTGAAATTACCGTGGCGTCAGTGGGCGCCAAATGTTCACGGAATAGCTGCTTCTTTGGGGGGTTACTATATACTCATTGGTCCATTAAACTATGGTTTGTCTATATGTACAGATTCTCACAAACTTTATCTAAACTTCAATTTCAAAAAGTTATACAATATGTCATAAAAACAATTAAATATTAGTCCGAGAACTTTGGTCTTCGTTACGATCCCTCCAAACTAGTAAAAGTGAACCCGAAATTCAGAAAAACCCTATAGGGTGAACCTCGTTCATATTTGGTATGTATATATAAAATTTGTATACTTTACTGGCCACCTATAGAAGAAAAAGATTAACAACCGGCCAAATAGACATTTTGCTGACCAAACATCAACTGTAAAATACTGCAGTAACGCACCCTTCATCGTGACAGTACATGCCTATACTTTCTTCCATATATGGCAATTTTGGTATCATTTTAAAGGTCTATACATACGCTTGACGTTGCCATTCATTGATTTTTCATATCCCATTTTCTAAGAAATAAAAAATTAGTTTTCCTGTGAAAATGCGGGCTTTAATTGTTTACATCTGTGTTTGAATACTGCAGGTGCTTGCAGGTGCGTGCCGGTAAATGCTTCTTTTTCACGTCGCCGATAAACAATTGTATTTTTTACTTCCAAATCAATGCCAAAGGATGGTATTTAGTATGTACACTGTTTGTTCATTGATAATTTAGGTTGTCATAGAATGTAAGCAACATAAAAGGTATGTTATTGTCGTGTATTCTAATATCGGCAGGTGCACGACAACATGAACATCTGCAAAACCGGCGCTTGACATTGGCTTGTTTTTATTAAGGGAACCTCCAGAACGTTTTTACGTTCGTGATAGAAACAATAACAAGAAATGGGAAAAAATTGTAAGGAATCGTAAGGCCCCATAAAATTAATAAAATGTTTCTCGTCCTGCCTATTTTCCTACACATAGGAGGGAGGTCAACTTTATTTTTTATTTTTTATTTTTTATTTTGCTGATTTTTCCGTCCTTATATTATAAAAAATTGAGGAGGGATTCACTTTTTCATTTTTATTTTTCTTCCGCGCGAAATCTTTCATTTTGAATATTGGGCCATGAATGGACTACATGTATTTTGATTGTATGTGAACAATGTCTTTCTATTATCAAAATCATAAAACATCACTTAAAAACAACTTTTATTGTATTGAGTTACAATAACAAGTTCATCTATACACAACAGAAAACAAACTTTACTGTTGACAGACCGCAGTTGTGGAAAAGGTACGTGGGCGATTTATTGGAAAAGATCAAAGAAGGGGAAACACAGAACTTGACTGACCATCTCAATACAGTAGATACCACAGGAAGCATCAAATTCACCCATGAAGAGGAGAAAGATGGCACCATTCCGTTCCTAGACACTTTGATAGTGAGGAAAGCAGACAATACTGTGAAGCTACTTGTATATAGGAAAAAGACCCACACAGACCAGTACCTACAGTTCTCGTCTCACCACCCATTGCAACACAAGCTAGGTGTGATCCGGACACTACTCGACAGGTGCAATGCCATAGTGACAGAGACAGAGGATAGACAGAAAGAAGAAGAACACATAGTAGGGGGTCTAGCTAAAGGTGGTTACCCAAGATGGTCATTTGAAAAAGTGAAAGCACAGATAGAAAAGAAGAAGGAAGGAGGAAAGGACAAGAGAAAGAAAAAGAATAAGGACTCAGCAGGCTCCAAAGGTTTAGTCATCTTACCTTACGTGAAAGGGGTAACAGAGGGTATTTCACGTATCCTTAATAAGCACCGAGTGTCTACAGCGGTGAAGCCCCTACAGACCATCAGGAACATTCTCGTTCACCCTAAGGACAAACAGGATAAGCTAGAGAAATGTGAAGTGGTGTACAAAATTCCCTGTAAGTCTTGCAAGAGTGTGTATGTTGGGGAAACTGGCAGAAAACTGGGCACCCGTGTAAAAGAACACATGAAGGATGTGGAGCAGAACAGTGGGGGGTCTTTCACCAGAGCAGCGAGGAAAGAATCTCTCACCCAGATCAACAAGAGTGCGATCACAGACCATGTGAAACAAAACAATCATCAGATAGACTGGGAGGAAGTGAGTGTACTGGATAGGGAGGGGGATTGGAGAACAAGAACCATCAGGGAGGCGATAAAGATACGAAGTCAGAAGCAGGTCATGAACCGAGACGAGGGGGCCTTTCAACTCTCTCACGTGTATGACCCGATTTTCGGCATCAGAAGTCGTGCTGAGTGACCTGGACATGCGCAGAGACGTTTTGAAAATGGTGCCAGAAGTTGCCGAAACTGTCAACAGTAAAGTTTGTTTTGTGTTGTGTATAGATGAACTAAATAAATAAGTATATCTAATGTGCATAGATCTAGCAAGACAAATGACAGGAACGGGGCCGTCTTGTCTGCAGCCAGGCGGGAGGGCCATTTTATTTCTTATCACTGGGGAGGCAATAAAAATGTTCAGGAGCCTGCACTATACACAGGAGGGAGGGGACGAGAAACATTTTTTTTTATGGGGCCTAACGTAATCTTCCAAAATTTTCTTCTGTATCCTTCTGACGGAATCAGTACTGTATTAGCACTTTGACTTCAAGCCTTTCTACAATCAATGCTCTCAACAGGCTTGCATCTATTGTGTTTTCTTTTGTAATGTTTGGCTGTATGATATTGTTTAGGTGACATTGAAATTTTGACCCAAATTCAAAAAAATTGGCCTCGGGATTCAGAAATTTCAAAATTCAAGGTTGGCAACTCTGCACAAGTATCATTGCCTGTTTGATCTCCCATTTTTAGAAGTGCCAACGCCCTATTGTTCTTAATCTCCCATAAGGACTCTCTATTGTGTTGTCACGTGACAAGCCACTAAGTACTCACCTGCAGCTATTCACAAGAATAGCATTGACCATGCCTTCAATTAAGATTATTTGCTGAGGTCTTACGGTTGACAATTCTGATAAGGAAATTGTACTTTGATGAACAATAAGTATTTATAAGTGATAATTGTGACTTTAAAGAGTGTTTTTTTACTCAAGGATGGTGTAAGCCACCCTTTTATCTTTAATCTGTTATCTGAAATTGAAGTAAACTTTTGTGCATTGCAGAAGGTACATGTGAAACGAAATTCAGTGACCGGCTTGTAAAGTTTGAAAGGCTGTGGACTCGAACTCACGGTCTCCTGCTAACACCAGACCAGTCATTATGTGTCAGACAGGCATGCTAACCCGCTGCACCAACCTTCCCTACGAGGGATAGACGTGTTCACACTCTGCCTGTATCATATTGTGCAATGTCTGTCATGCCACTTGATGCTATATATAGACAGGCAGCCTTCATCGCTACTTTAGCCTCTATATCAACGAAGCCCCGTTAGCCTACGTTTCCCGAAGACGCGGCACGCGTTGGCATTTGTCGCTAGGTGCTGGCGGCGTGGGGGTGGCTCGCGTTTTGGATATTTCCTCACGATGCGATTGTCGCTCAGCTTGCATGATC
Organism: Streblospio benedicti; assembly: GCA_019095985.1. NCBI lineage: Eukaryota > Metazoa > Annelida > Polychaeta > Spionida > Spionidae > Streblospio > Streblospio benedicti. The sequence continues at coordinate 31,926,157 of CM032661.1, forward strand.
CGAGTGCTGTAGAACCATGCACTTCAATAGCTGCATGCAACAATTATCATAGCGACGCTATTAGCTATCTCAAGACCTTTTAGTGGTCTGACATTAAGGCCTATTATAAAAGCCTCTGTATTACGTCAATGTTGCAAAGTGTTTTGCTAAATTGACGTCATTTACTAAAAGCACGTGGCTTCTATTTTAGAAGCAGCAGTCCAGCTGTGTTGGGTATTTTCCCGTTTAAGCACGTGGTACTGTTTATTTGTAATATGTTTCTGGTTCATTAATTCACACATAAGCCAGCCCCAGTTAGTAACAGAAGCTTTAGCATGTGGTACTGTTTATTTATATTGGAGAATGTTTGATGACGTTCTGTTTTGTAATAGTTTGTTTATTTGGTATTCTATTGTTATCTGATCATGGATAATGAAGCAATATTAGACATAGCTTGCAAAAGATTGGATATGAAGCTGGAAGACAACATCAGAAAGAAATATTGGAAAATGTATTGCAAGGAAAGGATTGTCACTAGGTAAGAGGTTGAAGTCTGGCATCCTTATTTGTTTTTATTGGTGTACTGTAGTTAACTTTTGGGGGACTATTATTGGGAGGTGTATCCATTTTAGTAAAAACAAACAAAGTCATACATGTACAAGTAACTGAGAAACACATCAAGATTACATATTTAATATCTTGGCTGACCCTTACCTGATCACCCATGCATGGTGCTGCAGTGTCTTGGCTGACACTTACCTGATCACCCATGCATACATGTTCTGCTGCTTCTGCAGCTGTTGCTAGTGAACACTCTTGTTTTAAAGGCTATAACAGAGCAGGATGTTTGAGGCTGCATATTTAATATCTGTGGAATTCCTAGGGTTCTGTAAAAGACCTTATATCTATTAGAACTAGAGGCTGTGACAATTGCACTTGCTCTTTATCTTTGCATTTAATATATGGTTGACACGAAGGGTTTATGTAATAATAGAAATAAAAACTATTAGATATAAGGTCTTTTGAAAGACTACGACGCTATGTTTGGTCATATTATTGATTGACTCTGCAAGTTCTATCAATAAATGTAGTAGTCTCGATCATCCAGAATCTTGTGTGGTTGCCACCAACCAAGAATATCATAACCAGCCTTTGTGTCCGAGGCTATAAATGTAGTAGATCCTCTATCAGAAGGGGGCCGGGCCGGGGGGGGGGGGCGCCCCCTTCCCACCCCAATACTTCATTTTGTAGGGTTTTTGGCTTATCCGCCACCTAAGAAACCCCGTATGTGTGCCGGGTTTTTCTAAAAAAAAAACTGGATCTGCCAGTGCAGCCCCATATGAATATTTGATGGAACAGCCTAATTTGATCACAAAATTTATAGTGGAAGACAATATTCTGAAAGGCATATTTCTTCACGATTGTGACATGAAAAAAGGATTTCAAAATTATCCTGAAGTTGTACTGATAGCTGCCACACATAGTGGTCAAAACAAAAATGTATGCATAGTGTTTGAATTCAATGATATAAGTACTTCTTATGATATTAAGTACGCTCTATTGAGAGAAATTCATTAGGACTGCACAAATTAGTCTCTCAACATATCCATCTCTAGTATGATTAATGAAAATCAATGTTGCATACAAATATCATATACAAATATCATATATGCATAAGACGTTATTGTCTATGTTGTAAACAAAACATTGAATGTAGGATAACGTATGTGTGCGAACCAGAACTTTTATCATTAGTCGTGTACACCGTGTCCATGAAATGTGTTTCGTGTTCTATAGTAATCTTCAACTGCACGCAAACATAAGATGACAGGATAAAGACAACCACTGAACGACAAAATCATGTAATTCATTTTTTTCCATAGACTTTTATTATTTTTTTTTATCTGGCTGCCTTTACAGTAATTAATGGTAACATTATATAGCAATCAAATATAATCACATAGAAAATTAATGGTAACATTATAAAGCAATCAAATATAATTACATGAAAAATCAATGGTAACCTTATGAAGCAATCAAATATAATCACATAGAAGAATACATAATATCATACTGTATACGTAAATCTCCGCGGTGTCTAGTAGTCAAAATGCAATCTAATGTACATGCACTGGTAGTCATTGTCTGAACATAAGCTCATTTACAACACTGAGATAATAAAAAAAGTTGCTTTAGTGTTAATGTTATTGTGCGTTATATTATTACTTTGTCTCAGTATGATTGTGATTGTTTGTTTACAATCATCGTCCAAATATGAGCATTCACGGGAAAAGAAATACAATTATAAAATCAATGACAATTTCGTAATCAGTCTGCCTACTGAAGAAAAAATAAAATGCAAATAAAATGAATAAAAAAAAACTTGCATCGCAATTCCAGTGCGATGCTCATATAGATATCCCTTATAAGATTAGTCTGCGATAAACATATATTTAAGAAGAGAAAGGGTTAATACTAATATTTCATAAATAACCTCTTCTGTGACAGTCTTTACTAGTAATGCGTAATTTTCTACCTGGGTAAAGATGACAACCAAAGTGTCTCTAGCAGTGCTGAGAGCGGTGTCCAGAACCGTGACAGATGGTGAATTCACAGTGTTTGTACACTCTTCACCTCTTTCACAAATAGTTGTCTTCGTGAACGTACTCGATAAAAAGTTCCACATCTGGTATGGCAGTTTCTGTGCTCTGCTGAGTATGTGTTCAGATGCGTTCAGGCCTACGTTGAGTATGTGTTTTGATGCTTCCAATCCTGATGCAATAGTGTTGTTATACACTCTCAAGCCTATACTGAGCTGATATCCAGATGCATCTGCATCGCTCTTTATTTCTTTAAACACCGATCCCCGGAAGAACTTCCTTGACTTTATGTACGTGATCATTTTCGAAAAACAGTGTTGGATATATTGTATAACCTCCATTACTTGATTGAGTCCTGTATCAAGAACTGTTTTGAGATTTTCTATGACACCGCACTCTGTACATGTCATTTCGGTGATCTCATCATTTGTTGCTTCAAATTCAACATCCCAAATTTTCATTTGGGTAATCAATGTGTGCAGTTTTCCCATGCTCGTTTCAGCGTATTGAGCAGCCTTAACCAGTGTACTGTTGACTTTTTCAGAAATAGTTGTCTTCGTGAACGTACTCGATAAAAAGTTCAACATCTGGTATGGCAATTTCTGTGCTCTGCTGAGTATGTGTTCAGATGCGTTCAGGCCTACGTTGAGTATGTGTTTTGATGCTTCCAATCCTGATGCAATAGTGTTGTTATACGCTCTAAAGCCTATACTGAGCTGATATTCAGATGCATCTGTATCATTCTCTATTTCTTTAAACACCAGTCCCCGGAACACCTTCATTGACTTTGTGTGCGTGATCATTTTCGAAAAACAGTGTTGGAAATATTGTATAACCTCCACTACTTTATTGAGTCCTATATCAAGAACTGTTTTGAAATTTTCTATGACACCGCACTCTGCGCATAACATGTCGGTGATCTCATCATTTGCTCCTTCGAATTCCACATCTCCAATCTTCATTTGGGTAATCAATGTGTGCAGTTTTCCCATGCTCGTTTCAGCGTATTGAGCAGCCTTAACCAGTGTACCGTTGACTTTGAAGAGGCTGTCAGTAATATATGATCCAATGTCTTTGAACCCGTCCGTGTATCTATTCTTTTTCTGGTGTATATCATCCGTCAGTGCATCATGAATTTCGGTCAAGAAACGTTCAACCTTAACCAGTATACTGTGGACTTTGTAGAGAATGTCTTCAATATATGGTTCAATTGCTTTTAACATTGACATTAAACTGTCAAACAATGTGCATGACACTCTGTGTATGGATTGAACCACGGAAGACACAGAAGGTTTAACGTTATTCATATAAAAATGGTTTGTCATTCGTATGTGCTCATTTTTCATCATTTCGTCTTCGATCTCCTCAAAAACTACAGTCCAGAAGATCTGCACGTCCTTCATGAAAATACAGGACTTGCAATAGAATTTGTGGAAACCTGTGAATAATTTTTCAAAGGCATTGCTAAACTCTCGTATTATTATATCAATCGAATCGATCACTAAATTCACTGCTGGGAGCAAAATATAGTCTACAATGTCGTCCATCGTCTGCTTCAGATCTTCTATTGTCACTTCCCTTACATCACCATAAAATAATTTCATATCCGTCCAAACTGGATCCATGCGCTGTAGAACGTTCAAAACATAATCATAGCCAACAGACATACGATTTTCACCATAAATCTTCCAATCCTGAAATTCATTGTTCACCCACCTTACAACGCCATGGTTCATGATGAACTCGGCATGTCTTCTGAGTTGCCACAGCCCTTTCTCCTCCGGTATTGCACTCGGTTGGAGCGGCAATTCTCCAGTGGCCTTCTTCGCGACACTATTGCCTCTGTCAGACGATGCGGGTGGTACATGGTTCTTCTGTGCAAATTGGTTGATGATGACATTTTGCTGATCAACATCAGATCTTGTGTGGCCAAACATGATGTACTCGGTACGTTTTTCGAGTTGCCACAGCCCTGTCTCCGTCGATGTTGCACTCGGTAGCGGCAATGCACCTTTCGTCTTCATTGCGACACTATCGTCTTTGGCAGACGCCACGGGTGGTACATGGTTCTTCAGTGCAAATTGGTTGATGATGACATTTTGCTGATCAACATCAGATCTTGTGTGGCCAAACATGATGTACTCGGTATGTCTTTCGAGTTGCCACGATGCTTTCTCTGTCGATGTTGCACTTGGTTGTAGCGGCAATGCACATGTTGCCTTCTTTGTGATATTATTGACTTCGACAGACACCGCGGGTGGTACATGGTTCTTCAGTGCAAATTGGTTGATGATGACATTTTGCTGATCAACATCAGATCTTGTGTGGCCAAACATGATGTACTTCTAAGGTGCCACAGCCCTTTTTCGAGGTTGCCACAGCCCCTTCTCTGTCGATGTTGCACTTGATTGGTACATGCTTCAATGCACATGTTGCCTTGTTTGTGATATTATCAGACTTTGTGTGACAGACACCGCGGGTGGTACATGGTTCTTCAGTGCAAATTGGTTGATGATGACATTTTTGCTGATCAACATCAGATCTTGTGTGGCCAAACATGATGTACTCGGTATGATGACATTTTTTGCTGATCAACATCGAGTTGCCACATGCCCTTTTCTCTGTCGATGTTGCACTTGGTTGTAGCGGCAATGCACATGTTGCCTTCTTTGTGATATTATTGACTTCGACAGACACCGCGGGTGGTACATGGTTCTTCAGTGCAAATTGGTTGATGATGACATTTTGCTGATCAACATCAAATCGTGTGTGGCCAAACATGATGAACTCGGTGCGTCTTTCAAGCAGTAACAGCTCTTTTTCTGTCGAAGTTGCACTCTGTTGTAGCGGCAATGCACATGTTGCCTTCTTTGTGATATTATTGACTTCGACAGACGCCACGGGTGGTACATGGTTCTTCTGTGCAAATTGGTTGATGATGACATTTTGCTGATCAACATCAAATCGTGTGTACATCGGTGTGGTGAGCACCCCAGCAAAAAGCCCTGCTACCAGAACGAAGAGGACGGTTTTATTCATGGCCGCCCTCATGTTTTTTTTTATATTATATAGGACCCTAATAACTATAACTTTTCAAGAAAAACATCTTTTTTACATGATTGGAGAAATGTAGCGTGTACATCCTCCTGGTTCATATAGCAAATATATGGGTCAAACGTTAAACGTTCCGTGTATAACGTAAGCTATGAAACGACAAACGTAATGGACCGGTTCGGCAACATGCAGTGCCAGTAGCGTTTTCGGTACATTTCTCACAGTTCGTTAGTGTGTTCGGCCAGTTTACATCATTTTCTTTTCTATGTGTCATATTTTTACAATTACACGCAAAAACAATAAGATAATAGAGTATTTTCAATGTGAAACAATACCATCTGTGTTTGAATTTATTGGTATGAATGCTTTAGAGCATTTTATTTGCTGTCCATCAGTAATATTTCAACAAGAACGTCAACGGTTTGAGAAATTCAACATCCCTGATCTTTGGTCTTATTTTCCACATTCCCCATTACATCTTTGACCCTGTTCCTCACATCACACAAATTTTCTGATACACCTCACATCTCGCATCTCAAAAAATTCCATATCTCTCTTTTCTCTTTTTTCCCCACAACCCTCTTTTTCGGAATTCTGTCCGCATATCCCATTTCCTTATTACAACGTCCTCGTAATTGTGGTGTCCATTTAGTGAAACATTTTTTACTAGCATTACAGCATTTTATAGTAAACTACCCGGCGCTGCTCGGGTTGAAACAGATGAGATCCGGAACACATTAAGTACTCCTCCCTCTTCATCCTCCCCGAACCCCTCATTCCAGCTCCCGTTAGTATACACCAACCATACCTCCCTCATTACCACTCATATGGACACACACTTTCTGCCACTACCACTCCACAAAACAGGTCCAGAAGAAATCAAATGGACTTCCATCACCACCCTCCCCAGCTCGGGGGGGGGGGGGGGTTGCCTCTCCTCAAAAACGGGTACTTACGTGCCATTTTCAGTGAAAGATGTTCTGATCTCTCACCCCATCCCGTATAAAAACCTGTTAGTATTGTGAACTGGCATCAGTGTTCCTTTGTGGTGTCTCGTTAGTGTCAGTACAGAAGAACCTCTCAATCAAGACCGCCCAGTTACTGGTCTCAACTGGTCTCCTGTAGTCTCTCTGTGTGAGGTTCATGGTGGGTCTCGTTGTGGAGCCTTGGAACTGTGAGATATGTTCTTGACAAGAGAATGGTCTCTATACAGAGGTTTTACTGTACATTCGAAAATAGCTTCACTTTGAATTGTTTGTATTTCTATTTGTAACACATCAAAGCCACTGACTACAAATATAGATACGATAGTTGCATTAAATAGTGTCCCGCAAATGGCAAATGTCGTCTGGCGTCACTATTTCAGGTTGGTGTTTCCTTTCCCGTTTTATAAAGATGATTTACCACGTTAGTTTCTGTTTTTAAGTATGGTAAGAGATTTTTTTTATCACTATAAAAGCTTTACGATGACCTTCTGACGTCTACTTGTTAACTTTGTATCTTCATTACAGCCCATAAATAATACATCGCAATTTTTAAGACTGTCCCGATATTGTTATCTTCCATCAGCTAATGTCGTTTGGTACCTGCCAGGCTGTGGCAAGGATTATCCTAAGGATACCAAGGTGTTGCTTCACACACCCCTAATTTTAGGAGCTTCAAAATTGTTGATGTTGTGCCATACATTTCTCCCAGTAAATGACGAATGCCATTATTGCCATCTAAAAATTACATTACGATGTGTGTTGTGACTGAATCGGTACGATTTGGCTTGTAAATATCACGCTTCATTTCAGGTTTGTAAATGTCAACTGTATGTGATTAATTATCGATTATTTGAACTGACGCGCGACAGAACGCGTGGTCAGGAAACACCTAATGACTTTTCAATGTAAACGGTCCACACGACAGTTCGTTTAACACAATATTTATCAGGCGGGGGGGACCGGTGCATATCGAAAGTTTGTGTGCGCAAACAAATCTAGTTTTATAGTAATACTGACCCTAGTTTCATGTTTTTAACATGTTTTGCCATCCATACTTTTGTGATTTTTATCTTTATTACCATTTTCTGTTTGTTGACTGACATTAAAGTAATCATATATTATTTTCAAGGTTAAAATTGCTCAAAATACGCATTTTTGCCAATTGATAACTTGCTCATTTATCAGCATTATCATTTTCATTTTATTAAAAGATCGAGTAATGTTATATTTTGTAATTTCTGTTTTGTTTTACACATTTTATGCTACCATATTTTTCCTATACAAGACGTATAAGAAGGATTTGAAAGATATTGATGTGTATATGTATGTGTTTGTTGTTTGTGCCATTCTGGTAGTGAACAGATCTTGTAAAATTGTGCTAAGATACTAAATATATCAATATATTCTACTTGGATAAAAATAGTTGTTGCTGGAAAAGGGAAATCGCATATTCACATAATAGTTCATTTAGCTGTAAACATTGTTGCAACACTGATTTTTTTTTCTACGTTCAATGTTATCTATAAAGATCTGAAGGCCGTGTCCTAGTTTCTGCGTATTTGCAATACATAAATTCTAGGGATTTCTGAGCAAAACTTTTTTATGAGAAGCGTCTCCTTATAGGTAAATGATTTTTTTTAGCAACTCACGGCCGGCGCAAGACTGGCGCAAAAAGCAGACAAGTGCAAAGGAAGGTCAGGTTGATGCACAACAGACAAAAAAAAAGTCCAGCCAGACTTTTTGTGCCCAGACATTTTTTTGTGCGTCGGTTGTGCATGGGGTTACACTGACCTCTGCTGCTACCCGCTGAACATACATCTACAATACGTTGAACACCTGCTGAATGTGCGCCATCGTATGGTCAAGGTGCGCCAAGCTTACGCCAATGTTTTCATCTGCCGAGCATCTGCTCCCAATACGCGGCGGATATTCAGCTCATGTGTAGCGTATGTTCGGCGTATGTAGGACGTACGCCCCACATAAAACAACAATGGATTACGGATTGGTGTATGCCGTTAACGCGTTCGATATTTTGAGCAGCCCAAAGCCTGGGTGTGTAAAGAGCGGACCCATCGATAATCTTCCTAGAAATATTTTGGCGGGGTACTGGCAGCGAGCATAACAAGCAAGTCATAAGTAAAGTGGCAAAGGAACGCTGGGTTGGCATAGGGTCGGCGTAGCAGGCAGATGCTTAGCGTAGATGAAAAAAATCTGGATATCCAAACGATTATTATCAGCTGGGTGTAAGTTCCCAGTGTGCCAGAACCAGTGAGACGCGGCTTTAACTATGACCAGGTGAGCAACATTGCCCCGTTCGCGTGAATAATTTGTACCGATTCACTCCTGTCAAAGTGGGATTTCAGTACGTCCAATGCAGGTGAAAAAAAAATCACAGGTCCCCCCTACAATGACCTTGAAAAAGTCATCTGTCCCCCTACCAAATGCACAGGTCCCCCTGCCTGGTAAATATTGCACCGTCCCTTAGAGGGTCGGGGTGTCACAGACTCCTACAAAACGCGTGTCGCCGACAGGCGACAAAACGCATGATGAGGAAACACACACTTAGGCTGAGTATGTTGTAACCTGACAGGATGCATTGTTTCCGGACACTTCTTTGACACATGTATTTTGAAGCAATGGCAAGAATTTTGAACTCATGATCGCCAATGCCATACATTTTATTGTTATTACTTCAGTAGTGAACAAGTAATGAAAAAGTAATTATTTTTTTCATTATTTTTTGTTCATTACCATTATATTACCATTACTTTACGTTACAGAATTTTTCATTTATACGACCATATTTCAAGTCTTCACAAAGAGAAAATAAACCCTCCGTAACGGGACCACCTCTCTGCGGAGACCACTTGATTAAAGCGAGTCCCCTGGTGGTCTTAGCAGAGAGGTTCTACTGTACATGCATCACGATTCGCAAAGTACTAGCATGGAAAGCTACGCAAAACATGTCCAAGATATGGAATTCAAGTATGACCAGACATCATTAGTTTTGCCTTTTCATCCTTCCCTGATTCCTTATTATTCCCTGATTCCTTATTATTCTATAGCTGTGAGAGGTGGACACTATCTGAGTTGTGAGTGGTTCCAAAATGACTTTTAGACCAGCCTGCTACACATAGTCCTGAGTGTGCACTAGAGGAGTCACACTCCAATTTCCCAGCTGTATGGCAAGCTAAAAGGGGTCAGTGACACAGGAAGTGGTCATAGACTGATAGACCGACAAAGTCAGATTGATATCTGTGAAAGGAGGCCATCTTGGCAGCCATCTTGAATAACGTCCAAAGCTATTTCTTATACTATAAATGAACACCACAAGTTGAGTATTGTTAAAATGGTGCACTGTACATTATTCTATGATAATTGATAGGGCTTTATGCCATTCTGATGCCTGGGGAGAATGGCTATCTTGGTGGCCATCTTAAATTTTGTCAAAAACTACTTTTAACATCATAGACGAACTCAGCATTTTGAATATTGCTTAAGATGATGTATAATCCAATATTCTATGGTGATTGGTTTGGTATTTATGGCGTTCTGACTTCTGAGGGTGGTGTCCATCTTGGTGGCCATTTTGAAAAGATTTACCAAGGTTTTCAAGGTGTACAAACAGGCTAATTTTATTTAAAGACCCACATACCAATAGGTTATTATACAAGTGTCGTACATATATCAGTTAGTATCTCACTGTCAGAGTGGATTTTGACTGGTTTTGATAACAGTACAAGTGAGTGAGATATTAACTGATATCTCTACCCCCACGAGTATAATTACCTCAGATAATTACCTTTCTCTCCCATATATATATATATGCTCGGCAACAAGGCATAGAAACCACCTAAAACTATCCAATTTCTATCCAAGAAGAAACGAAAGTACTCCATTTCAGTTCAGTTAAGGTCAAGGCACAAAGTACAACTTGATCAAAAGTGTTCAAAGAACACTGCGTCGCTAGAACGACGTTGACGTATGGGCAATTAAGATATATACTGAAATGATGTATACTTTACAATCAAAAAATGAATTTGAAGAGAAAACATCAGAATGAATGAGAATCAATATATCCAGGGAAAAGATATCTGTATTGCCATAAAATAGTATTATTTGAATAACAGATACTAATCAATATCAGTTTCAAACCCAATAATCAATATTTGCTGCTTGATTGGATATTGATTTTTTTTGCTGGCTTAATTGCATTGAATATCTTCAAGAATGTCATGAATCGGCTTCTAGAAAGCACAGTTTAATTGACAGATTGCCCAAAATCGAATCACTCCGGTGTCGCCTCATACCTCATAGTTGTGTAAAGTTTGAACGAAATTGGTTCATCGGTACGCCCACTAGCTTGTCCGGAGACATACAAACGAACGAAACACAATGTTTGCTTCAGCAGCTGAGCTGAAGCGACGCAATGAAATAGCCGTTGTCAACTAGAGTGCTACCTTGCTGCACACACTCAAGAATCAACAAAGCGCGGACAACAAACTATATTGATTGCAGTCACATGTCCCATGGTTCACAAACAACACAAATGAATCAGTATTCTGGTTCACTTTTTGCGGCAATTTTATTATCAGTGATGCCATCTGGTGTTGAAAAAGAATAACTTTACAACTTTATGAATGGGTCTATAGTAAAGTGTAGTAAAGTAGTCCCCTTTATGGTATAATTTATGCAAATACTAGCTTATGAAATTATCAAGATATCAGCTGATATCATTCAATAAATTCATTCATAAAGACAGTGAGAAGTGGGAGAATATAAGAATCTGCAAAAAACTTCATAGTAATCACAATCTAGGTTGCCAGATGGAGTTACAGGGCTGCCGACTGGACTACTACTCTCTAGACAGCGAATTATGTGAGGAAATATATTGTGTAATCTGTAGGGAAGTCTACACAGTGTTGGTGCCAGTGAAAACGTTCTTTCCATCAGACTGTACGTCGAAACGCCTGATGTTTCCCTGTAGAGCTGTAACCAAAGATATTGATTTACAAATATTGATAATTGATTTATCAATAATCAATATCTTTGACAGGACCATGGGGACTGCCACCTGGATATAGTATCTGTATGGGATGCGGTGCAGGGCCTGTTACGGCATAAGTGCAGTATACAGCAGATGGTTCTAGAAATATTTTAGTCTGCCATAGAAAAAGTTCTTGAAGTCAGTGTAGAAGAAGATAATGACTAGAAGCTGTCAATGTAGTATCTGTATTTTTATTCTTTTAACATTATTTCTACCCTGGGTATATTGTCAAGACGTTTCCACTCCAAGTACTTCGAAGTCTTATGATTATGTCGAAGATCACTGGGAACATTCACTTTTCAACAACAAAGAAGAGTGTGCAAAATTTGCACACGTGAAAATCAATCCTTTTGAACAGAAAACGTTAGATTTGAATGAGATTGATGCAAACGGTTCAATTTGTGCAAACAGACATTTCAGCGCTGTCGACTTGCCTGTGACTGCGCTGACCAGCTTTCCTGGTTGCGGAAACACGTGGGTGAGACATCTGATTGAGGAGCTCACAGGCATCTACTCAGGTGGACTCTATAGGGATTATAAGCTCAGATGGGAAGGTTTCCCAGGGGAAGGAGTTTATAACGGTTCAGTGATAGTACAAAAGACCCATTCACCATATCTTACCCACCCAAGATTCCCAAAAAATGAAGTTGATCGGTACGAGCGAGCGATAATAGTGATTCGAAGTCCACAGGACTGTTTACTTGCAGAATTTAACAGACGAAACACAGACAATCCATCTTCACATATCGAGTCCGCACCAAAGGCAGAAATGAAGCGACAGTGGACTACCTATGCTACTCAAATGATTAAAATGTGGACATGGTACCACAACCATTGGCTTAAATTAGAGAACAAATGCATGATGCTAGTAGATTTCAATCGACTCAAGAAAAATATGTCGCTGGAACTCAAGAGGATAGGAAGATTCTTAGGTGTTGAATCAGAATATTTAACTAAGGAGCATCTAAAATGCATTGAGGATAATTCAACAGGTAGATTTAAAAGGAAAAAATCTGTAAACGCAGAAGACATATCTTCTCCTGAAATTAAACGTAGGTTTAATGAAGCAGCATATGAAATAAAAAATCTTGCTGTTAAAAATTTTGATTATGTACCTGATTTTGACATAATGGATTATAAATTGAATTGATATATACAAAAGTAAATTTGATAACATTACTTCATGCTTTGAATAACTTGACCAAATTTATATCAAATATAAATTTCTGAATAAGTGTCAAGTATATTATGATATATTCTTCAATTGTAGATCTAATATAATTAGTGATGTATTAATTAACAATTCTAAATATCAGTGTTTCAAGTTTTGACTTCTGAAGTGAATCTGTTTTATACCATGTGTTACTGTATATAGCAAACTTATTGTTAATGATACTTTAACTTAAGTTGAGGCTTAAACATTCATTTTTCTTCTAGTCCCACTGACTATTGCTCATGTAATTTGTGGTTTTACATTTATGGTACCAATGTACAATATGTTTAGCATTTTTACAATGATTATATTTACAATTAAAATAATTAAACTTTCTGAGGTCAACTCTTCAATAAGACGAGTTCTCGCCTTCATAAAAAAACACCACTGCCAACCTCCATTAACTGGACCTCCTCTTTAAAAGACCACCATCTGAGACCAATAATCTGTGCTGTCCTAAAAGAGGTTCTGTTTGATTTGATTTGATTTATTTTATTATAGTGACATGGTATACATATGAATAGCATAATATAATATGTTATACAGGTTATACCCAGCGGCCCCCGCCCTTCAGGGCTTATCAGTCACCTTCACAATTACTAAAGAAAATAAAATGAGACTTTTTATATGAGTATATACAAACACAAAAATACATGCAATTTACATAAAAACTTAACAAGAATACACATCAAAGTATTATTTCATATTACACAGTATTTGATGACTATGTATGTAAGTATAGTATACTCATTTATATAAGTTATTTTTTCGAATAATCCATGCTTGACTAATAAATTTTGACACATCTCTCCATCTGTTTTTCATTAAATATATAAATTTATTTTGCAAATTCATCATAAGAAATTCATTACATGATAAATTAACTACATTATACAAATTTCTTCTTGCATTATCATATAATGAACATTCACATACAACGTGCATTTCTGATTCAACTTGTCCAGTATTGCAGAGTTCACACAGTCTTTCTGGAGCCGCTAGCCTAAAGAATCTACCCGTTTCTATTCATTTGCGAAAGCAAAGACCTAGTTTGTCATCACGGAAAACTGCACGTACAGTTTTTCAAAATTGATCTTATCTTTTTTGCCAAAGAGGTTATGTCTTTCACTAATTCTAGATCACACGCAAGTTTTTCTGTAAATATATTTTCCATTTGAAGGTTGATAAATAGTTCTTTAATTCCAGAAGACCAATTTTTACAACTTTTTTCGTAGTCATAGTTAAATAGCTTTTTGTTAGTCTGTCATCTGGCATACTAAGTACCCTATTCAGAACCTGATAGGCATAAATATCTACTATAAATTGGCTTCACCCAACCCATGTCACCTATAATTGCAGCATTTGGAGCAAATTTGTGAACACCTAGTAATAAAATATGCTGGTATCTAGTATCTGAATACATTCAATCTAGTTTGACTTCTTTGATCAAGTCTTTGGCTCTTTGTAAGACGTTTTCATCATTCTGGTATTTCAGGCCTGTTACCACTATTGTGGTTTCTGTGCTGAAATCATGTGCACCTCCCTGTGCTCCTTCCGACCGACCAAATGTATCAGATCTTTCGAGAGCCTCCATCCTATCCTTCACTTCTGTAATTTCCCTGTGGTAGTCTGTCTGGAAGCTTTGTAGATTGGTTTCTATTTCTGACATTTTATTTATTTCTGTTACTAGTAATAAGACCACCACTACAGAGACCACCTCTAAAATACGACCATTCCAAATCTTAGCAAAGATACCACAGTAAATAAACCCTCCTTAACGGGACCACCTCTCTACCGAGACCACTTGATTAAAGCGAGTCCCCAGGTGGTCTTAACGGAGAGGTTCCACCGTACAATGCATCACGACTGTATAGAAGTGAGCACACAGTCACTAAAAGAGTGCGTTATGATAATCAGAGATTAGCGGCAGCTCATGAAATATTGACGCGTGTCCACCGTAAGCCGCCGCCGCCACCGCCGGGGGCGACTGTCAATATGAGCTGCTCATGTCGATAAATGGGGTGATTAACAGCGGCGGCAGCGCCCTGGATACCGCAGCCGACAAACACTGATAACAACACTACTGTAATATACTGTAGTGACACATATTTTAGTTAATATTATAATCGGTACTATTAAGTTCGAGCAGAAAAAAGGGATTAGTGTTTCAATGTGAATGCGCGCAGGGTAAATGCTACCGCGTGTACATGTAGTGTATTTATGTGAAAGTGTCGGGAAAGAGAGTATATTAGGTGATAGATAGTTAATGAACTTTGTGTTTGGAACTAGGGTTGATTTCTTTCTTTGTTTTGTTAAAGGATGGTTGTTTTTTTTGGACTGCTGTCGTATATTGTTTGTGACGTATACATTCGTGGCGTAGTGGGTGCCGTCAGTAAAACATATTTGGAAATGCAAACACGTTATTGACATTTTTAAGGATTAAGTTAAGTTTGTTATTCAGAACAGTTGTTCTAAAAATATAAGCTATAAAAACGTACATTGACTGGCTTAAATGGAATTTTAAATTGCGGATATTGCCGCAATTTCTTTGAGCACAGATACAAAACAGGAAAAGAACTTATAACATTGTCAATTGAGTAACAATTCCAAGTAAATCATTTCATGTAAACAGAGCACATTTAACAAATGCTGAAAGAACAAAACCAATTTTTGAAAAATAATTGTTAAGAAAAACCACAACCATACAGCACTGAAAATACTAATAAATTGCAATAAACTAGTACGATTGTAATAAACAAAGACACCAAATTTAAAATACCTTTTAAACACCCAGACGACATTGAAACTTGAATAAAAAAACAACAAAAATATCAGAAAAATCAAACATGGCAGACAAGTTGAGCGGCGACAAGTTGGCTGCGGTGCAGGAGATTTTCAGTCTATTCGACAAGGACAACGACGGTGCCATACTTACGCGACAGGTGAATTTTTGTGATTTTTTTTTTAGATTGTAGGCACATTTAAATGTCAATCTTGGTGGTGCATTGTCTACCTGTTAAAATTGAAAAAAGAACCACTCCTTTTCTTAACATAAAAGTAATTAAATCATTTCTATGGCAAGAACGTAATGGTAGAAGCGATAGACCTTCACAGTCATCACATATAGGTTCAAGGTCAAGATACAGAAAAATCTTAAATATATTATTGCCTTCTTTTCATTTGTAATCAACAAATATACAGCTAAATACTACACTTGATAAGTGGCAAAACAAATGAAAGAAAGAAAACAAATCATAATGCACCCACATCCGCCCCCCCCAAAAAAAAAAAATCAATGTGAAAAAAATGTGGTGGTTGGTTGATGGTCATGATCCAAGTTTTGCTCTCACGCCTTTACGACTTTACAAAGACACAAAAAAACAAGCAATCAAACACAAAACTCTATTATCCATCGTGGTGTTCAGGTGATCCAGGTCCTTCGCGCCATCGGCCTCAATCCCACCGAGAAGGATGTGAAGGCGCTGGTGGAGGAGTTCGATGCACCGGGCGAGGGCACCATCGACTTCAACGCCTTCCTCGAGCTGATGGCCAAGTGCCCCAGCGAGGGAGACTCCGAGGCCGACATTGACGAGGCGTTCAGGTGACTGACATGTGTTTGTTTGTTTGGTTGGTTGGTTGGTTGTGAGTGCCTGCTTGTGGATGTAAGTGTTACATTGTAGAACCTCCAATTAAGACCACCTCTCTATTGGGACCACCTCTGTAATAAAACCACTTTTCGCCGTCCCAAACTTTCATACAGCTACCAGAATGAACCTCTGTATAGAGACCACCTCTTCATTGAGACCACATAACACTGGTCCCAAAGGTGGTTTTGATAGATAGGTTCTACTGTATGTGTGCGGGTGCGTGCGTGCGTGGGTATGTGGTGCCTTGACAGTAAGACACCGCTTATGAGTCTTTTGCAGTAGAACACCCGCACAACTCTTTAATTAAGTAACCTCTATAACTGAGAAACTACATGTATGTTACGAGGACATATTTAGCAGTTCAAGACCCTCATAAAGCGAGCGTCCATAAGGATACCATCGCTTCATTGATACCTATAGAACGCAGTCCAAAGCATGGTCCCTACAGCGATATAAAGAGGCTCTACTGTAAGTCATTGAAACCCGGGTGCACGGTTATGTGTTGCAATAGCATTGATTGTATGAATTCGTGGTCATAAGTCACGGGTGTATATTACAAACAGTTTGACAAGATATGTATCAGAGGAGAAAGTCACTCAAAATGATAACATGTATTCAGGCAGTGTGGTTTATATCACAAATTCTATACCAGCGTATGTGCACTGAGCCATCAAAATACAGTTGTTTTCAATATCACGATTGCCAGCATATCTGACACGCGGTTTAGCCTACGAAAGTAAAACCTTGCTATGAGGAACACTAACGAGGATAATCAGTACCATTCTTGACTTGGAAATACATATAGAGCCCTACATGGGTCCCATAATAAGTGCCGTGTCCTGCTGTCTGTGTTCTTAACACATTACAAAGAGTTCCAATGTCACTGTTCAATATGATGATATCCGTATGTAGAGATTTCTTCTCGTGCTACTACTTTTATATTAGTAGTAACCTAGATAAGAATGTTTCAACGTGTCAGTTTTATAAGTAAAAGTGGCTCAAAAACGGACGAGGCACCGTGTCCCTTTTAACCCATATAGGACCCTACATATTCAGTATAATTTTTAATCCCCAAAGCCAAAAGTAGCAGTGACACTTAAGTACTTAATCCGCATCCCTTCACCCGATTCCAGAGTGTTCGATCCGTCCGCCACGGGCACGATCTCGGCGTCTGAGCTTCGCCACATCCTCACCAACATGGGAGAGAAGCTGTCAGAGGAAGAGGCAGATGACCTAATCGCCTTTGCTGACCAGGCCGGCCGGGGCGAGGTCAATTATCGCGACCTCATGGAGGTCATCCTGAAGGAGTGAGGAGGAGGAGGGTGCAACCTTCAAAATCATTGATACCTTTCAGAAACTTGTTCGCCTTGCACAAAGAGTACGTTATGTGAGGACGATAATTTGAAGGTTGAGTAGGGTTTGATGTTCTGTTTTATGAGTAGATGATGAGCTAATGAGCAGATAGATATTTCTGTAATGGATTACTTCATACTTAATGTCCTTGGCAGTACATGTAGTTACATATTCAATAGTCATATATACAAGGATTTGTGTGATTGCCAATTGAGGAGTACATTGTGACAACTGCTGTCAGAGAGAGAACGTTGTGATCAAACTGTGGGGAAATAGATCAATGTGATAAAACTGTGATTGATGTTTATTTTTAATGTGCAGTTATAAATTGAATACTTATTTATTATATCTGTGCAAAATTCATTATGTGCACGTGGTGCAAGAAAACGGATGTGATGTTGAAATCGTGAGATCGTGTGTGCTAATTTATATGTAGTAGTCGTGCAACAAAGGATTAACACAAAACTTAGTCGAATTTTATAAAGGTGTGTTGTACATGTTTGTAAAAATTTGCTATGAGTGCACAGTATTTAAGAATTAAACTAGTGATGAGAAATCAAAACTATGAATTATGAATGCTACTCATGATGTTACTGTTTTAGTATTTTTGTATAAGCAAGACCTCCTTCAGAAACTTTATTGTAAATGTATAGCTATAAATTAGCAACAGAACGTTTCAAATAAATAAAATATTGATAAATATATACATATAAGACATCGTTGGGTGAGTTACCATGACAACATCAACAGACGGTACAATACAAGCGTAGCAAAATAATAATCTAATGAAGACCCTTCCAATATAATCACAAAAGCAAACACCCACAATACAAAACAACATTTTGTAGAGTAACAGTAGGAGAGTTCTAATAAAGAGCAATACGTCACTTTTCCAATTATCAATAATGTAAACAACAAACAAACGCCCATTTATTCATTGTTCACAGTGACAATTGCCAAGTGAAAACCAAGTTAACATACAGGAAAGAAATGGTAACAGGTAACAAAATTGAGGAAACCTCGTAAAAATGATTGAGACCGTATTTATTGCTTACAACGTACACGATTAATTGCTAGCTTCTACCATGTTTAAAAAGAACATATCACTTGCTAAAATATACAATATTGCACGCATCTGCAGGCTTCGTGAAGCACCTTAGAGATATCTAGTTCCTAAATGCAGTTTCTAAAACTATGTACATATATATGTGTATCCATGACACCAGTATCAAACACATAAATAACAATTGCCAAAAGAAAATTTTCAAAATAGAATATATGAAATAAAAGTAGTTAAACGGTTTTAAATTAATGATTAAATATCATATCTATACAAAACATCTGATGAATTTTAATACTAAGACACATCACAGTCTATTTATCTTGTAATAACTCTTATCTGCTAAGATATATGAACCTACTGTTCAATTCCTATAAATATTCTCGTTCGACTAGGTCCTATGTGCATAACGTTCTAACGAAAATTACTGTATTAACTTTTGTTATTATTTTATTACATAGTTAATACTCATATTGTTAGCATTTTTATATAGTTATTGTTGAACTATATGCTTTGTTGATTGGCCTGAGATGGAAATCACAGCCAAGATGACCATTCTGTGTTGAAAGTAACTAACGTGCTGCCTGGTGATTTTAGCTGTTACACTGTTGTTTCTAAAATAAAAACATACACAACGTACATATACATTGATTTCATTATTCGACGTACTGATTTGAATGAATCAAACCTTAACATTTTAAAATACAATATTTTTCATTTTCTTATTTAAGACTTGTGTACTTTAAGAATTGTTAAATGTTATATAAAATGTTCAAAATTGACAGTAAAGTGTACCAGTTGCTATCTAATATCCGACATAATTAGTAATCAAATATAGAATATGTAGACACACTATAATCCCACAATTGTCATTATGTACCAATTACTGTAAAACTAGAAATGCGCACGATTTAATTTGCAAATTTCGTGGGTAGGTGCAAAAATCGCAAACTCAAATAGTCAGCAAACATTAATAGCCTATGTACTGTAGGTCCAGGATGGACCAAAATCGCAAAATTAAATAGTCACAAAATAATTTATAGATGAAAATTGCAAAATTGAATAGCCACGAAATAATCTAGTTTTACAGTACCCACATGGAAACACAGTGCAAAACCCCAACCCTGGTGATCACACTCCCGGGTCAGCCTGTGATCTATAACAATTTTTGCCATTCCCAGCCCTAACGTACCCAGTACTCCACCCCCAGAGTGTCCTCTTCCGGAAGCATCCTAATCATAATAATGGGGATCTCTTTTTGTGTGGCAGAGCACCTGAAATCCATAATAATGCCACCCCCCCCAAAAAAAAAAAAAAAAAAAAAAAAAAAAACAAACGAAAAAAGCAAAAAAACCCTCACCACATACCTAGCACTCCACCCCCAGAATGCCCTCTTCCGGAAGCGTCCTAATCCTAATAATGGGGTCTCCTTTGGTGGAACAGAGCACCTGTGATCCGTCATAATGCTTCCGCCTCACTCCCACACCCACCCCACCCCCCCAAACCCCACAAAAAATAAAAAAAAAACATACATAAAACATACCTAGTACTCCACCCCCAGAATGCCCTCTTCCGGAAGCGTCCTAATCATAATAATGGGGGTCTCCCTTGGTGGAGCAGAGCACCTCTCGGATGCGGCGGCGTGTGTCTGACATCTGCGGCCGGAAGGCGGGAGCCTGCAAGTACAGCACGTGACCGGTGAGGCTTCAGACGACAATTGTCAAAGAATATTGTTTCTAAAAACAAGCTAATTTTCATTCAAGATTTTTTATGAATTTTTAATATTACACATGACCGATATTTTATACAAAGTACGTGCGTAAGGAGATACAGTGGGAGCGCTTCTGTCCTACCTCTCTTTTTCACACACAAAATTTCATTTTTATGGGGCTTTTAGCATCTCCACAAGCCTTGGAAACCATTGAAACCCTACATGTGGCCCCCTGCCCCTTTTTGTGCAAAAACTTGGATCTGCCAGTGACATGTACACTCAAGCAGCTTTCTTCACCCCGATGCTTGGCAGTATGAATCAAATATCTTTTTTACAAATACCATACAGAGACAAAACCTATTTAAAGCATATGCATTGTAGATTACATTCAAGACTCATGACACTGTGCTCTTGTGCAGTCGTCAAAACGTGCTTGCTGTGTGCACATGCTGGCAATAGAAGTTGTGGTGTGAACTTGCAAGTGCGTGTGCTGAATCCAACTAAAATGATAGCTATTTGCAATTATACCTTGCAAGTTTCAGTTTGAGTAAAATACTAGTAAACTTAAGTGATAGCAGAAGTGTATAAAGCGGTAAACTGCACCAATGAATATTATATGGTCTGTGTGTTTGGGGTGTGGGGTGGTGAGCTACCAAGTGTGATTTTATTTAACGGTATTTCATTGTCATATGGACAGTCCCGTGTCTATTTCCAGCTGACCTAATCTATTACGTGCAACACAAGTATCTGAGAAAATAAATATGCTCAAATGCTAGAATTTATGTATAAAGCCCTTCAATCTTACTCCAGGAGCAACATTCACTGACTAAAGCTAAATTTGCTCTCACTTTTATTTTAACTGGAAATGAAGATATTCAGTATCAATATAATATGTACCTACGTTTACAATGTTGATATATTGAACACAAAATTGATATAATTGAACACTAGTAGTATCCTGAATGTTAAAATACAAAGTTGTCTGTGCTGTTTGGTTTAGAATTGACATAACTACCTATATATACAAACAAATCAAACATTACATGTATCTGAAGGCAAATATTCATAATACATACATATCAATCTATATGCAAAGATTTGGATGAAATAAATATCTATAATAAGCTTTTATATGCGAGTATGAAATCAAAATTTCATTAAAATTCATCACTGAATGGTATTTTGTGATAAATTTTAGTATGTCCAAAGATATTGCCTAATAATTCATTGGTCAATAAAACTGAAAGTAAAGTCTAAAATGACACACGAACTTAATTGAACTGAATTGATATGCTCATGCACAGATTGGGTGTACAATAGCTGCCACAAACACACCTATTCAATTGTCAAGGTATAATAAGTACTATAAAGTACTGTAAAACGGGAAACTTTCACGGCTCATATGATGCCGTTGTTGTTTTTGTGTTTTTTTTCCACGTTTGAAAAGTCGCAGTTTTAAAAGATGTCATTTGTAAAAAAAAGGTACTATTAAGCAACGTCTGGCGAGTATGACAATGTTCTAAATTGATATAGTTATAGAGAGACAAAGATGTACAATTCACTCTGACTCTATCAATATTTAATCCTCAGGGCCGATCATCAATACGTCATAGCAGATGTGAAATGTCAGACTTAATATTGGCTGAATATCCACAGGGAACCTTTTGATATAAAGTGCTGTATTACATATTGCTATGGAGTAAAACGTACAATGTTGTCTAATATTGCTATTAGTTGACATTTGAACATCAAAACTTTGTCTGTGGAAACCACTTACACCGGATACTGATTGGTTGGCAACAAGCTAGTTTTAAGTCTTGAAACTAGGCCGAGAAAATCACTAGTAGAAATTCTGATAACCCCACTTCAGTGGACGTTTCGCCTAGCAGTGTTGCTTTATAGCAAATCACCACAATGATATCAAATTCTGTAAATAATCTGGCAACATATCTGCTGTTTGATATCATTATGATCATTCTGAGAGGTGCAAGTTATTATTAGTACCCATGATAGTAATACCTTCTTGTGTTTACATAGGGAATTGTCTGAAATTGAAGCACTGTCAGTGAAAACAAAGGATGACCAATACTCATGAATGCAAACATTGTTTTAAAAAGACTTAGTTAGACACTCATTATCCAAGGTACGTATACCATTTGAGATATCAAGTCTAGTAGAGTGATCTAGTTCTTTTATCAGCAACTGGCATAGACAGTATATATTTAGCTCTCACGTCTCAACAGAGAACTTGCTTTAGATACACATTGTAACTGAACTAATAGATAATAATACGTTTGGATTTGATAAAGAAGTTTTTTAAAAGAAAAAAATCTTTTATTGTATGTCACTGAAGAGTTGCACAATAACAAAAAGCCTTAACTGCAATCAAACTACCGAATTACATCATAGCACACGCAGTCGCAAATCTCCTTTAATATTAAATGCACTACCCAATGAACACGTGGCACCTGAGGCGACCAGGACACACTCTCTGCAGTACTCTGCAGTACTACGACATACCCGTGGTGGCAGTCCCGACGACGATCGACCGCCTCCTGATGACGACACCTTGGCCGGCTGGTACGGGGCTACCCCTGACGAGTAGCTGCCGCCTCCCCCACTGCCTCCATCAACACTACCCTGGTGGGGACGGTACGGGTCCAGGGCTGGCATCCTGTCATTGGTATGATATCCTTTTTTTAGTTTGTAATACAACGGATTAAGAGGGAACTCCGTTTGGCTGCTGTTTAAGCACACGTTTTTTACACAATGGCTTAGAAGTGCTAGATAGATGTTCAAAGTTGAACAAGTGTATTTTAGCAATAATATGAATGTAACTAACTAGCAAATGATATGATTGATGTTAATCTATTTTTGTGTCAATATCAATTTGGTACTGCTACATAAGAAAACACACCTTAACACACCTACTTGTAGACTGTCAGTCAAACATATTTATTTGAATCTTTTTGGCTAAGGGAGACCTGGTGTTTAACCTATACATGTCTATTAAACTGCTTACTGTATACTAGTACTCGAATTTGTTTAACATCTAAATTCATGCTCTTAAGACATGCAACATGCAACATGGTTTAAGTTATTGCAGTAATGAAATGAAATAGTTTATACTTAAAATTATCAATAAAGCATAAGTGTTAAATATGCCCTGGAAAAAGGCCTTACTTACTCTCGACATTCTTATACGTCACATCATATAGCAATGAAATCTCCACTGTCCATACTCACAGGTTATCTCTTATGAATTTCGCTTTCCAATACTGATTATTCCATTGTTTTCTATCGTCAGCACTCCAATAATTGTATTTCCTGTCATCGCTATTCATGTTCACCGGTTTTCAATTAACACCACTATTGCGAGTCGCGCTCTTTCTTAGACTGGAACCAGCGATACTCACAGAACACTGCCTGATAACATTGCTGATTTCTCACCCAGTGCTCACTGTTGATTTGTTTATGCCAAAATAATCAAATATAATCAATCAAATGCCCTGCCCAAGCTTGCTATAACTTCACATACGTTTTGATTCCATCAAAAGGCCAGCAAATTGGGGAATTAGAATAACAAGTAACAAAAAGCAGGCGCTGGCGAGTGTTTCTATTATTTCGGGTGCATTATGTTAAATTTTATTCTTTTTGTTTGGGGTACTATAACGATTCGGAATTAAGATTGAGATGCAGGTGCTACAAGCACGTGTTAAGTTGAAGAGATGTAATTATGCAGGCATTGTTCTAGCATCACCCAATTTACCTTCGCGTAGTCCTAGATCTAGATCTACCATATCTAGGTGCCAAGCTTTCATAGTCTAGAGCAGAATCAGCGTATCCGTATATGATTCTAGCCAATCTATCATACTTCGACAAATAGCTAGCGTATCTATATTTTGTGTTGTTGTATCTCACATTTGATCTTGAAGGAACGGAGGCAGACCTGACATGACCATAGCTTGGACTTATCACTCTAGCTGTAGATCTAGATCTTAACCCAGTGTATGGTGATATCAGCCGAGGATACGAATCGACTTCATAAATTGTTGGCAAAGAACCGCGGCGTAGAGGCTGAATGGTTGTGCGGTAGATGGGCACCCATGTGTAACCCCTATGACATGGGTGTATACATGACATTATATAATTCTTGACAGACATTTGAATAAAGAGAATTATATAATCGTAACAATTTACAAATATCACTTTTTGACAGCAGCCTTGAATTTATGGCCTGTATTTGTACATTGATATCAATTGTACAAAGCTAATTAATTATAAATAGTTTAGTAGTACACTTATCCACTAGTTCTACATGCATTCTATGATGACTACTCAAGCTCCAAAGCAATCTTGCTAGAGTAAAAGAGTATAGCACTTATCAACCACACTACCAGAAAACTAAAGACAGCAGATGTTGGCAGCAAAGAGAAAGCTTCTTGTTAACCACGTCCTTGTTCCATTGTAATAATAACATATATATCTCTTATCATCATAATACCAATAACTTATTCCCCGCCCAAGGCACTGCACAATGAATTAAAGGAAGAAGCATGCATAGAACTGATAATCAGGTGCAAAAGAGACTAGTACCTTTCCAGAGAGCTTGGTCTGGATCTAACTGAGGATAATAAGACAGGAGATGGTGAGATTGCCCTGCTCCTAATAGGAGCACTCCTGTCCATAGATGATGCCCGGTACCGAGGACTGAAAGCACTAGAGCGCCCCCCAATGGGCCGTTCTAGATACTCTTCAGCCTCTGCCTGTAAAAGTGGCGCATTGTGAGTAATTTGGTAGGTACAAGAGGAGAGCAAGTTTCATGGTGCTTAAAGCATGCTGTCGTCTTTTTATAAACCAAAAAGAGCTATTTGCCATATCACATGCAATACAGCTATTAAAGTAGCAATTGTTTTTTTCTATATATGCATCATGGTTAGTGTTATTTGTTGCTTGAAACATGCTGTTGCAATCTTTTATATATATATATAGTAGCTTGGAAGCGTGATGTAGTTCATAAACAGAATGAAACTTGCTCCAGGAAAATATGGTGAAACATTTATACAGTAACATACAACATAGAAGTTGTGCAGGCACTGCCCGTGTTTTCGTAGGATGTCTACAGATCCCTAAGACATATATTATGAAATCAAAAGCATGACCCAAGCACTTAGTTTGTTTGTTTTTGCTGCACACACACTCAAACATAGTAGAGGAATTTCTCTTTCCTGCCAATCACAAGAAGAAACCACAAGACTACAGACTGTTTGCACCAACACCCCCACCACCACCACCGTCGCTTGGTTACCATGGTTACCTGTTGACCAACTCTCCAAACTTATAATCCACCTCATAGGCTACTTCATTTTCAGGACCATAGTAAATGGGTAGGTAGCGGTCCATCATCGTCTTGTGCAAGTCGATCTTGTTCTTGGCATCTGACGTTTTGCTCCGGAGGTTGGCATAAGACATTGGGGAGGGGCCGTCAGTTAGGCTCAGGTTACTCAGGTAACACTGTGTAAGGCAGGGAGCAGAGCTGGGTGAGGAGGAGGTTGACACAGCATCATCAGGTATGTGCATTTTACTGTTTACAAGGATTTTTTCATGAAGGATCACGTGGACCACGCATGGCATAAATTATTATTAAGGTCTGTGATGGGACTCATAATTTCCGGTTGCATTGTGATCAATTCAATTATACATGGTTAGAGCCCATAGTGGACAAACCCAATATTTTTTTGTAGAAAAACTATTTTCATTTTTAGCTTAAACGTGATGCATTTTGTGTAGTGATCAGTAAAATTTTCTGTACATTTACACTGTCTGATGGTGTGTTGATGAACAGAAATGTTTTACCAGAAATGAACTTTTTCACTTCAAGAGTCCCATGACTGTCCTTAAGATGTAACTCACGTTGGGTGTAGCAAACTATTATTGAAAACTTTGGTTGGACCTTATAAGTGGCTAAAATAAAGGACACCTTTTGCACTTACGCAATAATGTGGATTTGATCGCAAACATTTAAAATATATTTATAAAGATTATAAAGTTGGCACCAACAAGTTACTTGTAATATTTGTGTGTTAATTATTTCAGATTCTTCAGCAATTCAAGGGAATGAACAGATGAAGAAAAAAGCAATCATGTCTTAACATTATAAAGCTAATTTTGATTTAATATTCAAAATGCGTGAAGCATTTGATAATCTTTGAAAAACAAAACATTTTAAGGCCAATTTAATTTACAAGATAAGCACAATATATCAAGTTGAGATTACTGTAAAATATTTCACTGGTTGAGTTGTAAATTAAATGGCTGTGGATAAAATGTTTTATTCACTGGCACATATACAAGCTGAAGCTTGCATAGACCTTGCATATACTGTAAATTCTTTATCAGGTTTGCCACCTATGATAGATAATATTATTTCAAATGCACTACAAAAATACATTAACTGTGTCGAGCATGTATGCTAGTAGATAAAAAAAATCTATTATTTGAAAGGGCGGTAATTGTAAAGGAAGCACTACAGACTGAAAATAACAATTCTTACACTTTTTAAAGTAAGGCACATTTAAAGACAAAACCTAAAAATAAAAGTCTATACAATTATTACATGTCTGTTTATTTATTTATGTTCACAGCATAATGCCACTATTAAATCATAAATCTGTTACACTGGGCATGTACTCACTAATAATAATACTAGAAGTGTATGGATGTATGGTGCAATAATCCTCAACACACATTACAATGTATCACACTACAATATAACTGCAAACGCACCAAACGAATACAAGATAGGTCTATCAGTTCACAGGATTTAAATGTTTTTTATAATATATTTGCAAACAATGATTTTTAGAACTGACATGGAGTCAGTTATCAAAGTTATCACATCATTCTTGAAGGCAGTATATATCATGTTAATCCAAAAGAACGGTCTTCTATTGTCGATATCAAGGTTCTATTTGTATGTGTTCTTAACCAAAAACAATACATGAAAAGGTGACAAAGAAGTCCGTACAACAACAATATCTACTTTAATACAGCACGTATCACATATAAAGTCAATGTCAAAAAAGAAGAATATTTGGAGTTTAAAATCACTAAATAAATCCACGGTTTCTTCCTATAAATCTCATAACTAAATTTTTACTCTATCATGGTTCTAGCCACTATCATTTTTTAGAGTTTAGAGTTACTCGTCATCACTGAATAAAGCAAGGTTATCTACCTCAATGTCGCTCTGGAGCTTAGCGCGGCCCACGCGGTCAGGAGGGGGCAGGCTGCCAGTGCGAGGGCGTCCATAGCCCGCCTGAAACAGACGAGGGGATGTAATGATGTCACAAAATTGGAAGCACTTGTTGGTAGCCTCATAGTTATATGGATCTGAAGCAGTGGAGCATATCACCAGGACATGTGCTTAACTACTGTTTAAGCATTGTACTGAAGTATTGCAGTAGAAGTCAACATTAATTAGGTGTTCAGTTTTTATGTGAGAAACAAGGTCAATCATCAGGCCCAACGCTATTTCATCTGACCCCTCCCCAGGGGATCTTGTGACAAATGAATTGGGATATTTATATGACCCCTTCTTATATGTATTTGACAATTGGGATATTTTTCGTATGCATAATGAACCAATTTGGTAAAGTATGATAGAAACTTCATATCTCTAACTTGTAGGGAAAACGAACACTTTCGAGCCAATATTTAGATATCCTGATATAAGATGTATATGTTAATAATGTTGAATGTAAAAAGAAAGTTTGCTTCGAGTAAGAGAAAATCACAGACAAAAATGTCGATATCGAGTTTCTACTGTATAAAACATACATTAAAAAAATCATATAGACTATTCTTGCTTACAACGAGGAGAACAAAGGACGCTAATTGCATGAATATGATACCAGGAGATATAACAAACTGGGAGCATCCCAATGCTGCTTGTCAATGACTATAAAACACAGATAACTAGAGCAGACGTCACCTTCGTCACGCTGTCTAGGCGTGATGGATGTCACGTGACATTACCAGCCAGTTACAGCAAGGGATACCATGTATTAGACTACAGAAGAACTTCCCTAATTTGAATATTGGTGGGATTTGGAGAAATTGTCACATTTATGAGGGGTCCTTATTTGTGCATTACATGTACTTTAGTAGCATCAGAATAGCAAATGGAAGCAATGAGAAGCTGTACCTAATTACTACTAAGTGTTCCTATCAGTGTGCTGTCCACATGGAAAGGTTTTACTGTATAACTATTTATATTTCTTTTAGATTAGAGTATTACAGGATGCTGCGAGCTATCACAGACACACTTTTAAAACATCATTAGATGTCAAACGGTTGAAAGGAAGATTGAAGTGGTTACTGAAATCAAAACAATATTATCCCTGTGAGTTTCTATGCTTTCACCTGCACCAAACCAAATTCAAGCAATTGTAGTAATCATTACAATCATGTCTAACTTGCAAATAAAGAAGTAAATGAATATTACGATGACTACATACTTTCTGTAATCATTATTGGGGTATAACACGTCTTGGTACTAAATTCACTTGCATTGCAAATACGCAATATCACCTATATACAACGCAGTGTTAACCAATAAGAAGCTCATCTAGCCGTCACGCATGAGCAATTGCTCACACCACAGCAGAGATTTATCGTCGTCTGCTACTGAGTAAGTACACCTGAGTGTTGACCTGACTGGGTCATAGCAAGTGCACGTTTAACCACATCACTTACTACACCGTCTGCCTACTGGAATTTCATTCTAAAAGTACGTTTTGTGCCTACTAAGTACTGCCAAATGTTTTTTGGGACCAATGTATTTGCCAGAGCTCTATAGAATATCCTAGTGGTCTTTTCTAAATTTGAAATCAATAATTATATGCGCATCTTCAAGTTGCATAATTGAGCAATGCAAATAAAGACTAGAAATCCGGCTCAACGTAACATATTTGAACATTATTTACAGATTGATATGTCATCTACAAAGTTGTATAGGTTTTTCAGTGACTTGACTAAGAAGGTGTTAAAAGCATTACTGGGAAATGACATCATTAACACATTGGTCTAATACATACTGACTACAGGTACGAATGTAAAACATAATTCAGTATTTTTCAAACAATGAGAATATTCATTCCATACCTATCAACTGACAGGTTCCTGACACGGATTCCCGTATCTTTACCGGTATATAATGCAGATACGGATTTCCGTATCTCTAGTGGTGGCCTTATGATAGTCAGAAATTTGATTAGAATTCAACACCATTTTTTTCAATGAAGTCAAAGAATATGTAAGATATATGCCTATAGCAGAGTATAGCTACATTGTATATGACAAGGACGATGAGTATAAGTGACAAATAGGCAATGTTGACATCAAGGTCAGTAAGTGATCTCAGATCAGTGCAGATGGTGTCTCCATGATGGCAAGTGGCAAGCGGTGTTGGCTCATTGCAACTCTTTCCATGTGACAGATGAAAAATGATTCATAACAAAATCTTGCAGCCTATATCATGTAAAGCAACACTACGTGGTGAATCATATGAGCGATATTATGGGCATGTATAGGGCGATGGATCTACACCGAGACATTATACTATGATTGAAGTACTATCATGATGGAGATTCAGGCTTGGCTGCTATTATTTTATTCCACTGTATCTTAACCGTGCACATGAACCTATTTTACCACACGTTCATATGCTACACATTAGCGTGAAAATGAAATATAATAAGCTAGAAGTTTGTCACAGAATAGTGTGCCGTGCATTGAAGACGACACAATAAGTCTACACGGTCTTCCTTTGATGTGGTGTCATCTTCTCCAATAGTACCACCAGGAGTTCTAAAACACTGAACAGACATGTCCAGCTCATATTATACCATCTCATACTGGTTTGTGGTGTATTACTAGAATCTGGTGAAGCTGTTCTAGCCAGAAGAAGCACATAAACACTGATAAGAAACACTCGCAGCTGCCTGCATTTGCGTTTCGCACATGCTCGTGTATATTTTATAGCATCTGTACAGCATAGGCAAGAGCAATTCACAATTATGTTGGTCTAAAACCAATGGCAAAAATATGTTATCTTCAATTAAATGAGAAATAAACAGAAAGAGATACCGTTTTTATCATCATAATACGACATCGACTTATAAGTGAAGTTATAACCCTGATTGTTATTTATGCACAATCGTAAAATGGTTAATATTGCCATTTTAATCATTGAACTGCATGTTTATAGGATGTTAGTATCAAGAGTGGGCTTTTTTATATACAGTTCAACTACTTCAAGACACACGTGTATTAATAAATATGAAAATTGGTTCACCATAGATTAGCAATTGCTCATGGACTTCACGAGAATAATATAAATCATTTTTAAAGCATAAACAGTGTAATTTTTGATGAAAATGCTCTAATAATACCTCATCAATGACACAATTTTGTCATTCTTCTTATCAATTATATTCAATTGACAATAAATCCTGCGATACTTGCCATTTTGGTAGGTATCATTATCATTGTATTGTTATTTTTATGTCAACATTATCTGTCAATATCATTTTGAATGTAGATTAACGGAGAGGTACACATCATTAGAGATACCATATGCCATATTAACCCGACAGAACTTGCAAAACATTTTTGTAGAACAGCATAGCCTATATATTCAAATCCTGCACTAAATTTACAGTATATAAAAAAACTACAATTTAAAGTGATGAATACACAGGCTGTAAGTAGGAGAGAGTTGCTATATCTCTACGTCAATGGTGACTAAGCTTGCACACTAAGTGTAGATGCTCCGGTTGGAATTCCGAGCTCCACAAGAGTAGTTTCACAATCCGCACATTTTTGCTCGGCACTTGGTATACATATTTTAATTGAAGTATACTGTTCATTTTAACTGTGTTCAAACTTCATCCAATACTCTTGGAGTTAATTTGTCTACATAGGTGTCTACTTGATAAGATAACTTAAGGTTCAGACATTTTTTTATACTAAATAGTATACCCATCACATTCTACTAGTTCGCTATTAGTGCTTGAGCATGCTGTGAAAATGGTTTGGTTTATAAAGGTATACGTTTGTATGATGAAATGCACGGCAAATTAATATAGGTCACCTAACACAAACATTACAACTCATTTAGTTGACAACCTATGTGTTGACACTTTGCAATATACACATCTACTCAATCAAATCAAAGATTGTAGTTGTATTCAAACTGCAACAATGCAAAAAAATTGACAAGAACCTACATGTACTTATATACAAGAAATATTCGTAACCCATTCAGCAACACAGACAACCATTGCAACAGCTACCATATACAGTGTCCAGAGAATATATGAACACCGCACTAAACTATTACAGTAATCTCTACCAATCTCGACGTCTAACAACCCCACCAAGATAACTCGAAATGATTATAGTGATATCCATTTGTAATGCTTCTGTCAACTTCCGCACAATCGTACTAAACCCGGAAAACCACACACAACGTATCCAACAGTGCAACTAATAAGCAATCACTCACCCTAGCGTTGGTCCTGGCCTTGACCACGACTGGCTGCCTCATGTGGTGGACTGGGGTAGGGATAGGCTCCACGTAAAGGTCATCTGCGATGCCCAGCTCCCTCTGTGCAAAAGGAGCATAGGAGTATGACCTGATGGTTACGATTGGCATTGTTCAAGTTTGCGAAAAGACGCGAAAAAAATGATGTGTATGTTAGAAAAGCTGGCCTATCCCGCCTCCTCCTAGTCTCTAGTGGTACTAGAGCACACAAAGTGTCGGCTGCTACTAGACAGTCCAGATAACTAGTACATTAGGTAAGCTCCAGTATGTTTGTATCTTCTTCATGGTCCATACAAACAACAACCACGGACGGTAAATAGTCTCAACAAGTGATGATTTTTTAGTGTGAGAGTCGGGAACGTTTACTTGGTGTGGATGAGAGGAGGCACGGGGGGTAAGAGAGTTTACTCACTCAGGAGTAGTAACACTGCGTTGGGCCGGTTTAGTCCCAGTTAATAGTGTTTTATCACATTCTGAGGAGCTGCAGTGACGGCATGGGGCTATTTTTAGCCGCCAGTTGAGATGATTTGACGAGCTAGAGGCCAGAAAGTGAAATTCTCATCTGCTGATTTTTGTGACGGGGACACGGGAAAACACGTAGGGTGAAAAGGACGGAGGACGTAAAATGTGGTTGACGAATCATCAGTACTGTAAGTGGCAACATAACTTGCATCTTTCAGATGGGATGGGCATATAGGCATTGACACGTAGTCTAGGTTTCAAACAGTCTAGTTTCAATTGCAGATGCATGTACTAAAATATGTCAACCACATAGCACATCTTCTCATCATAAACACTCAACAGTTATCAGGAAACATTGAATAATCATATAGGTTTCCACTTAAAGATTACAAATGAGGTAAGTACGTCAAAACATAGAAAGGGAAAAAAGTAACAATGTACTCATAACATATCATAGAAATGAATAAAATACATTGAATGTACTCATAACATATACAGGGCAATCAAAAACAAACTAGTACCTCCACTTTTTCAAGGTAACGCCTAGCATTTCTAACTGCAAGTTCCTGTGATCGGCTCACATTGGGTACACTGTGCGAACGTTGTAAGCGAGGCACCACTGTGACTCTTGGAGGCTACCAACATTTAACATGGAAACAAATGACACATTTGCATACCACGTGACCAATTCAACCAATAGCATTGCTCGGGTTGAATGCAAGCGACAGTTTTCAAAGTAAGCAGATCAATGATTGGTCAACGTGTCTCTAATATGCGTTCAGTTAATTTGTCATGCATCATTTGCAAATATGTGTCATGCCTCTTTTTGATATTGCTAGTCATTCAGCTAATTTGAAATAACTCATGCTTGAATAGATAGCCGTAATGAGGTATTTAGCTAAGATGAAGCTGGCGCGAATTTATTGCAATTTACTTTAACAAGCAGCTCTGAATGAATCCACTATAGGTCGAGCACGAAAGAACATGACAAGGGATAACAGTTGAAAGAGAACAAACGTAAAGAAGAGACGCAAGAAGTAAAGCTACAGTCTGACAGTCACGAAGTTCACACCCGATTTTTTTACTCTGCTGTAGACGATAAATACGTGCGAGAATAGATGAGTCAATTTTTTTTAAAAAAAAATAAAAAAAGAAAAAGAAAAAAGAAAGAAAACAAGAAGAAAAAACGTCAGCAGCAAAATACAAAAAAAAATAATGACATGTATTCGGTTTCACCATTCGAGATTGTTTGACTGTAGCTTAATGAAAGCAGATTAGGAAATAATGCAATGTGCTATCAAGCACTATGCTTATAAAGCTGCAACAAAAGTGTGTTAACAGTTTCCCTATGTATATTTAATAAACTCTATCTTTAAACACAGTACTGATTCTCAACAATAAGATTATATGTAATAAAGCATTTAGGTCTTTAAAAAAGCGTGCTTAATTTTGTATCCCATGCACACGTTTATATTTCATAACAATAGCAGCTTCTGAATGACAATTAAGTCCAAAGTAATTACAATACTCAAGCAATTAACTTATGAATAAGGATTATAAAAAATAACTCTGCCTTTTTTCAACAAATATACTTATAATTCAGGTTTATCAGTTATCAGTGCCCATGCAACCATGCAAAGCAAGAAGAGAAAACTGGGTCTTACAGGCTGGTATCTCACGGTGTATATCTGAAATCAGGCAACTCCAAACAACACAGATCACGCTACGGTACGGGCACTCACAAAATACGTGCGTTTAATAAGTTTACAGAAAGTGGTGGTCACATGTCTTATGTAGAGGTAGACTTAATTAATGTCTGATAAATATAATATACTGCCTTGTAAAGCAGGACTTGCTCAATAGCATTGACTTGTAGATATCTCATTACAGAGGCCATTGTAGTATTCTGGTTGAAATTCGTATTATAAGTTAAACATTAAAAACGTGTCATTATTCAATATCACAAAATTTCTGACCATTCTACATCAGAAATTCCTAAGTGCTAAAATAGATGAACTTAAAATTGAAATTATAACAAAATGTGCGCTATCAGCAACCACAGTGAACCATGATGCACGACCACTCAGACATAACGTCCAAGTAAAAAATAAAATGAAATAAACATAACGTAAACGAATATACTTTACATATTAAATAAGAAATAAAAAAACTAATAGAGGATGCTCTACAATTGCATGCGCCATTTGCATCTATTGCAGGCTTAGACTTATAGCATGGTTCACCGAGACTGGTGCCGCGTGGTCGGCGTAGCAGCTGTCTGTAGCTGGGTAGTCTACGTTGGTGGGGCCTGGTACCTCATAGTAATTGTACGGCGTTACAATCTCTTCCTCTACATAGCGAGCACGTGGCGGCACACTGGACGCACGATAGTAGCTAGTTGGGACGTGGAGGGACGGGACGGGGCGGTAGCCGACTCGCCGCACGGGCGCCGTGGTGAGAGGGGTGGACAGTCGGCGGCCCCCGACGATGGTGGCGGGGGATGGCGGCGGCCTCCTCCCTCCTGCAGACCTCTTCACCACCGCGGGCACGCCGTGGGTGAAGGACGAAGCCTCCTGTTGGTCGACAGAAGAACAAAACGACATCATGTTAGTCACAATGTGCTCATGCTGACTGTACTGAAGACTGGGTGTGGAGATAGTGAATCGATAGAGATAGGGGTTCGTCTCAGGGGTGTGTGTGCTAAAAAAAAGAGCTGAAATGGATGCTACATTAAAGAACGCAGGCTGGAACAAAGTAAACAACAACACGTGATACATGAAAACCACGGGAAACACGTGCCACTCACATGACGATACCAATGACATGGCAGTGACATGGAGATAGGATGTCACGGCAGACGGCACACCGTATCCGGATGGGAGACAAAAGAGCCAGGCACACAGAATGTCCACTCAGATGCGTGCACAACACGGACGGCTGATGATGACACGCAATTACCTCTAAGGCTGCGATGCCTTTGGCCATGTCCACCTTGGCAGGGACCATGGATGGTGCCTTCAGTGCCGGCACCTCGTAATAGAATGGTCCCGCCCCGGCACCAGCTGGCTTCTTCTGCCCCCTCCTGCCGAATTTGCTATCTAGCATGCGCTCGAATTGCTCCAGCTCTCCGCGACTTGCGCTTATTTTCGACTTCATGCGGTCGTCGAGACCTGGATCAGCGGTGTACTCCCAGTTGGGATCCACCTGATCATCATCATTCAATACCTTGTACTCGCTGACGTGAGAGCGGGGTAGAGGTTTGTTAACCACATCCTCCAGCAGGGAATCGATGTCCCTCATGGCGTCCCTCCTCCTCGGCATGGACTCCACCTTCGCTCTCACGTTAGCGAGCATCTCTCTGGGATTCATGTCTTCATACTTGCTGGCCGTCAACGAACCTTCCGTATCGCTGCGCTTCTTCTTCTCGCGCTTCCTGTACAAGCCCAGAGGATCATACTCTGGGTACGGATCAGCTGGCTTGGTTGGTTCCTTCCTCTCTGACTTGAGCCACAGAGGTCGCCTCTTCTCGCGTTCCTTGGCCTCGGCCTTCTCTTTCTTGGTCTTGGGTTCAGGCCTCTTAGGCCTGAAGTAGTTGTTGGTATTGGTGTAGTCCCATGGGTGCTTGAGGCGGTCGAGACGACGCTGCTCTCTCGTCTCCTTCTCGATGGGCGCTCTCTTCTTGCCGTACAGGTGGCGCCGGAAGCCGGTTTTCATGCCCACGTCCTTCCCAATCTTTACATTGTCGAACTCTAATCTACACTGTATGGAGAGGATGATTTCAATCATAAACACATACATCATGCAAGAGTCATATATACACATCAATATCACTGGAATTTAGAACATATGTATTATGGCAACTGACATATTTTTGAAACTTTAAAGAACCCCCATATGGAGTCCTGGTTGGAACGCCTGCATTTACTACTTTTTATGTGATTATGTAATGTTTTACTTATATAAAATGTTGCTTTTTATATTATTATATTCTAAATTCAGTGATATTGTGCATTAAACATTGACGACTAAAATTATAGACAGTCTATGTCACCTCTCTTATAGATAGACAAAGTAAAATACTACACGAGAATTTTTTAGCACAAGGGCACCATTTTCTGCGAACAGCCAAATTGATTTTGTAATTATTTAGTTTTGAGAATGCAATGATAATCAAATCATAACATAGAGTTAAATTAATAAGAACGTATTTATTTTTCAAATGTTTAATCCATTTATTGTCAAATAAATTCAACATAAGTTATCTTCGAGACGTACGAGTTAGAAGTCACAAGCAAATAAATCACTGGCAGATCCAAGTCTTCAGAATAAAAGTGGCATAAAAGAGAAATTCTATCAGATGCATATAGGCAAAGGTGCGCAATGATGCTAAAAGATTATCCACAGTGTAATTTTTGGTTGGGGAAAGGGGTGGTGCCATGGTCTCTGCCCCAATTTCATGAATATGCCAGTGTTAGTTATATATCAACCATTTCATATTTAAAAAGACAGAATTTCTATGAAAATATGTTATTTTGGAATCAGTCTAATGCAAAAAAAAGAAGAAAAACAGACATTTTGAGATATCTTTTAAATACGGAGGAAAAAAACCCACAGCATAAATAAAAGAATATTGCAAGTGTAGTATAACAAAGTAAAGAGAAACTAAAAGAAAAATATACTTGGAATAGAACCAGAAATCAAATCGACGCACCATAAAAACATATAAAATAACGTGATAATAAGCAAGTTTTAATTGCAAAATATACAAAAATACATAGAAGTAAAGAAAATTACAGGACACAAATGACTCAAAAGCAAAAGAAATCTTAAAAAAAGGTGTGACGAATTCGCGAAAATTAATAGCCAAAATGATTGTAGAAAATTAGTACACTATATTCATTCTTAATACAAAAGCAAACAAAACAAAAGTAGATGAGGGAAAAGACAACAAAAAATAAAATGAAAGAAAAAACCAAAGAAAAAAGACGGAAAAAGATAAAGAAAAAAATAAAAATAATAAAAAATAAAATGAAAGAAAAAAAATTAAAATATAACCATAAAAAAGAAAATGAATTCAAAGAAAAAATAGAAAAAAATGAAGAAAAAAAGAAAAAGCTTCGTACCAGCTTGTTGGTGATGTCGTCCAGCAGGGCGCGGTCCTTGTTGTACGACTTGCTTCTGATGTCGTCTGTGTCCTCGTTGGCGAAGTCCGAAACGCGGCACGCCTTGCGGCTGCCCAGGTACAGGCCGCTGTCTGCCACCTCGTCTGGGCACGTGGGGGAGAGGTTAGAACTTTTGTGTGCTTTACACCTTCTTTATTTGTTTTACTTGTCTGTTTTGGTTTGTTTGTTAAGAGTAATCTATTTGATATACAGTAGAACTTCCAATTAAGACCACCTCCGTATAGTGTGACCAACTCTATCATAAGACCACTTTTCACGGTCCCAAACCTTCATAAAGCTACTAAAATGAGCCTCTGTATAGGGACCACCTAACACTGGTCCAAAAGATGGTCCTAATAGAGAGATTCTACTGTATGTAATTAACTTGTTTTGATTTCTTTGTTAGCAGCACTCTATTTGATAAATGTAATTCACTTTTTGTGTGTTACAGCTTCTTTGTTTTATTTTTCTGCTTTGTTCGTTTGTTTGTTAGCAACAATCTGTCTAATATATGCATGACCGTGTCACATGGCCCTCTATGTTCTTCCCAAGTGTAGCCTAGAAAAAACTAGCCAGTCCACGCAGTATTCTCGCTAATTTGGAGGTACGTTTGACCTGTCAACACCACCTGATACGATGTATTATGTATATTTTGATCTAATTGGGAAGATGTCGAGGACACAAAAGCAAATTTTGAAGAATAAAAAGTGAGTCGTTGGTATTCATGCTTGTTAGCATGGATGGGGCGATAAATTCAAATGTCTCTAATTGGAAATGAACAATAACCAATCGGCAGAGGGCAAAACTGTTTTATGTGTCTGTGTAATGGTTACACGTGCTCTAATTTAGCTACCGGCTCAATAACATGTTCAAGTTTTTTGCAGCAAAAAGGATAATTAATCGCCCACAGAGCTAATATAACTTGTACCAGGTAAATCTCAATGGAAATGGCACCTGACAAAATGCAGTGTTTTCTACTACTGATACCTTGACGCATAAACAAACTTCAGGTAATTAAGAGGTTCAATGAGGTTGTCATGTCTTACCTAGTGTGACGGGCCGGCGACGACGCTGGACAGGACTGCTGTCAAAAACCTGCAGGAAGAAATAAAATAGCTGATGATGACATGACCGTGCAGTGTCCATTTCGAAAGACAAAGAATGTTTATACCACAGAAAAAAACTCGTTATCTCGAATTTCCTGTTATCTCGATGCTGATTTCATCTCCCGCCAACCACATTATGATCATATATAGCCGTTGGTTATCTTGAATGTTTGGCTATCTCGAATATTTCACTGGTATATCTGCAAATTCGAGATAACGAGTTTCTACTGTATTATGTGAGCTGATAAATATCAAATATAGAATTAAACACAATTCGTTGTTACAATGACTTTAGTAGGTTGGAAAATTCAACGCCTCGCCCAAGGCATAATTTGGACTGCTGGAATAAAAAAAAACGTATACATAATGCACCCAACTATGTGCATGCATAAAGTTTGACAACAGATTGACGACATGCTGCATGTATTTCAGGTTTTGCCACAAGGTATGCAACTGTTCGTTCCTCAATGGACGTAATATTCACATTTGACGGATTGCACGTTAGAAGATAACGTTATAAATAATGTGTGTTGCAGATATACCGGTACAGCACATAAACAATTTAGGTGACAATAACAATAAGGCCTACACGTGTTAGTAGCACATTATTTTGACAGTGTGTTTTCAAGAGAAAAGAAATTATGATTAAAACTAATCCTCTAATCTTAAAACTAATTCCACAGTCATAGCTCAAATATATTATTTTAAAAAGACAACAGCGTCATATCAATTATACGGCTCAAGTCGCCGTTTTGCAAAGCCGAATCCATTTTTTTGTTTTAAATAAAATAGATCCAATAAAATATGTTAAAACTAGACACCAAATGATATCATGACCCCTTATACGCCCCCCCCCCCACCCATATATGAAAAGAAACAGGGTTAATAATAATATGTTAAGAAAACGCTGTGACAAAACGAATCAGCTCTGTATTCATAGTCTGTAACGACAATTATATTACAACGACAATAAAAGATACACACATTGCCCAGTTGTGCAGCGCAGCACGACAAAAGTGGTACATGGTTTTCTTTCAGAGGGAACACCTCCCTCTGTATATTCATGCGCCGGAATAACCGTCTACCATCCACTACTTCCGTTTCCAATGCACACTGATACATTTCTTACGCAACACACTCCACTGGTATTAAAAATCCAAGCTTATCTATTTGGCAACTATTATCCAGTAGCACAACACGTTTCTGCAGAAACAGCAATACAGAATGGACCTGTGTTCTAATCAAATTCAATAAGAAATAGACGGTTTATATCTGGCCATATCCCCGCATTGCCAGTGCTGAACACGGCCAATAAACTGATAAGTGTTGTGGCAGCAGTGGAGGGCGGGTAGACTACGTCCAGCAAGTTTTCAGCCTTTTGATTTAGTGGAATCAATGTTATTGAGGTTGGAAGACATAGTAACTTACGTTAAATGAGCTGTTTTGGTATGGTTTATGGTAGGTTTGTCGGAGAGGGGTGCTTATTAATGGAATTTGAATAGCATTTGGCAAACACAGAAGATCACATTAGTATTCAACAGGACATATATGATGAGTACTTTATTACGGTATAGGGCCAGATACCATCAAAGTCGATTGAAAGTTGGGATAGTATTCGTTGTTTTCGACTACATTATCAATTTAGTTTAGCCATAGATACATACTAATATTAGATTTACATAAAAAGAGCATAAAAATAGGGTTTAAAAAGGTTAGGTTATTATGTCATATAGCTGAAGCGAAAGCATATAATTTTTGTTTTGTTTATTTGTGTCTATATGTCAGTCTGCTGACATCTTGCCACGCTTACTAATCACCCAGTTTTGTTCAAACTTCAGCAAATTATTAGATGTCACGCATATATGGGGGGGAGGCGCCCCTTTTCCCACCTTTACTTCATTTTCATAATGTTTCGGCACGTCCTATGATCACCAGTACAAAACCCACGCAATGCCTTCCCCCCTTCAAAACCTGGATTTGCTTGTGTCAGGCGATACTACTAAATTCGATTTTGGTTTCAGCTGATCAATGTGTTGCCTTCAATATAATTTTATTCACTTTATTACCATTTTCAGACATTTTTGGCAAATCCGTTTCAATGCTGCTTGAAAAAACCCATGAAATCTTTAGGGAACGATTAAATAATGCGGATGGGGTCGTCCAAACAGGGGGGGTGTATTTTCTGAAAACCTGAACTTTTTTATTACTACAATATTTATTATTTTTATTTTTCTTTTAGCAATTGTACAGAAATGCAATGACTATTTAAAGGACTTTTGCTTTAGCGGGGGGGGGGGGGCACTCAACTTTTGAAAATTTTGAAAATACTTTCTTCAAGCAACCCAAAATGGACGACCCCCTTGACACATTTATGACAAACCATACTACCATGATCAAGTGTCCAATTTTCGCACTTTGCCAGTTAAAGTATGATTTTCAGAAGGCCATTTGAAAATCTATTTTCGACATTTTGACGAATAGATTCAATTTGCTTCGGGAAACAGCTTTTAAATTTTGTAAAATTTGATATTAATGGAATCTCTAGATGTACTGGAAAAGTAGGTCTACAAGAGCAACAGTACTACATGTAGTATGGACATAGTGTCACGACAACTGAGACATTGTATATGTGAGTGCTCGCACTCAATTCTTAGGTCAATAAGAATAACATGTCAATTTCAAAATAGCCATAGTCAATATACCACATTTACAAAGATCAAATGGACAAATTTATTTAGCTAAAATATTTTAGAAATAGAAATGTTTGCTGTGCCTGTTGTCATATAAAGCATACACGATGGCCATTGAAAAGTTAAAATCATTATGCTATGGCTTTATTTAAGTAAAAAAAAACTATTTAAATAATGTTGTATTCTGTCACACTAACCTAATGATAGAACTGTAATATCCTTATTATCCTCACAGCTTTACACTTGCAATTATGTTTTGAGATAGTGCGATGGTCTGCCGATGTATTTCTTCCAATGGTTCAC
The DNA here is from genome assembly GCA_019095985.1 of Streblospio benedicti. NCBI lineage: Eukaryota > Metazoa > Annelida > Polychaeta > Spionida > Spionidae > Streblospio > Streblospio benedicti. The sequence continues at coordinate 31,968,138 of CM032661.1, forward strand.
TTGTGTAAAACCTTTTAGACAAATAGCCCTAAAACCTTATGTTTGCCTCCGCGTACTTACCTAATTATATCGTAAAGCGGAAGCCAGAAGAATGTGAAACATTTGCCAATACTTGTTCATTTAGTGTATTTATAAAGTACATATAAAATATAAGCAATTAAAATTGTAGATTACAGACTATGATTAGATAGCTGATTAATTTTGTCACCGCTGTTTCCTAACATATTATTTATAATGCTATGTTTCTTTTCATACACGGGGGGAGGGGGTATAAGGGGTCAAGAAATCCCACAACCCTAATGTTTTTGGACTTATTTCCCACATCACTAATTTTTTGCCTTCTTTCCCATATCCCACAAAATTTCTGGCGTTTTCCCACATCCCACTTTCTTGAAATCCCTTATCCCTCTTTTTGGCCTTTTCTCCAACACCCCTACTTCTTTTGCCCTTTTTGCTACATTCCACTTCCTTACAAACCAGCCCTATATATAACAAATGATAACACGGATTTGATAAAGACAAATCTTTATACATATGGTTCATTATATGATATTGCCACGAATGCATGACAACTTAGAAATTTGCAAAGTACCATCAGATGCCAATTAAAAAACTGTGAGGAACACGCTTTCATTACATTAAACACAGTTATTGACGTAATTGGTAGCCTCGAAGTCCAAGGCTTCAAGGACTCTAGCTGGGCTACTGATTTTGTCTGTAAGAGTGTTTCTTCTAAGTTGTACAAGATGCACATCTATTATTTTGCAATAAATCACACCTTTGTCTAAAACCATTGATCATTTGATTCATCATGCTTATTATACCTCCCATCCCTAGTGCCATTGAAATTGCTTTCTTTACCTAAAATGTTGGGCCACCTAATTTTGACCAGGGCTACCTGATTTTCAAATTTAGTGGCCCTTATGGCCACTGCAGTCAATTGCCTTTGATTGCAATCATTGTGTTAACCACTGAAACTTCATCTTTCCCAGAGAAGGTAGTCATGTAATAGCCATACATCTATCAATATACAATTTATATGTGATACCTTGCTGAAACTTTAATTATAAAAATCACAGCGCATAAGTTGATCAACAATGCTCAATGTTAAAATCTAGTGCTGTTAAAGGGCACCTTCTTCTAAAGTAATCAGCATTATTTACAATATTACTTAATGGACTCAACTATATACAAATATTAGAAAGTGTTCGCAGCCTCTCTACCAACGCCAGCTATTTCCAACATGCCACAACAGTGACTGGCCAAAATAATCATCTTGGAGAAGGTCAAATCAACATGTGATATCGATAATGGCATGTGATGAAAATGACAATATTCTATTGTGTTATGGAGTAATACTATTGTGCTAATATTGTACATGATTTTGTTGTTTTAAAGTGTATATTGTCTATTTTTTTATTTATTGATAGAGGGAAGACAGCCTAAGGACACATGCTGACTAATACTCACATAGCTGAGCTGTTATCACGTTACATGTGCATTAGATACATACAATTTGTTATGATTAAATGTGTACATTGTTTATTACCATAGTTTATCAGTCTACGAGAGGGGAAAAGGGGGATGTGTGATTTCAAGTAAGTGGGATGTGGTAGAAATGCTGCAAATTTGTGGGATGTGGGGGGAAAGGGAAAAAATAGGAATGAGGGAAATAAGACCAAAATATTAGTACATGTATGTGGGATTTCTGAACTCCTTGTAAAATCTGTGCCCCAACTTCCTTAGATATCAAGAAGATAATAAGAATGGAGTGGGTGGATACAAAGAAAACACTTCTGTTTTCACATCACTAATACACGAATAGTTGAAGTACGACGTCAAGATTACACAATTAAAACTAAGCTCAAAACAACAATTATAAAACTCTAACAAAATATAATATCAAAATAACAACTTACCCCACTTGACCGAGTCATCTTTGCAAGTTTCTCAGTTTCTGCAATAGAAAGCAAAGTGTCTAAGCGTATTTTAAAGGCCATCTTAATCCTCTTAATCTGAGTTAATCCTTGATGACAGTACACGTATGACTCGTCACTCTGCCAATATTACTCTAATCCCCAACTATCGTCTGGAATGTGATGGTGAGATATGACGTATGCATCGTCCTTTAGCTCAAGATACAAACTCTCAATCGATTAACAACTATTGGTCACTTGTTTGTGCGGCATTGTTATTCTGAGCCACTGCATGGGTGGTGGTTGTTGTTGACTAACGTATAACAACATCAAATCACGTGATTCGGAAATCCTACGTTGGTAGCCTCTGGTACAAGTTGGAAGTGAAATCCAGATTAGCTTCTGTTGTTAAGTGCTCAAAATGTCTACCTGTTGATTGGTGGCGCTTAACTACTCGTAAATTCGCCTCGAATCAAACACTGCCGTACTCTGGGATAAATTTGAATAGACAAATATTTCCAGAGAGCGATTTTTTAAAGCTGGTACATTGCAACAATGTTGTTGTTGAATTTTAGGTAAATGGCTTTCGAAGTATTTTGTTTTGCAATCCAGATTATTCACTGCATTCAGTATTCATTGATATTGATTCGGTCGGAGGCTTGCAAACATGGGTTTATAATTAAAAGTGACATATTTGCGATTGGGTATCCTCGCAGAGAACAAGCAGACACAATTACTTATTTTTTGTGTGAACTATTTTGTCAAAATTATCCATTAAATCTGCTGAGTCCGTTCCAGTCGGGCGAGTGTCAAAATTAGTAGTTTATTCCATTAACTATATATTTCACGCATCATTATTGAAACGTACACATCTACATGGCAACGAAATGGTAAGTAAATTTCCCAAACGAAATTGTGGTTGCTCAACTAAAGCTGCAACCACCCGGTACCGAAAAACGAAAGTCACAAATAATAACCTTCAATAATATGACGACGAAAGAAAATAACACTCGTAAAAGTTCAGATAGACTCAGGCCAGAGCCTGTGTGCATCTAAAAGATATCGACAGCAAGAATGCCAACATAAATTGTCCAGAATAAAAAGGCAAGCTTGCAAGTTTTTTTAGATTATCAATAAATCTTGGTGGGTTTTGTTCTTCTGTTTCTCTGATCAGTGTGCAAGTGATTAGAGTTTGGCAAAGAATTCAATTCGCTATTCCATATCTATGCACAACAATGTAAAGTAACACTTTTAAAGTGGGATTCTTGCTGTGAAATAACTTTGCTTGTGAAATTCTAGCCATTTTAAGAATTTTAACGTTTTTATGATTAACATGATGAGAAAGTAATTAGTTGAAAGTCTACACTGTACACAATTTATTCCAGTATTACATAATCAGGTTATTTTCAATAATTTTCCATAACTTGTGATTTGAATAATAGACATGTGCAAAAAGATGCGGATGAAACAATTCCTGGCCTGGGGGACATTTTATCATGATGCCCGTATAGAAGCTATATGCCTGTGTGTCGATCTATAAGGATTTTCAACAGGCAAACATGGTTCAAATAACGGCCGTGTCGCCGTGTCACCTTTAACCCATATACATGTAAGCACCCCGACATTGACGTAGCCGATAGCATAATAGTAAGGAACATTATTACAAAGAATGGCCGGTGGGGGCTTACTATCCCCGTGCACTCTATTCTGGATCTGCCACTGAGTTATATGAGAGTCCCGTACTTCTGTTGAGCGAATTTTCAACAAGAACAAGAAGAAACGTAAGTGTAACGCAGTTTCAAGACTTACACTGCTTGCATTGACCAATGTGAACGGGTTTTTTTTCTCAAAATGTATTGCAAAGCCAGCTTAATACAGTTTTTTGTTTTTGTATCAGTTTATTTCGCATAAAAAGCATAGTAAAATATCACAGTCCATATCAAAGATTACATGTAGTTAAAATTAGTTGTAAAGCATATTTTAAAATAGGCATTACGCAACTTTTAGTATTTGCTTTTAAATAACATTAATAATTTTATATGAAATTACAATGGGTGATTATAAAGTATATTGTGAGATCATATAAATAGACACTTGATGCTGACCATGGATTTCACTGATTTGTTGGCAGTTAAAACCATAAGTTATCAAAACATGCATATCTATTGAAAATAAAACTATGTAATGCATATACATTCTTATTCCACTATGTAATATACATGTAGAAAGGTTTTAGATAGGCATAACAATACGTCACTTAAGTGTGTACATAGGCATCATATTGGATAGGTTACAAATATCATTCCATAATTACTCTTAACACACACCCTGCAACCTTACCTTTCTCCAAGACTGCCGAATAAAACTCAGCCTTGGGCAACTCTAAAGTGCAAAAGATAAAAAAGGTGTATTTCTAGACTGCCGTGTGTTTAGCAGTCGGTAAAAACAAAAGATTTGATGCAGTAACCACACGCCAGGCTTTGTTAGTGTGCATTGTGATTTGCAGCACATGGCTAGTAGCAAGCAGACGAGATATTTTCGACAGAATCCTCATCGTTTGGGTTTACGTTACAACAAATCCACAAGTTTTTCTCATCTAAACATTTTATAGAAAGCTCGTAAATTGATAGTTATATATGAAGGTTGGTTTTTGTGGCAATATATGCTGTGTATAAATGTCAGTCAAAGATATCAGTGACCAATGAAGGGAGTAGGGGCTGAGGGGGCTGCAGCCAGGGGCTCCCAACATTTAGGAATTTTACGGATGCAATTTTTTTGTGCAAAAGCATCAATAGCAGGTGGTGCATAGTAAATATTGTGAGGGTCTAGATTTTGAGCAAACCTTTACACATATTTCTTTTTTGCCGCGAAACTTCAAATCAGAAAAGGCCCCCCATTGAACATGTTTCTTATTCAAGACAAACAAAAATTGTACAGCATAAAATTTGTGCAGCGCCCCGAAGAATCTTTGTCACACAAACACACTTAATATTGCATTTATTTTAAGATGTTGCAAATAGGGACAAAGATCACGACTCGCGACACAGGAGCCCATCTGGAGTCACAGCCGGGGGCCCTACTAAACTTCAATCGGCAATGATTGATATTGTACTTCTGAATCTTATATGATCATTTTATGTAAATGTAAATGTGGTTATTTATAGTCACAATTCACGGTTACCGTGCTCTAGAGACTTTAGAAATTTACACCAGGTCATTAGCATCCTTGTCACACTATATCCTTCTCAACTCCCCGGGGGAGCATACAGCACATCACTACCGTAGAGCACACGTGCTAAACCCTCACATTAGCGTTCTCTCGACTGACTTGTACCTATTAAACATGTAGGTACCACGGAGCAGTGTGCAACCTGTTATAGGCAAGTTTGCTCAACACCCACCATCAGACCCGACCGGGAATCGAACACACGACCTTCTGGCCGCAGCTCCAACTCCGTATCCACTCGGCAAATCCTTCTATGAACTTATTTCAATGGTTATTTATCATTTTAATGCAACACTTTCCCATTCAAAGCTTCCGGCCTACTGTATAGGCAATCGACTTTGGCCTTATTGCAAGACGATGGTGCCCCCTTACGATGAACACCCACCATATCATTTGGATAATTACTTAAAGATTATTTGAGAATTCAAGAAGTGGATATTCTTGTAATGTGAAGCTTGAATATCAATTATACGCTGGATATCAAGTATTCGTTGTCATTCAAAATTCTAGTTTAAAAAGCACAACTGAATAATGATTGAAGTTAGTTTGGAAAATACTCAAAATATGCTAAAAACGGTGGTTCAACTGCTGCACAGTGTTTTGAACACATTCCATATATGGGACCAAACTGAAATCTATGAGACACGGTAATATTGTCTTTTGTTGATATAGCTTGATGTCCAAAAATAAAACCATATATACATATAGTACGTTCGATTCGGTCGATGTTATGTTGTATATTGTATATTGTATATTGTACTATTGTATGTATTTAAAAAAAAGGGGGGTCGGGTGGGGGTGGAGGTGTGTGTTGTGTGTGCGTTGGGGGGGGCGGTAATCATCATCAAGTGACGAAGAATACATAAGCCCTAACAATTTGATTTTATTTTGTCACATTTCATTATAATGGTGCAAGAAAGAACATATTATAAACACCCTCTTCATGTCTGCTCTACACTGTGTGTTTTCCAAACATTGACATGGTAGGCCAGAAAAACACTGTGCCATCAACAGATGTATGTTCTTTGATGACAAAATATATCCAATTGCCCATATAAGGTAATATTGAATGTGTTCATTTTGTACCACTTTAAAGTTGATTTACAGATAGCATCATTGGTTGAAACGCATCACTATTCACTTAACTATCACTAAATTACAAATTATCAGTACTATGTACATGTATGAACATTGCATGTTTATATTCTTTAGTTTTGGACATCATGGAAGAACGGATAATTTAAATCTGGTGAATACAAAAATATACCATAACAATAAAAACTGATTTTAGCGTTTGCTTGCCTAGCTTTGCAATGAAAAATAGTATTGGTGGTGATTTTTTACAATGGTTTAAGAAGCCATTGTTTTATACTACTTTTCGTAAATGATGCTGGCATCATGTAACCAGTTACACATACAAGCTCCAAAATCGAGGCACAAAACTAAAAACTGGTGTTGGACACAATTATTACACGGCTGCACACAATGTTTCGTACGAGATATGTGCCATTTTATGAAATCATAAACATTTTGTATGTGTTGAGATATGCAATACTTTGTGTATACGTATACTAGCTAGAGAGCTAGAGAAGTGAGCAGGAATGCTAGCATTCTACAAGAATAGGCTGTATTAGAGAAGTGCACTGAGAGCATGTCTCATTATTAAAGACGGCCGTTGTCGTATATTTTAACTTCCTTGAAACTTCATATTATTTTATTTACATTTTAGTTTAAAAGTAGGTCATGTCAATATGGCCTGTTTGGTATGAATTTGACTGTTATTAGTAGAGCTTATAACTAGATGAAAAGGAATTAGTAAACTATATTTATGTTTGAGGATTCTTTCTCCAAGTCAATTAATTCCAATATATGTATGTATTTATGTTTGTTGTTTATGTTGTAATTAACACACGTGTCAATACGAATAGAAAAATACATCTAAACAACATTTCAAACGTTTTCGTGTATTGGTTTATAAGTTTAATGTTAATGACAATAATCGTAAGTCAAGAGGTCACAACAATATGCATGATACTGAAATATAGATTATGAAACCCCATCTCCTATTCTTCGTATCAAGGCCTTTGCAAACAGATACAAAACAGCCGATTTCAGAATTTAGAAGAGAGTATAAAATCAAGCTTACCATAGTTATCATTTTCTTTGGCTCTCCGTGGATAGCGTTGATCAGCAATGATAAATAAAGCCATGCCTTTTGAGTATCCTCAGAGTTAGGAGACAGAATACAAAGATACTCTAATTGAAAAGAACACCAGCAACAAGCCAGCCAGGCTACAGGTCTGCAAAAAGAAAGGGCACTTCCACCACCGACGCTTCGTCTAGCACTATGACGGACTTTAAAACAGGCAATTTTCAGGTGGTGCCAGTTGAAGTATAAATAGTATTTACAGACTGGCTGTCATGTTGGAATATCCACCACCAGCGGAGGCTACTAGACCGCTCCCTCGTCTTTGGGATAAGAAGAGAACAGGTTCCGCTGGTAGCAGAGAGCATCAAGTGGTGTCGGTGCTGCTGCTGCGGAGGTAGCTACAGTCTGCTGCCTTCTCCTCGCCAATACTTTAATCTTTTCTAGGATAATGATTGAGACGATTTGGGACCCCGATTCATGAATGATCTCTCCTCATACGCCATGATTTATGATGCGTTTTTGTTTGTGTGTTTGTGTTTGTTTGGTTGGTTGGTTGTGATGGGAGAGTGAGTTTGTCATTTTAGCATGTTGTTTTGATGGGTGTCGTTTGCTTGTGTCGTAAATGACGTCTGTTAAACAATACCGTATGGCTTTGGACATGCGCATGTGTAGCTTATATGGCAAATATTAATCATTGTGGATATTAGAATAAACAACATTGTGCTTATGGGTGTGTGGGGGTGTAAGCGAACGAGTGCTATCACGAGAATTAAAGAACTTAGTATCAGCTGTTTAGTCTACAGCACTCTATTATGAAAACAATCTTCCTTAACACATATGTCCCCGTTTAACTCATTTTATGGGAGAAAATTAGCAGTCAAGAATATGTGACAAGTCTAAATCACATTATTATGTATATATGCATATAATCCGTGATATAATTTACTCTATTTCGTACTGTAAAACAATAAGAAAATAATTACCCAACATCAACTATTATACTACCTGAAAACTGTACAATGGGTGTTTAATGTTGACTAGTATTCCACCAAAATATGTATTCACCTCAAAATATCACACTGACATATCAATATACATATAAGTACATTACATGACATGTATGATACTAAGTGAAATTGCACATCACCATAACACAGAGCAAAAATATATAATAAATTTAAAAAAAATACATTTATGCATGCAACGGGCATTTGTATAATATTAGTATAATATAAAAGCAACAAGATGCAGATACAACCGAACTATAAAAGTGCTTTAGAATTGCCCAATAGCTAAACACAGTTCCAGCTTCAAGGGTATCCAAAATCCAAGTGAATCCGTGTCATCCAACCGTGTAACTTACTAGCAACAACCAACAATTTGCTATACTGTTGGTCCAATAATTCAGGCAAATACATATAAGCATTGTCTGGGGTCTTCATATTTCAATCTTAGAGCATATAATTCTATGAATTTGGAAGAACTACTACAACTTGTCGAAAGACAGCCGAAAATGAGAACTGAAGATAACGAGAAGAAAACATCCCCGAACACAATACACAGGTTTTGACTAGAAAATATGTCTTTGAGGGAAAATATTAAAGGTTAAAGTTATTCTGTATTTATGTTTTGTACCTGAATGACAGTTGGCTTATTGGTTAGGCAAGTGTGTGTCTTCAAAGAGGATCTGTTGGTGTGGATACTTCTATTTTCATTCTTCATTCTCAAAGACTTACGTTGCCTAGCCAGCGTAAAGGGGTGGTAACATGTGATATCAAATATGAAAAACTTTACGTTTGCTATGCATATACTGTCATAATCAGGGCACGTGTATGCCAGTTTTGCCCAGTAATTCACGGCGCTTCTACTGTTTGTCTCTGTTGGACTAATCTCTCTAAGTTGGGTATGGTAAAACGATGTTGGGAGCTTATGGCACCATGTTGTGAGCAATTTGGTTTGGAATTGTTAAAATAAACGAGGATTTTCACTATTATATACATAGCAGACCTATGCCATGTGAACTGTTAGGTGGATTATAAATCTGCTATTGATACCACGAAAATAGTAATATGTCTATTGGCAATAACATTTATTATTTTGGTCCACAAAATTTGCATGCTCTATTTACATTTCGTCTATCAAACCAATAGTGTTTGCTTGAAGGCTTTGTGTTAGGAAGGAAGGATACATTGATTACTTTATCCTGCCATAACCATACCATTCATACGTGAATATAAATGTTTGAAAATTGGTCCAATAAATCAGTAATGCACAACATTGCAAAACTCGCCCAACACATGAAGACAGTTAAAGCACCGGTATTAGTCTGCTAGCTAGTTTACAGTGCTCAGATAAATTCTTTGGTAAAACGTTTTTAGTCTAAACCTGCGGTTTGCTTTTTTGTATTTGTTTTTCCCATGTCATCGTGTCTTTTTTAGGCACTTCATGTCCAGCGTGCCTCATTCATTAAATGCGAAAAAAGCTCTAGTTTATAGGTTGCTTTTTTAAATAAAAGTATCTTTCTTTCTAACTGGGAATAAAAGTATCTTTGATTAATATATTGATTCGATTTTCTTATATTGTATTAATACCATTATCGACTCTGAGAAACTATGTGACCATGATACTATGTGAATAAGATACTACATACAAGTATACTTATGACCGCATGCAATGTAGACAGTACCTTGTAACGGCACGCCAATATTGACAAAGAAGAGCTTTTTCTGCACGGCCCTATCTATGTGGTGATCACTCTTCAAGTACTTATCGCTCCAAGGCTCAGGAGGCATCATACAAACAAAAACTCACTCAAATAAAAGAATCAATCAGCAAAGTCCTCTTCCTCGAGTGAAATCAATCACTTCAAAAAACACAAATGAAAATCAAGACCCTCAAAAAAGCATACAAAGCCAATTATCCTCAAATTCCTTGCCCACAAAACATATGAAATCACATATCCATGGATTTATATAATCACATCAGATATGCATCCATTTCAATCCAAGCGTGTCATGCGAAAAATTAGGTCAGTGAACTCCTTCAAACCTGTTCTTATTCACGGATTAGAGCCATACTAATAGCCGTGTGCAGTCGACCGAAAAGGCGTGTACTCTGTCTGAAGTGGGGCTACAAACTGTGAATCTACGTCTCACTCCCATTGACGTATAAGCAGTATTTTTCATCAGCTAAGGAGATGCAAGTTGTTGAAGATTTCAGACTTCTGTTTACAAAACCTATAGCCCTCGACTCAGTGTAAAGGAATGCAGGCAGCTATCCAACTGGGTGCCTAACGATTTCAATTGTGATGGGGATGTCTGGAAACATCTGGAGCCTCCCTTCAATAGCCTCTCATCACGTACTCATTAATTCGGTAGAATCCACGGCGCGAATGTGTGAGTGTGCGCTTGCGCAGAAAATAGAATCTCACGTAATTGAGTTCATGCTGTTATTAATGATTCAGCATTTCTGAAACGTGTTTATGGCGTCGCTCTGTATTTTTAAGTGTGGGTGGCGGTTTTGTCTTTCAGGCTGATGGTGCCTATAGTGGTCTGTTGTGTCCACTGTACTGTTAGTTTAGGGGACACAGATATTTTTACCCGGTAGTAACCCGTTTCTAAGCGTGCATGGCATGGTAGGCGATGATACTGCTACTATGAGCATTCTACAGTAGCGGTCAACTTATTCTGACGTTTGTTTTATGTAATTAGTATCAAACATAAAAATGGCAGTCAATGGATTATGATTATTTCCTGATGTAACCATTATCAAGCATGTCTGGCAGACATCGTATGGGCCTCGTGTGTTTCCGTAGATTCTCTAGAATGTTTCAATATTTGTATCATCATGCGTATATGCAATACTTAATCTGCCCATATAATACATTTGAAACCGCCTGTAGTCAACAGTGTCGACGCAGTATTTTCACGGGATTTAATGGAAGCCACTTGTGTGGGAGCCATAAGATGGGGTTTCGTTAAAAAAACATATTGTTTGTGCATTGTAATAAAAATCTATATGGTTTAATGTTGATATTTCAGATAAACCCCATAACTAGCCCAAATTGCGCGCATGGGCGGTTCTTTTAAGCTTCGTGCCGAACAGGTGTGCTATTAGAGTTGAAACGGTGCACATGTATGCAGCTATGATAAAAACCTTGCATTGCTTGGCTCGTATCTGTGCATCATCAACATCAACGTCTCATTCTGCAGTAAGACAAATTGATTATGTACAATCATTTGTATTTTCAGCTGACACTTACACACTAAATAGGTACTGGTCAGATGGGTGAACGCTAATGTGTATGCTTAGCATATTTGCTCTACATTTGCAATGTGCTTTAAATCATTCTTCCTGGCAAGTTGAGAAAAGGTCCACATAGACTAACATAAATGACCCACCTGACTTGTGGTACGTTAATAGTTTTCTCTCTATCTGAGATGTGATAGACCTACATTTCTACATTGCGTGTGTGAATGGTTTTCCATTTAACTAAGCATCATTAAGTGTGATCTATGAAACATTTCTTTTGTACTGTAATCTAAGTTGAGCATAATATCGTTAGACTTTCCTCAGCGGCATAGTGGATGCTATTTGACTACAAGAAGTTTTGTTCAACTTCAAATTAATAATACGCATGTCAGTCAATTGTACAATAAATGACAGCAGTATTTACAGTCATGTCAGTCACCGAACATAAAAAACTTATAGTAGAGAGCAGAAAAGAATAATATACCCTAGAAACATCTCTACGTGATTTTAAACACATTTTATCTGCTTCACATCAACGTGACTTGCAATAGAGAATTCGTGTTTGTGATTCAGGAGGATGGAACTGCAAGACATGTTTGAGATAGTTCAGCCCTGAGACGTTATTCTAGACGCTTCCATGCTAGATCCTCGAGGCCAGTTATGTTTGAGATTAAGGATTGACCTTGCAGGTGAGGCATTTTATGTTTTTCATACATTTACCTTTATAAATAAACCGAATATGACCTTCATGGACTATGAAATGATAATATGTCGGGGTGCGGGGGGGGGGGGCATTGCTTTCAAAGCACGGGATAGTAACCATCTAAATAATTAACGCCTCTGCACTTTTTCTAGCCATATATATCATCTACCATCCTACATAGTAGTTCATATTTGATATCAATATCTAATATAAGTACCCCAGAAACAGAGGCATATGAATAGCTTATTTAGCAATAATATAAAGAGCCTCATGATGGCTCGTTTAACCCAGTTATAAAACATATTAACAAAATTTCATATGTATGTCTTGTGTCAGTTCTGTTGAACAGAATGTGGAAGCCCAGACAGTCATAAACTTTCATTCTTGTCTGAAAGATAAAAAAGATTTAACGAGTATTTTAGTGTGCACTTGCGCACTACACTTAGAACACAACCTGTGATAGGTGCCCTAGGAATATGAGCATCTTACGAGGTGTAAATTGCCCGTATTTATAAATAGTTCGCATTCTTGGGACGTGTTACCCCCACCTCCTTTGCCCATTTACATTACTATATATTGCATTGCTATTAACATACATGATTGTGTAATCTTTGATAATTACAACCTGATTCATATCAACCCAGATCTTGAAAATGTAATATTTGAGTGCGTAATATAAATGTTGTTTAATCTATTCCCTCTTCTCGCATCAGATGAATTTGACTTAGTATGAATTAGTTTGACTTAGGACCTCATACGACTGCGTGACATAGCCTTAATAGCTCCAAAAAGCCATGCGTATGCCTCATAATACCACCAGTGACACAGATCCAGATCTTTCCTCTCCACATCCCAACTAGATGGATCGCGGGTACACTGGATGGACACACACCTGTTCAGAAATTCATGGATCAACTGCTGGAGGCCAACAATTACCAATCTATTCAAACTAAAACAATCTGAACCACCAGAAAACAAAGACCTACATATGAACCACAAGAAAACAAAGACCTCCTTCTTTGCGAATTAGAACACTAAAATCAGTCCAAAGCTCACAGTCCATTGGGCAATGTTTGTCATGTATTGACACAAGCTCTCTATGAACATACACTGTCCTTCACTCTATTTTTATCCGATATCTGTCCTGTGGACAGCTTTTTGTTTATTAGCCTCCAGTTTTTCGTGTTTGTTGCGTATTAGATTGTGTTTTACAGAATAATGTTATGCAAATTGTGTCCCCTATCCTATGCACAAGCATGTTTTCGCTGTAAGGTTCTTTTTATTAACATGGTTATGACACAATAATGATGATTAGTTTGATTGCAACTTCCATTTTGAATGATTGCTTTCAAGATTAACAGTCGTCGTTTTTCAGGTCGTCATATTAATATGTAAGTTTTGTGAAAATTTGACATGTTAGATACATATGGGCGTCAACAAATTAATAAGGTGGTTTCTTTTATTGTATTTCTTAACTCCAGTAACTTTCGATAAACGTGATAATCAATAAACAGTAATAATTGATTACATATGAATTCGAATAATCACTGCTTTCCATTGATGACCACTAAACATCTGACATACACATGATAATTGACCATGTACGATGATATCAAAATACAATTAAAACTAATTTGCTTTTAGAGCGGATTTAGGAAAATCCCTTTTGATCCTTTTTTGTTTTTATTTTTCTTTTATCATGTCTATTTCAACCGCACTACAAACAGAACACGTATGCATCCATCTAGCAGAATAAATTGCTCTCATTGTAATTATTCCATAAAATGCCCATAGCTTTTAATTTCACACCCCAATATGATACTTCACAATATTCATTTTAAAACAAAAGCAAAGATACTCCACTGCAAAACACAACCACCTACTCCAATCCAAAACAACAACAACACAACAATCACAAAACAAAATAAATGAGTATACAGTATAAACTTAAGATTTAAAAAAAATCCCTCAGATATTAGTCATTGTTTTTCAAAACGTTAACTACAAAAAAAATCTCACCTGGTGTGGGTGGTGTTGGGCGCCCCTCCTCCTCCTCCTCGTGCTAGTCCTGTGTGGGGGACCTCCCGTGGGCAGACGGCTCCGTGTGTGTATCCTCCTCCTCACTGCGACTGCGCGACGGGGGATGTCGTCTGCGGGAACTAAACCTCTACGCGTGGACTAAACGGCGACTCTCGGCTCGAGACTAAACGAATGCGCTCGTAACCGCTACTACTAAGCAAAGATAGAGGGTACATGACGTGGAGATAACTCCTGGGTGTAGGGTAGCTTCAAACCTACAGCAGAACGTCCAGTTAAGACCACCTATATATATGTATATAAAAAAACACGTTCACGGTCCCAAACCTTTATAAAGCTAGCAATGTGAACCTCTGTGTAGAGACCACGTCACTATTGAGACCACCTAACACTGGTTCCAAAGGTGGTCATAATAGAGAGGTTCTATTGTACTATAAATTGAGCTGACTACTTTGAATACAGGTGATGAGTGAACGTGTTTTATATTGAACACAAGAATATGGTAGGGAAGAATTAATAGGGACATGATGTGTCCAAGTTAAGTTGATCGGGGAAGTGTTTCTGTTTTTGTTCCTCAAAATGATACTTGATATACAGAAAACACGAGTCTATGCCCGTAGATGGTGTGTAAGACACATTTTGCTGATGCATTATATTTTTCGGCGTTTTTTAGGATTAGAGCATGCAGCTGATGTGGCCTAAATGTGGTTAGCTCTTCATATGGTGGGGTGTGGGATCTTTATAGTACGACCTGGAATTGAAATTGCAGCTGGCTTTTGTTACATACAATTAAACTCTTTGCATACATTGTTAGTATATGGAAATATAGTCAATGTCCGCGTGCATAGTACGCGCTTTGTAGATATCGCACCTGTCGGAATAGTCAGGGAGCTACATTAATACTCTTGCCCGTCGGACAAGTTTAGATCAAAGTTTACTTGTCCGAGTCCCAAATCCACTAGTCAAGAAAAAAAACAAAAATAAATAAATAAACGTCACACTAGACCCTTTTTTATGATACAGCAACAAAATAGTGTTTTTGAAATGTAATTGTTCGGAGTTTAAATTTAAAAAGTAATCACTTTAACCTACACAATAACTACACCATATAGTGTCAATAACCGGACCTGGAATAAATCTGAATATTGGATAGTTGCAAATACGGCACACTTATGTAGCACAGGTGCCCATAATGATTCAATTGTCCAACAGCAATTTTCACTTGTGTGGAAACAAATGGAACGTGGATGTTTGAGGGCCCTGGGTGTATGTTTGAAAAATCAAACATAACAGTATAACAGCTTCCTTCTCTAGTACGAACGCATTTGATGTAAAGACGACACATTTGACCAGCAATAACACTACAACAGATGTTGAGCAAACTCACTTGCATATCAATGTAGACTAATACATGTAATATGGTGTCATGTGCGTGAACTATGTGAATGTGAACTATTACATCGAAATTCAGTTACACCCTGACTTACATGGTTATATTGACAACTACTATAACATAGATACAGTGATTTGGTGTTACTTTCCTGGTTGTGTGTATCACAACACTTTGCTATATCATTTGATCAAATACAGTAGAACCATTCATTACCTCAATCAAGCATTCTGGCCTCCAGTAATTTCAATAATGAGGTGGTCTCTTTAAAGATATTCACGGCCATCTCTTTGTGGAGGCTTTGGACAATGAAATAAGTCTCATTAAAGAGGTGGTCGTTTTACAGAGAAGTCTTATTTATAGGTTCTTCTGTAGCAGTGTCCTTCGCAGCCTCAGTACAACGAACTAGATCTTCGTATTGCACTATGCAAATCTATAGAGAGAGACCGTCTCATTACGAAAGTTCGCTCGAGTGATCGAGGCTACATATTTGATGTCGCACTTTGATAGCGAAAACACAAGAGATCGGCGATACCTTAGCCGCCACCTGTACAAAGTGAGATTCATTGCTAAAGTGCCTCTCTTGATAACTGAAATGCTATTTGCGAAAGAGAATTTGAAGAATGGGTGAGTGAGAGATGTGTAATCTAGTCATCATGGTAAGTGTTTTTCATCGACACATGGTGCTCTCTGTTTCAAATACCCATCGTCGGTCGACGGTAATCTATTTTACACTGCACATATATTCATTGTTACAAGATCACTAAGATCTACCCGTGTCCTTTTTAGGGGGGTGGGGTGGGGCATTCACCGGGATAGACTAACACCAAAGGAAAATTCAATACATTTCTACTTTTTTTTCTTACTTGGCAATTAATGCAAGATCGTACGGCTGATGTTTTATATTTCGGCTGAACGTTCCGGCAGTGGGGCTTCTAATTTTTGGGGGTGCAACTTCCGCAGATATTAGGACCGTTGAATCACAATGTTATGTACGACAATGCAAATACCAAATGGTCGATTGATACCATTTCATATAGATAACATTATATGCATATTATCGCTGAAGGGGCGGGCCATCATTTTAGTGATTGGGGGGGGGGGGTACAAAAAATGTAATTGGCATAAAAACTTCTGAATGCAATCTTTTCCCGATTTAGTTCAAAAACGTCAAGTTATCTACATGTATCTTCGTGAAATAACTGTTATAATTCCATGTATTTCAATTTGATAAAAAATAAATGTATTGTTCTGTAGTAAACATTATAGAATTGACAGTGTATTAATATGTAGATTTGAAGCACAATGCCCATTTTCAACGTGTTTCAGCAAGTAAACATGATTCACTCTATTTGCAAAGATATTACTTACTTAATCAAGCGAGCTGTTATGAAAAATAATGTTAACAAATCGCTGACAGTCAAAAGATCTTTAGTATATATTACTTTGAGTCAATTCAAAATGTTCTGGAAAATGTATTATCAACAATTACTATAGTGGTCAGACTCTACATCAAGAATTGACACTTTTTGCTGCTATTTTACACGTTTTGGTGAGATATTCATGTATAATTATCAACAGCAGATGAGTTGCTTGTCAAGAAAATATGGTTGATTGTTTGTCAAGACTTGGGGAGGGGGGAGTCAAAGTGGAAAATTCGCCTGAACACCTTTGGAAGGGAGCTTCATTGTAGTTTGAAAAATGAAAAAACAGATAGTTTGGAAATGTGGAAAAATGACATGAGCGCTGCGGCTTCCAAATTTGCTATATATGCTCCTGACTACTGTAATTCAGTAAATCCAGTGGTTGCCCCACCCCCCGAAACTCCGGATCTGCCAATCCAACTGACAGAAAATCAAGTCTGTAAGTGAATAAAACTTTAGAATAACATAGATTGAAGAGCTGCATTGACAGAGCTGGTTCGACAAGAATTATGACTGTTTTTATGAGCATGGGTATACCTGATGCGAGAGAAAGGCTTTTATGTAATTAATACTCTAGATTACCAAACGATTTTCAGCTATCATCGCGTTATGTGAGTGATCAGTAGCTGTCTCCCTCGCTGGGAAATTTGAGCTCGTCCACAAACAGAACAATAGACTCGCCGATGGCTGCTCGAAACTGCGCCGACTGACTACCTAGCCATGCTAGCAGTCTAAAAATGGAACCCAGTCTCCTTGAGTAGTAGTGGCGACGCCTCGTGGTGGCAAACATAACTAGAGCTGGCTCATCATTAGTGAATTTGTATTGTTGTATGATAAATATGATATTGTTTGTGTTTTTTAACCATCATTTATTGAAGAGTATAGACAGATGACGTTGATTCAGAAATTTGAGCACGAGATTGGGGTCAATCGTAGAAATTTTGAGAGCGGTGGGGGGTAATTTTCAAATTTTGCTCAAATACCATTCTATCATGACTAAAATGTCTGTGCACACTAAATGAGTGCATATTCAGGTTTTTGGAAAAGGGATGTAATCAAAACATAAGGTATTTTGTTGGGATTTTGACCATGCGACTCAGGGGCTGTTATTCAGTTAAAACCTTTGAATATTTAGCTAGTTTCGAAATTATCCACTAGAAAACATTTGTGAATGATAAGGACGGATCCGTCCCTGATTTGATGTAAGTTGTAAGATAATCCAACAACTGTAATTTTGTAAAATATCGGGTGAATCAGTAGAATTTTCAAATGTTTATGTGTGATTTGACATGCGCGTTACAGCTCAAATACCATATCTATCATGACTAAAATGACACGCCTCCACACTAAATGAGTGTCATATTCGGTTTTTTATGAAAATAAATCATATCATAACGTTCCACTCATTGCCATTTTGACCATGCGACTCAGACGTTTGTTATTCAGTTAAAACCTTTGAATATTTAGCATAGTTTCAATCACCATTCTATCATGACAAAACCATTTTATTTTATGATAAATCATAATATGCGATTGATTTGACACCAAGAAATAATTAATCCAACAACCGTAATTTTGTAAAAATTTTAGTTGGAAGTCGGAAGATGTGTCAAAATGTTTACTCTCCGCAACAACAAAACGCATTGCGCGTTAGCGCCCTAGCAGCGTGCATATCTTCCCTTAGCAACGTGCATATCGTATAATTGACTCGCCTGCTCGACCAATCAGCGTGGGTTATTGGCGGTGATTTTTGCACGGAATGATAGAATGGTTGTCATTGCCGTTGAGATGATTTTCCTGTCTAGAGTTGCTACCAGTCTGTGTTAGATTATTGGCAATACCAATTATTTTTTTTTACCAAAAATCTCAATGTAATTGTGTGATCAAGCACGGAGGATGTAGCCACCCCTTCACATACATTTTACCGCCCCCCCCTCCCTTCCCGCCCCCAGGCCCCACCACCAATTAAGTGAACCAAAAGTAGGCGTGTTGCATCTGAAAACTTGGATCTTCCATACCTACCACATTCGTCATATATTTAAAGCTTCTCTACATAATCTGTTTTTACCGCCTAGGAAATTTTTTACATTGGTAGATTTATCGATATTTTATTGAAACCATTAACCCGTAAATGTTCTGTGATAAACGTTCTCCCTCAAACCAGAAAAAAAGAAAACACTATTACAGTGCCATGTTTGCATTGTGATATGTTAGCCGCACGAAGTCCGTTTTCTGTCTACACATCAAGTCATAATATAAGCACATTTCAATATTGTATGCATTTTACAACAGAAACGTTCAGACAAGTATTTTTCCACAGTTTGTCACAGATTTGGTTCCATTTAAAATTTCAGTTTAAACTATTTTTTTACCTTCATTTCCAAGAGGTTCATTAATTTGGGCATTTAAAAATTATGTTGAGTCTGCGAATTTCATAGTTATCTATGCAAAAGTACATTACGTCTTTCAGTTATGTTTGATGAAAAACTATGAAACTATAACTTTAAAAAATCGGCTAACATGAAATCTCATGGCCAATTGTCTTGTAAAAAGTTTTTGTCTATATTGTATTCTTTTGATATTATCTTTTTTATCGAAAACGTGTACGTTTTTAAATGACTAAATTTAGTTTATAAACATAAAAGATATATTTTGATGTGTTTCTTTTTCTGTTCAGCTACTTGTATAACTCCAAAATAATCAAAGTCCAAAATTTAATCTCGCATTTTATTTTAAACTCAGTTTCGAGACAAACGTCTCCCTTTCAATATATGGCACAATTACAAGGATTATTTGGAGTTACACAAGTAGCTGAAAAGAAAAAAGAAAAACATCAAATGAGACCATACGCTACATACCAAATCCACCATTTAATAAGATAAAAGATATACATAATGGTATATTACACTACCTTTTCATATGATGGAATTTAAATTAATATCAACCACGTATATTTATACATTTTATTACGTGTCTCACTGGTGATACATTGAGATGCATTAAGGGGGAAGCCCAGAACATTTTTTTACTTTTCTAATTTTTAGTTAATATAGATGATTTTCATAATCATTGGAATAATATGATTTAAGAATTTTTCTCATTTTTTTTCAAAAGTGAAAAAAAAATTAAAATGTTTTTGAAAGGCATTTTTTGTGAAATAATGACCACATGTTTAGGTACATATACTGAACCACTGATAGTGTGTCATTAGATAGAAACACATCTCTTGTACAGAGGAGATATTTCTGCATAAATCGCCATTTTGCCTTAGAATTTTGAAATATATCCTTTTAATGGAAAAATAGTAATTTCAAATATGACTCCAGCTTTTATGACAGATATTACAAAATGGCCATTCCAGCTCATTGGGCGGTCCAGACGAACATCAGGGGGGGCTAGGTCTTTTTTTTTTGAAATAAATAGTTTGTTTCTGCATATGTCCCCAAAAAAAAGTTTGTTTGTATATGTGTCCAGAAAAAAAATATTTGTTTGCATATATGTCCAGACTTATAGATATAGTTTATAAGACCAACATGAAAAAAAAAAGTTTGTTGTTCAATGAACACGAAAAAAAAAGTTTGTTTTGTGGGGTCTCTGAAAAAAAAAATAGTTTGTTAGCAGGTAAAAAACCTAGCCCCCCTGATTTTCGTCTGATCGCCCCCTAGTAGTTCATTATGTGTGTGTGAATATTCATGAAGGAGATTAGGACTACTTTTGGAAGGCTCCAGAAAAACATCACATCACACTGATAAAAAATATAGCAAAATTATATACATCATGATAAGTTGATTCAAGGAATAAGCACATATCTTTAACTTTGTTTAGCATATAAAGAGCAATAAAAATTGAGGATGATAATTATCAAACCCAACAAACCAATAATATGTGATTCATTGAAATGTTGGTAGCCTCACATGAGACTTTATTAATGCCCTCACTGACTCTTTGTTTTGGTTTTTCTGTATTATTCAAGTGAAATAGTCTGGGGGGATTTATGAAAGCCACAGTAGTACAATGAAAGCCAGTAGAACCTATCCCATGTGGAGACCTTTGTAAAAAAAAAATGAAAATTGTCCATATAAGGCAGATGTCCTGACAGAGGTTTTATTATGGTATTGAAGTAATTGAAGAAGAGAAATGTCCATACAATACGGGTCTCCTAAATATAAAGGTGCCTACATAGACAGGTTTTCACTGTACCTTGGACCTTCTTTCAGCATCAGCAAATACTACTACTGCGTAGTAATTTCTATAATATGAGAAATTTCAAGAAATTGCATAAATAGTTTTCTGTGGAATTAACATTTTATAAAGAGAGGTTGTAGATACAGTTATCATCCAATCAATGGAATAATCATCTTTGTTGTGTCAACACTTTAAAAATGGATTGACAACATTGGATTATGGCATAAACTTGGTAAAATCTTGTACCTATTGTAATAACCATTTTGGAATAAATTTAGGCCCCGGGTCTAATAGTGATTTTTAGGTCAAGAAGGATCCATTGGGGTCTGTGGTGGTGTTTAAAATTGCATATCGCGTGGTTTTCATATTGATATCAAGCATTTTATGAACCGACTTGAGAAAATTTCTCAAAACCACATTTGGTTCGATTATGCTGACTCTGAAATGTTAATATTATTCCTTTTGACCAAAATGAGTTTGTACTTATATTGAAAATGTATTTCCTTTTATCTGCAGTAGGTTTTATCAATATAAATCCATACTAAATAATAATATATTGTGTTTTTGCTAAGATTTACCTCCAAAAACGCTGGAGTTTGAGAGATACGTGTAAATGTAATATGCTGTCACTTGATAATAAAAAAAACCCAAATGTCATCACATTTAACATAAATTGTCCCCGACTATTGCTTTAATCTATGAATAAGTATTTTTTTAAATATATTGGATAATGCCAGTTTTATTTGTACGAGACCTTACATAGCTTTCCCCTACCCCAAAATTGCTGTAGTGGTCACATGTAATAATACCTTCAGTACTTTCTTACTATTTCACTTAGAATGATGATATTGACGTATATGGTTAGGCTTTAGTGGTAAAGGGTAAAGTAAAACATTAGTAAAAATAAAAATAAGGTTTGTATCAATATGAAGAGTGAAAACATTAAAGATTGCTTCCAAAATAGCTGCCAACTGTAATATCGATCTTGGTTTAGTAATACGCCACTGAGAAAAATGACACATATGTAGATCTCCATAATAAGTACCTAATTGTTATAATATTTAA